>CM029363.1:9348701-9466711 GCA_017140985.1 Hormaphis cornu | reverse complement strand
AGATAAAAATTTTTTTTTTCGAGTTTTGGCCAGCTTTTAGCGATTTTCAACCACTGTGCGTCGTCGAGTTTCCCCGCGGAGAAAATGGCACCGGTGTAAACGCCGCGCCGTCTGTATTTCTTCTGCGAGAACTGTGTGTACCGCGACGTGTGTAGTAGTATACAACTCGGAGCGACCGTAAACCCGTACGACCGTTTATATAATATTTTTTCTCGAAATATTAACGCAGAAAAAATAACGAATAAAACATATGTTTTATACGTTTTTCGATGATCGTTCGAGAAAAATTCGCGCGACTAGAAAAATTACGTTTTAAAAACGATCAGCACTGTGTGTACGCGGAAAAACACTAGCGTAAATTCGTGCTGTTTTCGGAATTGTTCGAAACGAGGGTTTGAAGCGAAAATCTTCGCCAAGTTAAGATCGGAGCACTACACTTCTACCCGAAAACGGCGTCGTGAGCATTTCGAATTTTTCGCCGTAAAATTCTCGATTTTAACGCGAAAAGTAGGCGACGTTTCGAAAAAGCTTCAACCGAGTTACCACCGGAGGAGACCATAAACCGTTTAGAAATGTTACTGAAAATTCTATACGAAAAGCTGTTGACAGAAAAAAAAAACGTTATTGTATGACAACAATATACATCGCTGCGCTCGCTCAGAATCTAAAAAATATACACCGTATAGTAATTATGTTCGCTCCTCTCGTGGAAAATTAATTCTACCGAGTGAATACACGGCAGGTACTGTTTGTGTTGTCGGGTTTTTTTCTTCCTTTTTTTTATATTTTTTACTATCACTTAACAAAAATCGTGGGCGATAAAAGCTTTTTTTTTTGTACGTAATTTTCCGCGTTGTTTGTACAGAGAAGGCCCGACGACGAGACGAGTGTGTCGGTGACGCGATCGGTTCGAAATCGAGAGACAATTGATCGTAATTCGAACCATTAATATCGCTAATTGATTTTTATCCGCGACAACGGAATTTATATTATTACGATCGTTTTTATTCCGTGAAAAATCGACGAGCAGCAGCAGTACAATTTCGCTTTTATCACGCCGCGTTTTTTTTTTTTTTGTTTACAACGGTTAATTAATTATATTATTATTCGTTCACTCGGTTTATTCCGTTCTTCCAGCGATATTATAAATTAACAAAAAACGATGCCGCTGCGTGAATACATACGTACTTTGCCGGATTAATATCGTGCACGTCATTTTTCTCGAGACGATCGGGATTATTATTTTTAACGGTTTTGATCCTTCTCCCCCCGCGGTGTGTACAAATCGATCTTAAAATTCCCGGAAAACAACGGATTGTGGAAATAAATCGGAAAAATTTTGTATCGTGTTTACAGTGGACGACCGGATAAGACCATAATCTCGCGCAGGATTTCAGTGTTTAAAACTCGTATATCGATTAGTGTGTGTGTTCGATATAAACGATGGTCTTGTACGTAAAATAGTCGCTATCATTGTGATGTTATGCTACGCGATTTGAAAAAGTTTCACGCTCAAAACGTTTGCAAACCGTCGGAGCGAAATCTTCCAGAGAATAATTAACAAAGTTTGTGAAAAAAATAATACATTTTACCGTCCGTTCGTGTATATATGTTGTTTGTGTATGATTCGTTTCGCGCTTTTTCGTCTTGTCGTTCAGTTCGGGCGATTTTGTCACGAAACACACACGAATCAATCCGAAAAAAAAAAAAATAATGTTTAACAACGAAATCGCGCGATCGATACTAAAATCGTATCAATCGCAATCTGAAATGTTTACACGCGTTATTTAAATTTTTGATATTCTTCATACGCGTTTTTCGAAATTTCGGACCGTTTTTATCGTCGAATTCGTTTTTACCAGTTTTTTCCGCCTTGTCGAATATCCAGTGATTTTCTAGCGAAGATCTCAAATTTTTAAACATTAACCGGAGTCATTTTCTCTTTTTTTTCCCCGGATCGGGCAAGACGATTGAATAACGTATTATGGATGAAAATTCTCGGTTTGCGGGACATTACGTATTCATTAAAAAGTCACGAGACTGGGTAAAAGAAAAAAATACCGAAAAAAATCACTCGGGTTCCTGGTACTTTTGTTGTGCACACCGTCGGGCCGTCGAAAACCCGTCATGTCGCGCGAGCGGCGACCGAGTTTTCTCTCATTTTTTTTTCACTACTTTTTCTTCCACGTGCCGTCCTCCTCCGAATCGCCGTCACGCGCCCGTCCATCATCGTCGGAAAATTAATCGCCACCCCGGTCAACGGTTTCAGATACGCCCTGAAAAGGGAGGATTTCTATAGAGCGGAACCGTCTACCCGCCCGGTTCGAGATTAATGTTTCACCGCCGTCTGCAACGTCTTGTTATCGCAGATCCGTCGGTTACATTACGTCGTATAGGTACGTCAGCGCCTAATGTCGCTGGAGAAGTTTTTTTCCATTACGCGAATTGTCTATGAAATCGTTGTTTACCCGTCAAACGTACGTTAGCGAGTTAATAAAACTCGGTATGGCGTGTATCTCTCGAGGAGAACGGTGATGACGATCAGCGGTGACGTTCCCGGGGCCCTTAACACTGCACAAAAGGACGGCGGCTCGGATGGAACGCGAGTTTGACAGGGGTGAAGCCAACCGGGGGTTGTACGGTTGGGCAGAACAGCGTGCAGAGTGCGAGTGAATCGGGACCGCTTGGGTGGACGAGTGGAGTCGCGAGAGAAGATACGGAAAAAGGGACGAACGCGCGAGAGTCAGTATTAGTGGTCTTGCGCCAGGTTAGCGGCGAGAAGAGAAGGACGTCGGGAAAAAAGAAGGAAGACCGAAGAAGGGACGGATGGAAACGATCGTTCGAAAACGATCCGAGGGTGTGTGTACAGGGGATGTAAACGATCGCGACGCGGACCCAAAACGGTTGGGAGGCAAAGAAGAAAGTCACGGTTAGGTTTTCAGGAAACGACTCGGCGGGGTGAGACGTGGAATCGAAATGTCTCGGGACGACCTCTGCTGAACGTTGAACGGTTTTTAACGTTTGTTCGAATGAACGTTGCCGCACGGGTTCGACGAATGAAATTCAACTTTCAACGGTATTGGACAGGCTATAAAATAATACAGTTTGTATGTTTTATCAACAACGAAATCCGCGTAACTAAACGTTCAGTCGACGGAAGAATTCGGTTGCAAAGGAACAGGTACGAAAAGAAGTAATGTGTGCTAAAATACTTTTAAAAAACTCGTTGAAAAACCATGCCGATTGGCGAAGAACCGTCGGCGGACGCGCGTTCGGTCGCGGAAAATCAATTCCGATCGTCCCTGCCGCCGCGTTAATTGTTCCGCCATCGTTGACCGAAATAGGGACTGGCAGGAAGTTGACCCAGATTTCGCCGAACGTGCGTGCGATTAATGCGATTCAATCGTATGACAATACGGGGTAGTTTTTATACGACCCCGTGTCAAACGAATTTATCGTAATTGCCTGCTAACCGCTTTGGTCACTGGTTCGGTGCCGTGCAGCAGGGGCGTTTTGTTTGAAGCAGTTATTATTATTGTACGAATCGGAAAATTACGAGCGATGATTCCGACATTGTAAATTTTCAAGTTTTACACGCGCGTAGTGGAAAAAAATTTATCACATTTGAACCATTCAGAGAACGCGTAAAAATCAACGAGAATGCGTTTTGGAAGTTGCCAGTGCACAAAGCCAAAAATAACGACGTTAAAAAACGTGTACGACGTTCAATCTTCAATTGTTCGCACGATTTTCAATAAAAACGTCGAGCGAACGAATTTTCAAAACGATTTCGCGATAATGTCGTGCAGTAAAATACGTTGTTTGTTTTTTATTGTGCGCGCAGGTTTCAGGACTCTAAATTGAAAATCTAAGGTTTCATAAAACAACGAAAACGCCAAAAATCAATAAACTCTATAGTTTGCTAGTAATAATAATATTGGTCGGATCGTTTTGAATTTTATTCGTTCCGATGTCGCGCAACGGTTTTCAAGGCAGTTTGGTCGGTGATGAAAATCGAGGGGGAAAAAAAAAAGATTTCGAGCCAAATACTACCCAACGTTCGCGGTGTGTTACCAGGAGATTCTGAAAACCAATTTAATGCCACTGACTTTTCGTGTAGGTCGTTAAGTCAACGTCAAACAGAAATTTCCGAAAATTCGTCTTGGAATGCGTTCTCGTCGAGACCGAAAATCCGCGGAATCGAGAAACGCGAAAAGAGTTACGTTCGGAGAGAAAAAGTTCCGAATTTCTCGTCGACACGAAACAGAAAATCGTTATTGTAATATTGCGTTTTTCCGTAGTAATACAATTCACCGTATGTAAGGCCCACATGCGCACATCTCATTTTTAACTCACACTTGTCGCCAATACAATGTTAGGTATGGATGAAATAGGGTTTATTCTTTTTTCCGTGAAAATTAATGATTTTATCAAGTTTATTCGACAGCTCAATCAAGTTAAATAATAATTTTCCATCCGCGATTGGCCTACGTTCATTTTGAAGGCTCAATTTAGGATATCGTACATATCCTGATGATAACTCGTCACTCGCCGCTGAGTTTGTTCGATCGAAACGATCGTTTTCGAGAGATACTTTTTTTTTGAGACGTTAATCTTTAACGGAATCCCGACAGTGTTTTACAGCGCGGTAAAATATGTTTCCGGATTACGGTGAACACAAATCGCGTCGATAAAATACGCTGCAAACGGTATATTGCGAACCGTTGTAATGGACGTTGCATGGAGTTGTTAACGATTATCATCATCGTTTGGACCGCGTATTTAATTCGATTTTGTGTTTTTATTTACGTACTATATTGTTCGACGGCCGGACGGGAGGAACAATAATGAAATAGGTTTCCTTATTTTGGGGAGGAAACTTTTATTTAAACTTACGTTCGTTTTCCTCGGAAACCGACTGCGCAGACTGTCGAACTCTGCAGGGTTCGAGCGTCTGTTGATTGTACGAGACGACGGTGTAAATAATTTTTAGTTGACTTTTATACTATAAATCATACAGTTAGCGAGCCTCGTACGAACAGTCGAAACGTCGTTTTAAACGCCGTAAATCCACGTGACGAAACGATCCCGAAGAGTAGGTGAAAAACGGCCGGCGAGGTGCGTTCAACGGCAACACAATATCGTTTATCGCGTTCGTGTTTTAATACGTCTGCGAACCGTTTTGAGGAGAGGAATTATTATTATTAAATCGTTTAGGGATTCGAACGCCGGGACGATTTCTCTGTCGTCGGTCACCGGGACAACATTGATGGGCGGATTTTTCGTGATGTATTTGCACCGGTCGTGTACTACACAAGCGTATAAACTGTTGGCATCGTAAACAAATAAACGAGTTGGAGGCCTTCGTTGGAAAGAACACGAACGTTTGCCGGTTTTCCTCTGCGCCTGCGGTGTGACAACCGCCATTTTGATGATATCTCTCAAAAGAAATGGCTGTGTTTCATTTTTATATTTTAAACCCGTTAAAACGTCTAACATATTTATTTATATTACACTATAGGGCGTTATTCGAAAACGCAGTGCAACTTGTACAGTCGGACGTAACGCAAACGGTGCCACTTTTACTGATTTTATCTCGGTGATTTGTCGTACCTGCGCGAACCCGCCTCGGTCGTTTGAAAAAAAACAGTTATTTTCCGAAAATGATTACACGTTTCGATAGCATCAACTATATCCTGTATTTTGCGCGGCCGACAGTTTCTAGGACGACGAGGGGGCAAAACTATCTACGTTTGACTTCGTCCCGAGCAAAATAGTAAAACTTTTAACGTACGTTTAACGAATCGTATTGATTTGACTTTTGCTACGACTACTACCACGAAATGTGTTGTCGCCGCAACAAACACTGCCTATCTCGACCGTCTGCTGTTGCGAAAAATCTTCTTACGACATTGCCACCATAAGAGCGGAGACAGTCGGAGATAAACTTTGTCGGTTATATTGCATATAATATTATTGGATTCGTCAAACGGTAAGTACATATTACGTAGTCTAAAGACGCGCGTTAGTGTTAAAAAATCAAATTTCGTCTATTGGGAACGGGGGGCTATTTATTAGGGGTTTGCGATTTCGCCGGTTTCGCGTGGGCTGATTTGGACAGCGATTTCATTTTTTCTGAAATTTTGTGTTTAGCAAAATGTTCACCACACGGTCGCTTTATAGGGTTTTTAATCCAACGACGGAATGAAAACGAATCAATTTTTTTTCCTTCGGTTGTAACGCGTCGTGTGTTTTCACGACATCGTCAAAACCACCGACAAAATGTAGAATTCATTTTCCACTGTACGTGTATTTAAGTATTTTTTTTTTTCCCCCGTTTGTTGGACAGATCTTTGTCGAATCGTGTCCCCGGCATACCGTACAACTTTGTCTGTTATTTTTCATAACTTCAATTGTAAACGCGTCGCTCCGGAATCGGGAAAACGAGCGCCCCAGAAGAGGATTTACAAGAAAAATTCAAAATCTGCGAAACAGACGATAATACTTGAATTTATCGTTTGATAAATTGAACGGCGAAAGTGTTTCGAGGACGAGATAACTAAATATAATAGAACCTGCGTATTCCCGTCGGAATTTTTTTTACCGTCATCTTTCGTATCGCGAACGAGAATCTAAAAGGATTTCAAGTTTGGTATTTTGACATCTCGCGGAGACCTTGCACCGCGTTCGAACTCGTCAAACGACGAATGTGTCGCCATTTTAGTGAATACAATATTTTATCCACGTGTTTGACGAAAATGCTGGTTCGCTACAAATGGGGTCGTGTGCGGTACTGCGTTGCTCACAGACTGCAATGTTTTACGACGTTCTCGGGTTTTGAGGACGTGCGTAGCTCGAAATATTTTAAAAAAACTGTAAATTTTATTTCGTATTTAGTCGTATGTGTATCGTTTGTAATAACGATTCTCGTAATACTCCGCGGTCCGGGGGTTTTCGGCACCACCGGCGAATACTGTCTATTATTAATATTGTTGTACACGTTTGTCGTACAACTGTTCTTTTGTCGCGATAATTTTTCGGTCGAACGGTCCGAGTGTTTGGAGAAAAAAACACAAGTTAGACAGCGAGAGAGAGATGGATGAAAAAATATCGCGAGTAGGGTTCGAAAAAATGCGGATCTGACGCCGCCGGATTCGGCGACACCATTTTCGTCGTTTTCGGCGCGCAATCAAAAAGACCAAAGAGTACACAGACCTTCTTCAATCAATTATATGTATTTATATAAACGATAGGTCTCAACACGGTACGGACGTAATAATATCGTACTATAGTAGGTGTGTTATTAAAAAAACAAAATCCGCCCCATCGAATTCGGGGGCGGTTTTCTCGGAGTTTCGGCCGATCGTTTTGTCGTTTTCACTTGTATTTTGACACCGCGTATACGGCCGGTAACTGTTGTAATCACGTTAATTGCGTTTACAAACTTTCGCACTCCGCACGTTTTTTTTCGATTATTATCATTTTATCCGTCCGCCGTACACCGAGACGTATTATTATTACACAATAGATAGCAAACAGTGTGAAAATCGATGTTGACAGTGAAAACCACTAACCCGATTACTCTGTCAGAGTCGGTTTCCCGCTTATAGGTTCTCGCTGAAAACGATAACTTCCTGCGGTGTAATTTATGTTTTTTTCGGTTATATTATTATTTCGGACGCTAAAAGTGTTGCGTTCAATCACCGCGTTTCCATTTTGCGCATTTTTAATACTCAAAAAAGTGTCCAAAGCGAATACTAATAACACGATACTGTGAAACTTTTCAAGTTTTGTTTGCGACGAGAGTTTTTAGCAAAATGAAAAAAAAACGCCGTTTCTGTAAAATAACAAATTCTTCATTTCGACAAAAACGCAAAACAAAACGCGCCCCCCCGTATACGCTCATTGTTAGCGATCGTTATTCACGAACGTTTTTCTCGTGATAAATTATTTTTCGAGCGAGACCGTAACGATTCTTTTGTAAAAACCGCGCCACACCGTGCGATGATAAATTGCCACACGTGCCAAACTAGTTGCTATTAGCGTCAAATTTTGAGAGATTTTTTATTTTTTACTCGCTTTTTTTAGATACAGGCGATTCTAACAAGACTGATTTGTCGTTTTTCTCGAAATTTTCCGTGGTATAACACCCGCCGAAAAATTCGACACGCTGGCGAACAACACGGAGCGTTGCTGCAACGTTGCTACAACTCAAAGACGGTTTTTTTAGCAACATTTTCTACGTAAAAAACGGTGGAATAATTTAAAACGAATCAAATACGTTCGCGTATCATAATAAAACGGACAATATGTCATTCGAACTGGTATTAACTTTGTGATTGCATTTGTTTGTTTTTTTTTTTTTGGCAAATTATTTAATCGAACAATAAATACTGTCACGAACACTTTTATTTTCTTATAATTGAAACGCGCTATTGCGCAATGACGTTTGGACAGCGTGGTGTGTTGTCGAAAAATGCGTTCGATAAGTTCGCTTACTAAGACTAACACCGTTTTTCATTGGTTTTTTGGATTCTGAGCGCAGCGAAGCATGTACTGTTTTTACAATGGCGTTCGTTTATCCTAGGTTAGGTTGATCAACATCTCTTCGTATACAAGGAATGCTCAAAGTCGGTAACTTTTCTGAAACGTTTATATAGACTTCGCTAGTCCTATGGTTAAAGCTTTTTTTTTTTTAATTTTACTTACTTTTTGAGTTTCAACCCCAAAAAAAAAAAAATCGAGAACTTTACGGAGAAAAATTTGAAATTTTTTAATGACGTTTTCGGGTAGAAGGAGTGCTCCGATCGTTACGTCGAATACCACATAAAAGTTGGTGTTTCGATTTGAAGCTTTTTTTTCTTAAATTGTGATTATTTTCTGTGCGGAAAATGACAAAAATGACGTGATCGGCCAAATCCGGCGGCAGAACGGCTATAATATCCATTAAAAACGATCGTTATAAAAAATCATACCGCGTCGTTTATTCAAACTTTTAATGTACTAAATTAATTAAACGCGTTATAAAATATCGAAAAAAGCTATTTTTATTATTTTTTTTTATTACGTCCGTAATTCGCGATATTTTTTGTATTCACCTAGGTCTTCTTATCAGATTAGATAGCTCGCTCGGAATTTCTTTTTTTCTTTTTTTTCAAACGCAATAATCGTATTTATCGTTCCTTTCGGATATAAAACACGTAATAACCTAAAATGACTTTGAAAAATAACAAACAAAATGGTAATCGCTGTACTGCACCGTTCTTCTTTTCGTTTATTTATTGTAACTCGACGATCCATTTTGAAATTTTTTTTTTTTTCCGCGGTCGAATTACTGCGGCGAGAATATAATACACTATGGACGCATAATATCATTATTATATCCATCACGACGACCCGTCGTCTCTGAGAATAATCCACGCGAATTCGTTGAACGGTTACTAAGTCGTTTTCCGTTATTTATTATTCGGTGTTATTACAGAACGTACAAAAATAATAATCCGTCTTGACAACCGATTACGACGGGGCCACCACGTATATTTAATACGAACGCGACGTCCAAACGGAATATTAATATTCAAAACGAAACGCCTTGATATAATCTGTCACATTTTAGGTTTTTTACAGTAAAATATTACTTAACGAACGGTTCGTAAAGTGAAAATTCAGAAAAAACTCTCTTCGATATTTTTATCGTTTTTGAACGTGACGCACTTCTAGATTCCGAGAGCGTCAGCTAGTATTGTTTTTACAATGAATTTTTTTTTTTCTGTCGACAATTTTTCGGGTAAAAGGAATGTTCGGATATTTAAAGTCGGTACCATTACAGGTATATCGTCTTTGGCGGTACTTTGGTTGACGATTTTTCTGGAATCTTGTCTACTTTTTGAGTTTTACCCGATGAGCAAAAAAAAGGATAAGACACGAAAGTTGGCTGTAAATTCTATTTCGTTTCAAGCTTTTTTTGATATTCTGATCGTTTTTCGAGTCGTGTGCCGAAATCGACGAATCCGGCGTCAAAACGCCTGTTAAACTATCGTTATAGAAAATTATTCCATGCCGTTTTCAAACTTCTATATACTTAATTAATTTAATACGTTATAAACGATTTTTGCTAGCTGTAATAATCTTTTCACAAAGTACCTTATATAACACAATACGTTAACTTATGTAGGTTGTTTTACCTACACTTTTTCAACTATATTATTTTTTTCTTACATATTTACTATAGGATTATTTCGAGATATTTTCTATTTTCACCCAAGACGGATTAGGTGTCTCGCTCAGAACCGTTTTTTTCGATGATTTGTCGTCGCGTCGTCTTTAAAAACCGAATGACCAAAGCGCATAGTCGCTACTGCACATCGATACCGTTCTTATTATACTTTCGGCTGTTACGTTTATGTAACATACCCATATTCGGGCCAACCCTCGGATTTGAAAACTTTGGAATAATATATATAAAAAAAAACGATTAAAACGCAACGAATATTAATTATTTTCGAACGTTCTCCGTTCGTGACCGCCGCAAATGGTCGATCCGAAGTGAACGCAAAGTTACGAAAAAAATGTATATTTTTATGTTGTTTTTTTATGATTGACACGGCGCCGTTATTCATCCCGTCGAGAGAAACGTTCGCGTATTATTATTCATTGTCGAGTTTCCACGAAGCTTTACTTTTTGACATTTTTTTTTCATTATTTTTTTTCTAACACCAGAAAACCCTTTTTTGGCTCGAAAGTTTCGCGCGTTTCTTCGCTGGTAAATCGATACTGACGGGTTTTTCGCCCATAACAAACCATAAAATAATTCACCGACGATTATTCCGAGCTAATCCGCGTTAGCGATGTATATATAAAAAAAAATAAAGACATCGGTTGATCTATTTATTAACGCTCGTGCGGTGTACAGCGTAGGCGTAAACTAGAAATAAAACTGTTCGATCGGAAATCTCCGCGAGTTCTCCGTTAACAGAATTCCCAAAAGGGAAAAAATTGCTTATTAAAACTTCGTGCGCGTTTCCTACGAAGCGAACAACGGGTATTCGTTTGTGGTTTTTCGTTGTAAAAATAGTTCGTTCCTGCACGGAGATTGTTGCAGAGCAGCGTTAGGAAACTTTCGCGATTTACAGAGAGTAAGTACGGCCGAAAACGCGCGAGGTATTTTTCAACACCGCGGACAAATAGTACGATTATTGAAAAATTCTACTCTCTTTTGGCGGACATTTTTTTTTCCAATTATACGTTTTTAAATACTTTTTCGCTCGTACAGTGTCGCGTTCATCGCGAACGACAGCTGAAAATGCCGATCATATTTCCCCGAACGCGTTTTTTTTTTAATCTTCTCAAACTACGTCGACGGAGTAATGCGCGACGCTAATAAATCAAGTCTACCGAAAGGATTCTCGAAATAACGAACGAAACGGTTTAAATCGTTTTTTATGTACAAAAAAATTTCAGATCCAGTCGAACGCAATGTTTTTTTTAGATTTATCGTAAAATCGCTCATTTTCGATTCGCACGCGTTCAATATATATACATGTATATATTTACGCTGAAGTATAAAAAAACAAAATAGTTCTACGAAATTTTAAAATCTCATTTTTAGACCGCAATTTCACCATTTTGTTTGCCACTATTTTTCACATTTAACCGTGTATCGTCAACTACATGTTTGACATCGTATTATACACTTGTACGTTTTAAATTTTCATCCGAGAAGAATATATATTACTTTTTATTCCGTATATACTAACTCCATTTAATTTCGTTCGCTTCAAAACAGCGTACAGTAATTTTCGGTGAACGGTTTTAATTAAGTTTTTCAAGAGTTTTACTCTCAGGCTAATGCGTGTATACTTTCACTACGCCACATTATCTCGAAAACGTATCTTTTTATGTATTATATACAGTATAGTTTTCTCGACGGTTTCATTTAAAATTGTTCTAGAAAAAGTTCACCGTTTTCGTGAAATCGTCATTGTTGAACCGGTCAAAAACAAGTTTTATCGGCCAACTAATTGTTTTCCAAACAGAGTTATTCAGTGCAATATTTTTGTTCGGCTCAAATTAAAAAAAAAAAAAAAGATACTCTCGAGCTACCGCCCGAAACCATCTAAATACAAACCCGCTGCTCGCTTATAAAAAAAAAAAATGTTATACGCAACACATTTTTACGATAAGCTCGCGGAGAACTATAATATTTTACGGTAATCTGTTGTTATAAGTGTTTAGTATGGAAACGGATTTTTTGTTTTTTTAAGCAGATATACGTTTAATCTTCTAAAAATAAAACAAATATATTCAACCCGTCGCGTTCGTGTGCGCGCGATTAGCGAGCGGATCAAGTATCAAAATCGGAAATGTTTAATGTACCTCTCGTAAACCTCCGTAAAAGTCGTAATCTGTGATATTCGTAAACATTCTATGCACGTGAACTTTCTATCACTGTAGAAACAACAAAAAAATTTCCACGCTTCTCTCATTTGAATTTCTACGTTTATTATCGCGATTTCGTACCGATTACAAATACAATTTTATAGGACTATATTAACGATGAGTTTTTAAAAACGACATTTTTTTTAGATTCAGATTCTGAGCGACGAGCATTGTTTTAATTTTTTTTTTTGTTTTTCTGTCAACATTTCATTAGTCCCTTGCTAGTTAAGGACATTCGTTGTCCAAGGTTGTTGAAAAATATCGGGTCCATGATTGATTTAGTAACTTATAACCAATATCAGAGCTGTGAAAAAATTTTTTTAAGTAATAAAATTACAATTAAAAACACTTCCTTAATCATGAAAATGTAAAACATACCAATTTCTTACAGAGTACTTGATTATTTTGTAAAGTATTATTCGTCTCTCTAAAAGCTTCAAGAATTGGAAATCCTTCTACTTAGGTAATACAATATCGTTGTATCATCATCCTTTGAGTGTTGGCCTACCGAAAAAATCATGGAAACACAGAATGACGTTTTTCAAAAAAAAAAACAATATATCGGCACGGGTAAAATCCATTTATACTATTGAAATAATGATTAAGCGCTCCCAAACGTCTAAAACGTGACGTTTCTTGATGTACAATTACGTAAGTTTCGAACCGTTTTCAGAACGAAAATTGAAAAAAAAAATACAAACACGGTTGTATCAGAAAATCCACGATGGCAACCCTCGAGTACCTATATATTACGTACCGAGGCGTGGGCATAAACGAGTGAAAAAATTAATTTCGACTCAACGGAATCCTTTTAATCTAACATTACTTCTTTGGTTCGCGTAAAATATTGACGACGTGGGTGTTTGTTTTAATATAAATATTAATTTTTTTTTACTGAACAATTTTAATTTTCTTCGAACTTGAAGATCGATCGATTAGTTTTCGATACAGTCGCGTACAAAACATCGTCGTCACGCCTTTCCGAGACCGCCACGAAATTCGTGTTTTTCCGTTTGGCAAACAGTGACGAACTCGCCGCAGCCGACGGCGCGAAACTCGTTGTTTTCATAACATAAAATATCGCACGTTTTCGACCTAATTAAAAATTACAACTCCAGTAATAGATTACACGGATCAAGTTTAAACAGTCAAAGAGCGTGCGCCTACGATGACACGTTGAATTTTCAAATCGACGAATTTGGGCGTGTTACTAATTTTTTTCCGAAAAAAAAATGGACCACTGTTGAATCTCTTCGTGTCACGTCTCACCATATCGTCTCTCTTCACAGATATTGTTTCCGTCCGCATTGTTCGTCACAATCTTTCCGTCCGCCATCCAAACGTGTCCAGCGAGTTCTGCCGTATCCTCTCGCTGCTCGATAGTATTTTTGGTGTTCCATACGGTTTTCGTCAGTCATATTATTATTGACTGGGCCGAGTATCTCCGCTTCTGTCGTCACTTAGAGCAGGTTTTGTAGTATAGTAGCCCACGTCAACGCCGGTCTCGAGTGACCCGTATGAACGTTTACGGTTCTATCGATGATAACTTTGACTTGAACATCGTTATACGATCGAAAATCGTGTTTTCGCGTTGGATCATCGTAAAAGACTATAATATATATCAACTATCGGCTCGACTCTTGCGTGTTCGGAGTACCAACGAATTTTTGAATTTCACAATAGCGCTTCGGTCAACCCCGTCGGAATCGATGCGCGTCCGACGCGAAATTATATCGTCGAGCCGTCGCGGTAGAGGAATGTCCGTCCCACCCAGAACTTCCAGGCTTCCCGACCCTGAGAGCCCGTGGCGCCCCCGCACTTTGGCTCTCTTGAAAAATGCTTTCCGTTCGTCTCCGAGTGTTTTATCATTGTATTCGCTGGTGGACACTCGCAATAATAATCGTAATATTACGTAGATATATAATAATAATTTCGAGGAGTTTGGTCGACAATATGATGTTTCCCCCTGAACACGAATTCCGCGGTATATTACTGCGGCCCGGTCGGAATGTCTGACCCTAAACGCCGGTGACGTACATTATTGTGTACGTTTTACACGTATAGTACACGTGTTATCGAGTGCAATATACAACAATATATGTTTTATCGCACCAATAAAACCGTCCGCGACGTTTACTGTGTTTTTCACCCGCGAACGCGTTCGACCGACGGGTTAGGCACCTGCTGACGGGGGGAGCATCCCTCGTTTTGAACAGAAAACGTTTTTTTTAACCCTTAACGCGTATAGGCAAGTCAATAAAAAAAAAGCGCAGGGATCACTCTGGGTCGCGTGGGTAGTTTGACGGAGTAGCTCAGAAGTTGTGCGGTTAAAAACGCGTTGTTTTACGTCTGACGACGAACCATCGCTCGCCTTCGATACTGAGCGATACTCAGCTGTCTAATGTACGTTCCGATAAACAAAACTTTTATCGAATCTGCATCACACTTCGTATTTTTTAGTACCGCGTAAAAGTTTCGGTCCGATCTCTGTTGTCATGATAAAAAAAAAAAAAAAAATCTAAATCTATGTGTAAAAAAACACGTTTCCCGTAATAATTGGTCCCCGTGAGCGGATACATGGCCGCCAGGGACGACGAGTTTAAACCGAAACTGTGCGAACCAATTTTCTAAATTTTTTAACCACACACACTGTGTAAGATTGTCGTATTAAGGTTTCGAGGCTTGAAAACTAGAGGTTTTATGGAATAATACCGTAAGACGAAAAATTCAAAAATTTCCACAGCTCCTTCGAAAATGATCGATTGAAGTTTCAGCAGTAAACTCTCGAGACCCTGATATAGTCGAACGGAGCAATTTAACAAATTTTGCCGTTTTTCTTCTTTGCTCAGAACTTCGAAAACAATCTCGTATGCGGTATTCGACCTGGAGCGCCGCTCCTTCTATACCCAAAAACGTCATTACGAACCTGAAAATTTCGAATTTTTCGTCGTAAAATTCTCGGATTTTTTTTTGGTAACTACAAATTACGTTTTTGCATACACGAAAGACATCAAAATACCTAACATACATTTCTGTACAAAAATCGACTACAAAAACATTGAAATCCTCCTTTAATTTCGCAATATTTTTTTTTTTTTTACACACCGTATTTTTATTCGAGATTTTGAAATGATTTAATGAAACATCCGCGTGTCTCGCCATCCGTTCGGATAGTCGTATTTATTAATTTTCTTTTTACCCGGAATCGACGAGACTGCGGTTATACACGTCGATTCGCATGCACACGCCGTAAAAACTTTTATCAATTTTAATTTAATAGATTTTCTGACGCGCTTAAAACTTTTTGCCGAAAAATCTGTGGTGAACAGCTTCTTTCGGTAAACTCGATTTCGCACCAAGTGAATCGCGAAACGCTTAATTAATTCTATTTGCTCTGTCGTTGTTAGAAAATAGTAAGCAAACGTAATTTTATTTTTGTTCCCAACATTATCATAGTGTCGTACGAAATAAGGGAAGGATTATCTCTCTCTCTCTTCGTAACAATAATATTATAATCGAATATGATTTCTTCAATTTATCAGATCAAAGTAGATACACACCAGGAAATAGTCGAACCGTGCCGACGATCTAGGGGTCGTTTGGAAATCAAATTATAAATGTCACTTTTTCATATTTACTCGGATCGCTAAACGCTCGCAGTACTCTTATTTTTCAACACGTTCTTCGTCGGCGTTCGTGCGCACTTTCCCAGCTATGTGCTATGTACGTCTGTTTTCCATTTTTAACAACGCGGAAAAACATTGCAAGACACGCTATGTCTTAAATTGTTTTCATTCTCTCGGTTATATATAATAGAATCGACCGCACACTTCATTCGATTCGTTTTTTAACGTCCTTATAAATGTACACGTTTTCGTAGTCAGTCCATAACATATTTATCCCTTGTATATTTTTTTTGAAAAAAAAAAAATATTGTTCGGTAGTTTAAGTGAAATGGGAAACGTGTGTCATCATTCCACACCTAGGACCAAATCGTCCCTACGTTATAACTGATGAATTATCTTTCGCGCGTAATGGCCGTGTGAAATTTTTTCCCTGCAAGGCACGACAAACGAGCATTTCGCACAACAAGATTACGTGTAGCATATCCGAACGAAGATAGTAAGATTTGGATTCAGCGAGGAGTTGTTTTTACATTGACGTTTTTTTATTTTTCTGTCAACAACTTTTCGGATAGCTCTACTGATATGGACCGCGGTGGTTGATGCTTTTTTTTTAAATTTTGCTTACTTTTTTAGTTTTACGCCAAAAACCGAATAAAAATCGTCAATGTTATTACTGCGAAAAATTTGACATTTTCAGGTTCGTTTCCGTGTAAAAGGAGTGTGCTCGTGTAACGCGTTGAATAAATAGTTGAAATAGTTCGGCCTTGAACCGTACGTTACTCTAATCATTTTTTGATGATATTTTGATCGTCTTCCGGGTTGTGTGTGCCGAAAGCAATACGAAAATCGCGGAATCCGGGAAACGGCTGTCGTTATAAAAAATCATTCCGTGTCAAACTTTTGTGTACTAAATTCCGACTCGATACGCTCCATAGTGAAAGATCGATTTTTCGCCACGTATTTTTTAATAATTTTTCGTGGACTGATCGACGAATCGACGACTGTTCGGGTCAAACAACCTCGGGTTTTTTGAATATTTTTTTCCCTCCGTTATTTTTTCCGTCCGCTACACGCGCGATCGCTCGACGACGCGGAGCTGAAGGGATACATTATTATTGTCTGACCTTTCTGGAGTGCGGCCAACTATACTGCACTCGCTTGTCGTGAAATAAGTTACCAGCAATATTGTTGCGTAAATCACAAACGGCGTATTATTATTATTATTATTATTATTATTATTATTATTATTATTATTATTATACGTCATACCGTAACGGTTCTCGGTTCACCGGATTCTGCAGCAGCCAAAACGCGCGGAGTAGTTGCTCTCGTCATTCGGCGGCGGCGGCCGAAAACGGAACGAACGGCGGAAAAAAATCCGGAAACGACTCGCGGCTTGGGTAGTGTTTTGGGCCGCGGGATGGTCTGTATAAAAGTTTAAAATTATAAATCGCTCGGGAAAATCGCTGATCTGATCGAGCTCGGTTAGACCGTAAAAATCGTGCTAATAGCGAATTTCAAATCTTAGGCGAAAATTCCGCGCGAGTTACGAAGATACGAAATCACGGGTGTGACGCCAATTTTCGAAAATTCACCAACTATGTGTAGTATAAACAACTAAAAATCGTGACTTTGAAGTTTTTTTAGTAGCACAAGTATTTTACACGTTTGGAACGCCGAGCTAAATTTTTCAAAACGTGAAAAAATCACATTTTTTATCCAACGAAAATAACAAAAAAAAAAATGAAAATTTCAAAGCTCTATATTACTCAAGCTAAGACGTTTTCTTGAATTTTTCATCAGAATCGTGTCTTGCCGATATCACGTGAAAGTTTCAGCTTATTCCGACCGTTATTCGTGGCTAAAAATCTAAACCGGTTATGCCAAAAATACGTTGGCCGTAATTTTTAACGATTTTCCCTTCGTTTTTGCTTCGTTTTTTTATTGTAACTCATTAATGTTATAAACGCCAAGTCTAAGACCCCTCAAAATACCATCCGGGTCCTATCGTTTGAGGTACTGACGTTGAAAATCGGGGCGCTATTGAAGAAGTTATCATTTCACTCAGAATCTAAAACAGCAATAATATCCAAACGACGACTATACAAGTACAAAATACTCTTTCAAAATATTTCCACGCGATAATCTATGGATTATCCGACGACTCGTTTTCAGGCGTGGATACAAAAAGGGTGCACGATAAAAAACAAAAAATGGTAATAAAATGTTTATAAATGATTCGGAAAACACTGCAGATTTTGTACAGTTTTCGCTCGGTCTATTACTACATAAATTCGTCAAACGTCGAAATTGTGTTTTTACGAGCCCGACTGACTTTCATTGACCGCGATCAATTTTTTCTGCGAAAAACGAAATAGTTTTTCGGCGTACAAAACGCTTTTACGAATTTATGTTTGACTTTAGCCGTCCTACGAAATCCAGATGTTGTTGAACTCCCGACGACAACTATATTTTCGTATAGAATTTTTATTTTGTACAACGCTCGGTCGTGTTTAAAAATTATTCGACAGGATGATGAGACACGACGCGTTACCACTGGATTATAATAAAATTAAAACGCGCGAAAATTAACTCGATTCCTGTTTTCTTTTGGACTATATTTATATTTGAAACGGTAAAAAAAAAATATCATTGGAAATTCTCGTTAAATTAATTTCGTTTCTGCGTAAAATCGTATTTCTGTTCCCAATAGACCGTAATATTAGAATAATATAATATAATAGACCATAACACGAAAAATTTTATACGGCTCTCGGACGGTATAAATCCAACACGGTTCGTTCACCTATATATTACATAAACTTCAATCACATCGTGCACAATACGGGCACGAGCTGCATAAACAGTTTATTTACATAAATAAACGAGAAAAGTTGTAATAACCCAATAACACTAAGAGTAACGCGTTTAGTTCACTTGTATAAAACATTTTTTTTTTTTTTTGAAAGGCAATTCATAACTTTTCATATAATATGTGTAGTATATTACGATTTCAAAAATATAATTCGATTTAAACTTAATCAAACGTTCGGTCTATGCTAATTTCGAGTTAAAATATGACACGTAGAAATTTTGAAAACACGTTTTATGTACGCACCCACACATATTGTGTCGTACAATAATATACATGGTACACGAACGTATTTGTTTAAAAAAAAGCTCAAAGTTGTATAAATAAATTGTTGTAAGCTAAAAAACGTTTCAAACTCAGTGTCGAACGTCTCAGTTAAAATATACAGCGAACTGATGATTTGAAAGAATTAAAATGTGTGTCAAAACGATGTTATATACCTTTTATCGATCAATAATAAAACAAAATGCACGACTGCTTGACGATTTATAGAATTAATACTGTAAAAAAATGTTCTTAGTTGCGATTCATAATTTTTTTTGTCTAAACTTATGATGCGAAAACTCGATGCAATAATGGTGAATATTAAAAAAAAAAAAAATTAACAATAAGTTTTCAAGATCTTTTGTTCCTAACGACGAAACATTTCTAACCTTAAATTTGTTTTGAAGAAAATGAGCCTTAAATTTCGATTTTCTTAATTTATCGCCAATAAGTAAAAATCCAGCCGACTCCCCCGAAAAACGCACTTAAGCCCTTTGTAGCGAAACACAAAATGTTCGTTTTTTTTTTCGTATCTTTTTTGTTACCTACGTTTTTTTCTCTGTTGGGGAGGGTAAGTCGAAGTGGAACGAATTAGAAAAAATACATTTATATACGACGGACGTGACCGGTGCAGTTAACGTCTCTAACAGCGTTTTTTCGTTCATTTTTATCGCGTCCGAACGACGGTCGTGATACCTCTCAGCGACAGCAGGTGCAGTCGGATTTGAAATTAAATAAAACCGAAAAAATAGTTCTTTTTCCCGCATTTGTTGTATAGATCAATGATTATCATCTCTCTCTTCTTGGTTGCTAAAAAAAAAAACAAACAAAAATCTGCGTCAAAAAAATGTTCACAAACGACGAATACGAAAACGATTAACGCTGCAAATTTGTAAAAAAAAAAACGTAAACAAGAAGTGTTTTCTCTTTTCTACGTCGGACCGGGATGAACACATTATTGTTTAAGTTCAACGAAAAACCGTCCTTGGTAAATGAAAACTAAAACTACTTGTTCACTATTTATAATATTTTTATGATCATATTATGTACCGTGTTCTGTACGCAATATATTTCACGACTTCCAGCTAAAATTTCTATTTTCAAATCTTCAACAATTGTCAATTTTGAATGTGTTTGTAAACAATGTTTTTGTTTTTCTTCACCTCTTGAACAAATACGCGTTCATCTCATAATATACGCATTAAAAATTATCGTTTAATTTCGCGTTTTTTTTTTTTTTTCTTATCATACTATCCCTTCACACGACCGTCGTGTACCGGAAAACACATTTCAATTGAGAATATCTTATAACGATGTGTAAGTTTTATTCCTGTTCTCCGCGGAGCAAAAAAAAATTATTTTCCGAAATTTATTTGCACGTATTAATTCGTTTTTTTTTTGTTATAAAAATAATTATACGATGTACGGTCGAAACAATATTGTTTTTCGATACCTCGAGTTTCGTTTTATTCATAAAATCATATTTCCATTTTAAGTAGAAAAATCGTATAGAAAGCGTACAACACGCGTTACCGTGGTTACCACCGATTGTACCGTTTTAAATAAATATTAAACGCGCAATAAAAGGGTCCTAACGTGTTTTGACCCGACGAAGATCGTTTTTCACACGTCTATAACATTATTTTAACTTAATTATTTTCATTTATACAACATTAATTGATTTAGCGTTACGGTTGGTCAAACTTTTTCTAAAATATTGTGCTCGGAAAAAATATTTTTACCATTCGGTCGCTGTATTTTGCTTTTGTTTTTCAGGTAAGAAGAGATTCGTGCTATGTCGTCATCAAATTTGTAAGTGGATTTTTGTTCACAGTTTTAACCGTACGCAATACATATCTTCCGACAATAATACACGTCACCCGACAATTAAAATGTACTTAAATTTTTTAATTTTCGAATTACGTTTTTTTATTATTGATTATCGTGTAGAGAAAGATATTTCAAGACCAAATCGATGCGATTCGCAGCGAGAGTTTGAAAAGGTTTTATAAACTCGTATCGAAAAAGTCATTTCGATTTGATTTTGATGGTCTTTTGCTCTTCTTTTCTGTATCGCTAGACGGAGGGCGCAGTTTTCGCGCAGTACTGCCAAAATTAAAAAGAGCTGCAGCTGCTGTATTTTTACGAAAAAAACAACTTTTCGTCGGTGTCATAACGTGTTATGCATAACAGCAGTTGAAAAGGATATATATATATATATATAATTTAATAAGTTTCGGTCTTGCAAAATTCATTAAATTATAATTATATACGAAATGCGTAATTTTCTGCCACGTGGAAAAACGTTGGTGTCGTAAACGCTTGCCGATTGGTTTTACACGGCGCATGTTATATCGGTAGTTCTCACCAAAGTGTTTTAAGCACCGAAATTTATAACTTGCTATAAAAATACAAGTTTCATTTTACTTACTTACCGTATATAATTATTATTAAACTCTCTCCGAGCGAACGACGCGGTTTAAGGAGGTCGTTCGAAGAAAACGTGTGGGAAGAAACAAAAAATAAAAATTAATTTTACGCTTTATCGATGGAAAAAGTTTTCGGGAAAAAGTTTCCGAGTCGAGTTCCACGCGTTCATAATGTATATAGATACACGCTAATCGTTTAGGAAACAAAACGGATATTGTTACGAGAGAGCTGATTAGACGAGATGATGACACAATATTCGCAAAGTCTCTCGTAACGACGGTTATTATTACTGCGACTATAAACTCAAATGGAGTATATACTGAACTATTAACTGTAAAATCGAATAAAAGGTGACCGGGCGAAACGAAATGGTTTCGAAACGTAAGTTAAAATTGTTACGAGACTGCACGTCCATATAGATAGATTCGTCCAAAACGTGCGGACGAAAAAAATATTCGAAAACGATTTTGCGACGAAACAAGTTTAGTCGGGTTATTTATATTACTAATAATATAGGTAGGATTGGTAGAGCCATAGCCTTAAGAGGGTGGTATATACTTTACATGGCATCCACTACCTGACGGCACAAAAAAGCTTTAATAAACCCAGAAAATAAGGGTTTTAAGACAGTGTTGTTTTAAGTGGGCAATACTGGCAAAACACGTCGCAGGCGAAGAGCGTTGTTATCATCGTTCTACGATCACCAAAAAAAAAGTTTTTATCATGAACGAATCGTATTTGAACGTGACGCGAAAGGTTACGCCGAAAAATGTAAAAAATAACACATCATCATTCGTTTTTACCGTATTCGACCATCGCGCTGTCCAAGAGTATCAGAGAATATCCGTTCGAAATATGGACTCTACGCTGCGAAAGTTAGAAACTTATTTACATCGAAGGAGAAATATCGTCCGATTTAGGGCCGTCTGCAATTTCACAAACTTTTGCGCGTTTCTCTTTTCCTGGATCTAAAAGTCTGGTCTAAAAGGGGGTATACCGCTCTCATCGTACACTCCCAACGATGTGTGTAAACAATGCCGGATACTGATTTCAAAAATGACGGCTGCATCCCGTTGAAACGCGTATTTATGTGAAGATTATCGAGAAATATTAATCGACTCACCGACAGTTGATCGTGTTCCGTGTCGAATTTTCGAGACACTTCAAAACATAAAAACGTACGTAACTGCGCGCAAGATAACAACAAATTCAAACATTTTCCGATCATTATTCACCTAACCGGAGGCGCGTTATAATACCGCGAATTTCGTCGAATAAAAAACAAATGACTCGTAAAGTCGTTTGACGCACACTCGTACGCCGATAAACTGTATAAATCGAATTACACGGTATTAAACCCTTTTTTTTTATACTTCTTTCGGACTCCTGGAAGTCGCGCAGATTATTCGACCGAAAACCATATTCTATACGCTATCTCGTACGAGACTTGATTGACCGGAAAATGCGTTTTACCCAAAACACACGTGTCTGTCTTTTTTATTAAACGTTTTTCAGAAACGAACGATGGAGTTTATGCGATGTTTTCGAACCGCAGGCGACAACCGACGAAAAAACGATCGGACGGAAACCGTTTGACAATCCCTTTTGTCTTCGGACGAGATATCCGAGAAAAACGGCTCGCAAAAACGTTTTGCGCTAAACACGAATAACAAACATTGGTGTTATGTACAACGTTTCCCCGGTTAAACGGTGTACCGGACACGTCGAATGACACTCGTTCGAACCACAGCAACTATCCCCAAACACCCAGAGTGCCGGCTGCTTATTTTTTTTCAAATTTTTTTGTCTTCTCCGGTGTGTTTTTTGGATTTCGCGCATTATTTTGTTCGCTCACGACGTGCTGCTCGCGTATATTGGTTCCGCGGGAGGACGGTGCGCGCGTCGGCCGTGTACGTCGTTATTGCGCCGCTAACAACCGCGCGGGTTTGCGGAAACGTCGGATAATAATAAATTACCGAAGTTATGTTTCGCCGAAGTTCTCATCAATATGTATGAAGTTATTAGTTTCGGATCGACGTGCGCTGACAGCGTACCGCGTTTTTTTTTTATACCACCGCAATATCAGTATACGATTATTATTACAGACTATAAATGTATACCACCGGTGTGTGCGCGTGTGTGTTTGCCGTATATATATATATTACGTTTTCCTGTTATTTCTTATTAGCACGATTCGTCTCGCAGACTTTTCGTAATTCCGCTCGGACGTTTTCACCGCGACGCTTATGCGATCGGTTACCGCGGTGTTTGTCCGCTTGAACTGAGTGACGGCCGCGTTAAACGTACGATTCTTGGACACCTTCGCGGGAACTGAGTGGCGGCCGCGTTAAAGTACGATTCTTGGACACCTTCGCGGGAACTGAGTGGCGGCCGCGTTTAAGTACGATTCTTGGACACCTTCGCGGCCGACGAGCGCAAACACAGCGTACGGCCCCACGATCGCCGCGGCCGCAGTCCACTCGGGGGCACGCAGTCGGCTCCTGTTCCGAAAGTCCTTCGAGAACGCGCGACACGGTTCTATAGTGACCGCAGCCTGCGAATTTTTCGTCAAAACTTTTACTAACCAAAGTGGCCGAATTTACCGCCCGACTTTTTCTGTCAGCCGCTCGGGCTTGTGGACCTAGGACGGGGATGCGACGGAGACCGAAACGTTACCGGTTTCGATTGATATCCTACGAGATGGCGCGTATCTGCTATGCGTTTGTTTCTATTTCAAAAACAACAACGTAGTGTCGACTTTTTTCAAACAGCCGTTACAAAATTACCGAGTTCGGTCCGAACAGACCGGTATGAACAGCTAGTGTTCGTTCACGCGCGGTCCTAGAGAACAACCTGTGCACGTCGCGTCGAAACGACGTTTTTCACGTGTTTGAGACGTGTCGACGTTGAATTTCGAACGCGTTTGGCGACGGTAAAATTATCAACCGACAAGGCTTGATTTCGGGGTGAAAAAATACGTGTTCCGTCACGGAAACCGGAACGTGTGTAAAACGCGCGCGAACGTCACGAACGAATGTCGTCAACAGTAATGTTGGCCAGCCGACTGAAAACGACTACTAAACGTCGCTCGTTTTTGCGTGAAAGCCATGTACCGATCATCGGCATGGTCCGCATCGGGTTTCCGTCCATATCTTCTCTGTTTTTTCCTCTTTTTTCCGACGTTCATTCGCGTGATTTCCGCTCTCGCTGCTTTGGTTCCATCACTCCTCATCGCATTTCCAAACCATCCCGTTTTCCCGTTCGTCCATGCACCTCTGATACCTCTGATCGTTCCGTCCTCTTCCGCTCTTGACACATCTCACTCGTCCGTTCTCATCTCCGAACCATGCAACGCGGTGGTCGCCTGTCTCGCCGCGCTCCTGTAAAACTCCAGCGGCCTCGTTCGGAATTCTTTTCTCGCATAAAACGCCTGACGCCTCCATTTTATCACTTATCCTTGTTTTTCACACAATGCCGTCCCTCCGTACTTAGGGTCCTAGGCACTTAAAGTTCTCTACCTCTACCGCGTCACTATCACTTACTGCCGCGTTACTAGTAACGTCTCCTGATATTTTAGAAAGTTCCGTCGAAATCGAAATAACCATCGTCGGTATCGGTCGGAGTTTACGACCGTATTTATGACGTATCGTGGTTTCCGATCGCTCGTGTAATCGTTCAGAAAATTTTCGCATTGATCGTAAAACGAAACTTAATACGAACCGCGTTCCGACCGATATCGGTGGTAACAATATTATTATCATAATGTTATAGTTTTAATCGAAACGGCGTGGTCTCTCATTCGTATGAATGTCGAACAACCGTTGTTTTATTTAATTTTCTGTTCGAATAAAACCACGTGTATTCTGAAAAGACCGAGAGTAATAAATTGAAATATTCCAAGTCAACGCGCTATATACACTTACACAGATTTACAGAACGAATAATGTACGATTGGAATTGCGTTTTCGTCAGTAAAAAAAACCGCTCATTTTTAAATGTTCGGGAATGTTCTATGCTGTCAATTAATTTTGTTGATTATTCGGAGAACAAACGAATAGTGACTAACAAATAAAGTTTATCTTAAGTATGGCTGTTTAAACGGACAAGCTAAAAGAAAACAATGTAAATAAATAATGACGACCGTGTTTTACATTTACACTAAGAAATTAATTTGTACGGACTAACTTATTCATTCAAACTGCCATTCACAGGTCTTTCAACTGTAATAGTACAGAATGTTGTTATACGGGTATAAAATAAAAAAAGAAAGCGCGGGGATCAGTCACGTGGGTAGTTTGACGGGGTAGCGACTACGCTTTGGGTGGGTCACTAGTTCAGAATTTGTGGTTCAAACGTTCTTATTTAATATGCGATATCACTGCCTTCGAGAAAATGCGATTCTGAGCGAACGACTCGGTCGTCTAATATACGTGCTGGGAAATTTTTCGAGAATTTCAAAGTTCTACACTTAAAATTATTCGAAATCATTTGAAACTTTTATCGAACCCGTATCCTGCCTATTTGAATAGCACGTCAGCTTGTTCCGATCATTATTTCGAATGGCCAAAGAACTCGATCGATATGTCGAACCACGTTTCCCATAATTAACGTGTTTACCCTTAGTTTCACGACTTTTTCATTTTTGAACTTTCGGAATTGACACCACTGTAAGTACAGTATCAGAGTCTTCGTGGACCGTCTTGAGACGGTAACTTTAGATTTTTTACTACCCTTAATGTTGTTCACAGAAAAAAATCAATAGTTTCTTCACTGCGATTAGAATCTCAAATGTGGCGCCGAAATAAAAGTAGCTGGGTAAACTTTATTTACGAATTGAGCGATTTAAATTTTATTACATTTTATACTTATATAATATAAAATTTGCTAATTACCAATTATTTTATAAACGATTGTACGCAGAATTATTATAGATTGATTGAAATAAGTTTAGAATTCGTGAAAAAGAGCACGTTTGCAGAGCTTCTTTCATTATGTTATCATAATACATAATATCTTTTAGGTACTTAATAATAGTAATTCTTCAAGGTCTAATAATATGCATCGGCGTTGTTTATCCATTACTTTTCGACGGTCAATGCGCCTACGAATTTAATACGTCGCGATGAACACTGCGTATATTTATTTTGAAAACTTACATCGTAACATTTAAAATTATTTTAAAAATGAAAAAAAACAAAAAAACTGAACACAACAAATATTTGAATAATGTTTTTCCGGTTAAAACGCGGTATGATTTTCGAATGTTATTTTACGTTCCGCGTAAAAATAATAATATTATATCGTATCAAAACGGTTTTTGTTTGCTCATTTCCGTTTTGCCGTAATACGTCCGTGTACCTAAATTGCCTACATCGGGTGCCGCGTCACGCACGTTTCATCGAATACAACGATAATAATAATAATAATAATAATATAACAATTATTATTCTTCTTCGCGATTTTTTTCCAACCATCGATTTTAATCGAAAAAAAACACAACGATACTCTATGTTGAATAGGCCAAACTCGTGAACATTAACGATTTTTACGAAAAATTCCTTGACTATCGAAATCAACGGTAAAAACCGTCCAAACAATTTTTTGTGATACGCGAAAATGGACGGAAGTTTGACGCGGAATTAAAAAAATCTCGATAACCTTGAAATCAGAATCTATTGTGGAAGGATTATCGCGTAAAAACATTAAATACGTTTTTAGAAACTGATAATTTGCCGCGAATTTCTCGATACGATTTTTGAAATCGTCGAAAAATTAACGGTCCCAGTTCGTTCACCGTCGAAATCTATCGAATAACCGTGCATACAACATTTTCGCGAAAAACTTTCGTTTTGGGGTCGTCTCGGTGTTTTTTGTACGAAAAAAATCGACCATCCGAAAAATCTAATGTGACTCTCGAAAATGACGACGGAAATTCGACACATATAAGATATATTATAATCAATTTATACGTTTATTTTTCAAAACTTGTCACTTGTACGAGCAGTTTTATCGATGTTCGAAATGCACGAACA
Organism: Hormaphis cornu; assembly: GCA_017140985.1. Taxonomy (NCBI): domain Eukaryota; kingdom Metazoa; phylum Arthropoda; class Insecta; order Hemiptera; family Hormaphididae; genus Hormaphis; species Hormaphis cornu. The sequence continues at coordinate 9,439,049 of CM029363.1, read as the reverse complement.
CCTAATTTTGCATCTAATCGTCTGCAGGTCGTAACGCTGCTCGTAAAAACTTGCCCATATTTTTTAAAAGCGGTTCAAACGGAAGAAAAATCACATTTTTAGAGTCTTTGACTGAAGTTGATTAATTTTTTAGTCCGTTTATCTATGTAAACTGGTTCACGTTGCTCACTTTCAAGAGTACCCAATTAAAAATATTATAATAGCATCCTACACGTAAACTACGAAAAACCACTGTAAATTTTTGTAAAACTATTTTTTTATTTTTACATTTTCTCTATAAATTGTACAGGTGTACTCGTATAAATTCCAAAATATATTAAATACGACTAAACATTGTATGAAGTCGGTACATTGTAATCGTAACTTACGGTTTTAATATAAAAATTCTGAGAGGTACACAGTCCCAGTTCTGTTGGTTTGTATGAATTTATACCTCTACGTCTCAACATTTTTAATTTCCTGTATGCTTGCGTACTATAGTATAATACGGGCTTAAAACGGATTTAAACGGTTTTCATATTAAAATTGCTATTTACGAATTATACGTTTAGATTATCATGTAGTATTACGTACGAATTCTCATGTTAAAAAGACCCGTACGAGTTAACTATTTTTAGTGGATCGTAAGAAGTCGCGGATAACAGTCGTCAATGTTCTCTATATACGTATCGTTTTTAATTTTGCAAAAGAAATCTCTCGTATAAAATATTTTAACCTCGGGGTGTTCTTTAAATTCATCTGCAGCACGCAACCGGTATAAAACACATAGGCCGTTTACAAAATAAAAAATTCTTTGAAACTTATATTGTGAACTTTGGCGGATCACGAAACAACTAGAGAAAAAGAATTACAAAATAAAAATTCTTTTTGGCCGGTAACAATCGAAACAGTAACAATCGAAACAGTTCAATAGTATAATGTATTTAACGTGTGTTTTAGGATACTTTTTTTTTTTTTTTACGAGTTTTTCAATCGTAAAATAAAACGAAAAGCAAAAAACGTTATAAAAGTGTGTACGTTTTTCTTAAAAAAAAAAATATATAAAAGACCAAATTTTTTTCGGATTTTCAAAACATCTCGCGCCGTAATTAACACTGTAAATGTTCAACTCTGAATAATATAGTGTGTGTGCCAGTTTTTTTTTTGTGATTACCTAAATTCTTATCGATTCCGAAAAAATTGTATGAATTACGCAACACTTATTATACAGAAGAATAAAATGCACGATCGTGTTTTTTTTTTATTTTACTCGTGCACTACGTGTTACGTTTATACCGAAATACGAACTATTGTAAATAATCCAAAAAAAAGATCAATAACACTCGAATATTATAACGTCTGAATATTGCACAATCGTATCCTCCGAATAATTCAAACACATTTATTTTTTACGTATATTTATTTTTCCCGGCGTTTGCAGTTTGCACAGCTGTTGTGCATTACGTTCGAATATTATTTTACAGCGGACAATAAAGCAATAATTTTCGCATACGTTTCCCGGGGACCTCGCGCGTTTATCGTGATGCGTATAATAACGATAACAATAATAATGATAATATTCGTATACCGGTTTCGTATTTTCAAATTCAGCGGTATCTCCTTTCAAAAAATATAGTGAAGAATTTTTCTTCAGAAAACTACTTACCTTAGGAACGTTTATATATGCATAGGGAACTAAACAAATCGAAACAACGAAACGTTTTTCAAAACTACGGATCAATTACGTTGATTTTTTTAAACTGGTCAAAAAACCGGTCGTGCGTAACGTCGAACGTTTTTTTTCCCCGCTTGAAGTTCGTGAAAAATTCTCGGTGTTATTCGAAATCTGAATCGAAAAACGTCAATAGATTCGTAATCGATCTTGGCAGCACGTGAAATCGTATACGTTCCGTGTTTTTAACGACCGATATTCAACCGCAAATGTGTACCGTTAATATCGAGCATTTTTTTTTTTTCATCGAAATTCGTGAAAAACGTTCACCCTACGCCTTGGTGTTATTTGAACGAAAAAAAAATCCGACGCGGAAGACGTCAATAGATCTGATCATCATAATCGATTTTTGGCAGGACGTGAGAAAAACATCGACCACCACGTCGTCTGGACGATCAGTTTTCTTCGTTTAAAATCACCAAAAAAAAAACTGTTACATCGTCGAAATCTGTGCGTTGAAGCATTTTTTTCCCTCCTCGAAATTCGTAAAAAAAAAAAAACTTGAATTATCCTTTTTATTTTCAACTCTGGTAATATCGTGTCCCGCAGCGTTTTTCGGAAAGCAGATTCGACTGCCACAGTATTAAATGATACGTCGTCTCGCTTTGTGTGCGTTATCGTACGAACGCGCCAGGGAGATGATGATGTCCGTTGAGGTCGCCGCCAGCGTCGTTCTTCGGCCCCGTCGTCGGGTTTTCGTAGGCATTTCTCGCAGAGAACATTATATTATATTATATTATATATATGTACGTACAAACACGACTGTCCTGCATGATATCCGCGTATAATAAGTATCGTCGTACTCGAGTGCCGAGCGAGAGGGTTTATCCGCGTGCGACGTTAACAATTCGCGAGAACGTGTGCGGAATGGCAACCGAACGCGCCGACGACGTCTCCGCAACCCCGGTGTGACGATCGTGTACTACCCCCACGTTACCGGCAGTACGATCGTGCCAGGATATTTACACCCCCCCGGTACCCCACAGGATGACCTCCCGGCGACGTTTAACGCCCTATAGGATATCTGCAGCCCCTAAATTTCGGGGTGTGAGTGTCCAAGGACGATGCCTACGAAATATCGTCGAGCCAAAAACTCCGGAGCGAACGTGCAATGCCGCGATTGACCGAGTTTTTCAATTTCAATTTTAGCCGCTTTTTCGTAAAGCAAGTCCGAGAATGTGGATGCGGAAAAAAACTCGAAATTTAAAACCTCGGTGAACATATCACGTTTGGCATCAAAAACGTAAAAAATGGAATCGCGAAAAAGCGGGGAGATTACAGTTTTTTCGCACGCGAAACTTATTTTTCTCCCCGCTAAAATTGTGCCAGCAAATATCTACTACTAGGGGGGGTACGAAATGTATCGCAGGGTCGGAGTATCCTAGGATGATCATACCCCCCTGGTTACAACACCCTAGGATCTTGGAGGGTATCCTAGGGCGACCCGATATCGAACGTCATTACGTGTGCGGCGTTGAATCCCCGGTGAGATATCTTGAAGATATTTCAAACGACCGTGGAAATGAATGGCGCGCGTTGTTCGACAGCGAATTCGTTTATGGTTTCAAATTTAAATCGCCGTGTTCAGCGTACACGATTTATTACGCACTCGATGTGACCGCAGAGGCCGGGGATAAATTCGTTGCAGTAGTATCAATTGCGCGAAATTCTAAACGGCCGCCATCGCTGTGTATAAAATCTGAAAACCGTATAGCCGCACCCAAACGGCTCTTAAACGAGTATATATTCGTCGCGTGCCGTTTCAAAGTCGATATTATTGTTATTGTTGTTGTGTTTATTCCATTCGGTTCCGAGGAAACGTATATTTTCCGAACGTCTGCGATTCGCCGCAGTAATTTATTCTCGCGTTTCGCGCCCCGGAAAACGCGCGCGATTTATCGACTTCGCCGCTCGGGGCTCCCGTTCGTAAAATTTTCTCGGATTCTACTTCGATCGCGAATGCAGACGAAAAAATAACGTAAAAACATACTCGGGTGCAGCAGCAGACTAAACTCGTTCAAACGCGGAAACAGGCGAACCTGCGTAATACGTAAAACCGTGGTTTTTTTTTTGAAAATTTTCGTTACGGTACATCAAACACTGTTATCACGCCTGTAGATGTGTAGTACGATTTTGGAAAGAAAAATGCGCGCGGCAGATGTCCGTGAAAAACAAAAGTTAAAGTTATTGAAAATTTGTGCAAATTTCGAATCCGATTTGTAAGTAAAGCCCGGCCAATGTTATAAAACGTTCGAATTATTCATGATTTTTTTTAATATAAAACGCCATCGCACTGCGCTGTGATACGAACGTAAGTATTATTAAACTTTCCGAATTTTTTCATTCAACCACGCTATTCTTGTCGATTATTCTCGTCCTCCGCGAACCTTTCGACCGTCGCGTGTTCGTATGGTTAAATTTTAAATTCGAAGAAACAAACGCCGCGCGTCATGCTGTTGAGCAGCTCTCTTCCCGGTCGGAGCTTTTAAAACGTTCGTTTTTCGAAAAATATAATAAAATAACTTTCAATATTGCACAGTTTCGGCGAAGCTTTTATACCATATATACAGTCGGTTACGCGTCCGTTCATTTCGCAAAAATACTAAACAATTATTATTATTTCTCTGTAAATATATCGGCTTTGAAAGTACGCACGCGATGTAAAGTCGTGGTTATAATTATACGCCACTCTGTAGAACTTGAAAAATCAAATTTCACGCGGCTGTCGTGTTAAATATCGTTATCCTAAAGGTAAGAATAAAGCGTTACGTTTCGATTAGACGACGATGACAACGAGACCGTACGAAAATATAACACCGGTGAAATCACTCGTGAAGAAGAGAACGCGATCTGGCTGACTCGCGATTCCCTGCGAATGGATCGCCGTGAGATCAAATTAAGATCGAATTTGATTTTTTTTGTTTAAATGGTCACTTTTTTGATCGAGAGTGTAGTCCCTAACACTGGGTTTACGATGACCGTAAAAAAAACACGAAAGCGATCGAGTATAACGCACAATACTCGTAGTGAATATTCAATTTGTATGTTTCAACCAAAACATATTGTGTGTAATTTTACTTTTTGTTTTAATTAATTTCATTTAAATACGTCTCGTGATGTCCGTGTGCAAGTTGCACGGCCTATATTCCACTCGCCGACGAATAAAATATTACCGTCCTACGCTCGTGTACCATCTGCAGTACACACAAGCCCGTGCGGTAGACCGCGAACGAGCTTAAAGCGTATAATGTTTTTTTCACATTTATTTTATTTGATTTTTTTTGAATAGGTACAGGAAGTAAACGCGAAACGAACAATATGATAAACCTCTATTTAAATTCCAAACGAATCTATACGGTCGAATTGAGGTATCGTCGACCGCTATAAAATTTTATAGAACAGTGAAAAATTAACGTCGTAACATTAAATTTAAGTGAAACCGTCTATCGTGAAAAGCAGAAAATATTTCAGAACCATTTTTTAAACTATAATTATTATAACGACACGACTATATAAAACTAACATTTTTGAAAAATTATTATTTCTTAATCGGTTTGTACAGTACATACTAGCGAACAAATCTTTCGTCACAATTTGATCGTTGTTTACGTTTTAGAAGAGTTGTGGTTCAAATACGAGTAATTCAGTTATCGATATAGTCCCGGTAAAAACCATTTTTAACAACAAAAATGGTTTCGAAAATTCCGAAAGTCTCGTATCCGCGTAAGGAGAATATCAATTTGAACGACGTGCGAAAATTTAAAACCATTTGAACCATTATTTGAGGAATTTTTATGATTTTAGTGTATCAACAGTGCTTAATTTCACTGTTACAACCAAATCACACAATTTTTCAATACTTTTTTGTACACGCTTTAAAAATCTACTGGGCGGATTTTTTGAAATTTTTTTTATTCAGATAGCAAATTTTGATTTACATACAGGTAACATAATATAAAATTTCAATTCTTAAATAAGAAAATCGTGCGAGTTACGAATTTTTTTCTCCAAAAATAAGCCAAAGGTACGACCAATTTTTGAAAATTTTTCAACTTTAAACGACTTAAATGCATACAGACCTTTCGGATAAGGTACTGACTTTAAAAAAATTGGAGCATTTTTACTACTCTTAAAGAAAAAAACAAACATCATCGTAAAAACAATACATTCTTCGCTGAGAACCTAAAAAAAATGGTAGATCTACCTTTCGTGATTATCGACGACACGTAGTATGGTTTTGACAATCGTTCTGTTGTGCTCAATAGTTACGAGTTTGCCGAGAAAAAATTTTAAAATTGTTAATTTTTACGTATATTATACGAAATGTTTCATTAACATAATCAAATTCATAACGGCTTTGAAGTCGACGTTTGAATTTTAAACCCATTACAGTGTCTAGACTGTGACCAGTGTGGAAGAAAATTAACCGTGTTAACTATTGGAATATTAATTTTTAATCAACACGAAAACGTGAAAACGTGCCTTTGAGTGAGAGCTATAAAAGTATTACGATATCGTAACCATGTCGTGAAAAATTGAAATCAGTACCTAGGTTCGTAATTACGAATACAGTGTTATGGAAGCGTGTTGAAAACGAATTTTTTTTTTGTATATTAATTGTGTTATCGACTACTTTTTAATCTGTTTGAAAACTATAATCATCTAGGTGCCTATCGATAATTTTCGATTCGACCCAAAAAATACGGATGTTTTAAATTACGGTTTCGCATAAATTGCGGATTTTGTCAGTTCGGCTCGAATTAATATCGCAAAGGTGTCGGAACCGTATTTAATTCTTTTGATATCGGTGAACTCGGATGAAAAACTTAAACGATAGCTTGTAGCGGCTTTTAACAAAACGAAAAATCGACATTTCTTTTCCCCACCAAAGAAATTAAAGTGGAAATTGGTTCAGTCTTCTCGAACATCGTTTTGAAACATTGTTACGGACAAAAATCGATTGTCGTGAAAAAAGAAAAAAATCATTTATAAGGCCTGCTCGCGCCTGTTTTTTAAACGTAAGCGATTCTCACCAACTTTCGATGCAGTCGAATGGACACAGTTGACTTTGCGGGAAGGATAGTTCTCTCCTGTCTGCTGGGGGTACATTTCTTTCTTTTTTTCAGAAAAAAATTGATTTTATTGCTCGGAAAAAAAAAAAAATGAGCTATAAAATTGCCACGAAAATACGCCTAATTCAAGCTGTCATTCTTGTATGGTTTATGAAAAAAAGTCAGAGAACCAAAACACGTAAACTACAAAAATATCCATTTTGCGAGGCGTGAGAGTTTTCCCAGTAACATTTTATATTTTCGAGGGGAAAACTGGTCACGAAGGGGATATTTTCGGACGATATTTTTTCATGAATTTCGTGTATAGAACGGACGATTTTTATTTGTCGTTTCGTAAAAATTTACTACGGCGAATTTGTGCGAGAAACAAACGAAACGGCAAATTTTTCCGAAAAATCGACTCCGATGACTGTTCCCCGGACCACCGAGTCACCACCACTCGGAAATAGCACTCGATAATAATTCGTCGCCGGTCCGTAACGTCGAATCTTTCTTTTTCTCTGTCTCTGCCCCCGTCGACGAATAAAATGTTTGGCATACAATAAGTTTCCGTCGTTAACTCCAAACGCGATTTGGCGGCAAACACACAATGCGATGATATATCGTCGTCGATCTACGTCTATATACGTGATTTGATGAAGATAATGCGGTTGTATATACGTATATTATATTGTGGTCATAAGACGCGCGATTCCGTTTATCCGGTGACGCTGGCGAAAGAAACTGGCGAAAATAACAATAATTTCACGAAACTTATAAAAGGTGGAGGTTTTTTCTTTCACTTTGTCGTTTTTCCGCGCCATAACGTTCGAAGAGAAAAAACAAATTCCCGAAAAAGTTTGACGCGCCTTTCGTACGAAAACGTAATAACGACTCCGCAAACTCTGCTGTGTGCGAAACGATCATCGTCGCACTTTCGACACGCGTTCATTTTCAAACAACAACTGTTTGACATTTTCATGCTTCGGTGTTGGGAAATTTTTTTGAATTGCAGAAAAAAAAAAATGCGTGAAATTAACGAGACTGTTTTACGACGACGAAATTTTTAACCGCGCCGAGAAAAATGTATTTTTGTCAAGCTGTAACGCTTAAAAAAACTAGAACGACATCGCGATAGTGTTCAAAAATCACGCTAAACTGTAGACAAAAATTCTAAGGTTAATACACATTTTTCCTAATACCTATAATATAACATAAATTAATTCCTCTATACGTCTGAGGAAAACTGTGAGCAGATTGTGATAATTTAGACGACTGCGGGAAATGTGTGACTTTTTAATGAGTATTTTTTTTTGTAAAACACGCCATTTAGTCAGTACGCACGGTTTCTACGGTTAAAACGTGATTGATGACGACTTATTCCGCCTTTGAAGTTTAAATCGAATACGAAAACTTCTCAAACGAACGTCGCCCACGCGTTTTTAACAGCAAGGCCGTCGTTGTAGTGTAAAACGAACGATCGCGGTGAAAATGTGTTCAATGTGTGACTGATTGCGAAGAGCCGCGTCGTATGTGAAAAGTTCGTTTGCAAATGGTTATTCAAAATTGTACAACTAATCTATATAACAAATCATAGCTTAGGTTACACGCGTTTGTTGTAAATCGAAAACTTTTCGCGAATTTCCTACGACGTTGGACGCGAAACCTACTCTCATAAATGCAAACGAACGTACAGCTAACATCTTGGTTTAGGTTATAAATTATACGATACTGCGCGATTTATTACTTTTATTTTGGTTCAAACAATAATACGAGCGGTTCGCTAGAATTTATACACGTACATAAAAAAAAAAAAAAAAGGACCAGAAAAAACGTGTACGCTCACTCGATAGGTACTCGGTTCGGAAATCCAAAAATAGTTCGACGAAATTCTCAAGAGACGTTACCCGGTGTTTACACGAGTATTTCACAGGCACGATTTCATAAGTTTTAAACGGTTCTGGCAGCTAAACATGTATGATACATAACTTTGGTGATATTCGTGTGGGGTTCTTAGCGATTGTTGGATAAGAACAACGAAACTTAGTAAAAAGATAAAAACCGCGAGTAGAACCAACTACGATATTGAGTAGTTTTGTATTAAACGTATTATAGTATATAAAAGTGTCGATAAATAATTTAAAAAATGACGCTTCTAGATGCGAGTTAGTGATGAGAATCTTGAGGGGAATGAGTATCCCATCATTTTTTTTTTTTTTGTTAAAGGGTTTGATCTAGTACACTTATAGTTAACATTAGGCTTACGGTGAACCTAAAAAGTATTTAAAAAACTTTTCGTTAAATTGCTTAGTGAGATAATACAGTTTAAAAATAGAAATTTAGCAGGTTCTTTCGTACCAGTTTAAATTTTTTAGTTAGAAGTCTGTAACTTTATAAATATACAATCTACACATAATTCTTGATATACTGTCATTGGCCAATTTTTCAATTATCGTAATTCTTTTTTAAAACTGTTAGGGTTTTTAAAATGGACTGCGTTGATGAAAATGTAATTATTTTTTTTTTTAACAACCGAAATTCAAAAAAAAAAAAACCCCAATGACGGCACACAGGTATTCTGAATCGTAATAATTTTTCAAAACCAAAATTGGTTAATTCGTTTGTTAAAGAAAACTAAAATTCCGTACTGAAATAGCCTACTGCTATCGAAATAGTAACCTCGATAGTAACTTTGTCGGATATTCCCCCAAAATATTCAAATATTATAATTTAATATATATAGACCCATATATTGTTTTTAACTTTTGAAAAACTATCCAATGTTCTGTTAAAAACGAAAACGAGTTTTCTACGACCTATTTACGGAGCCGCGACATTTCGGTTTGAAAAGGTTCTTCGAAGTAAAAAAAAGCGAATTCCGTAATAATAAAAATTTCCGCGAACAATAACGTGTTTTTCGTGGTCACGTTACGTTACGAACCTATAAGTAATTCCGATTTTCAGAGGTTCGTAAAAACAGTGATTTTTTTTGTACGACTTTGCAGAGTTAACTAACCTATTTTGTGAGGAAAATGTTGTGATGAGTTACTTATGTAGGTACGTTTTCAAACAAGTCAATTCAAAATGTTTTTATTTTAAAAAAACTACCATATAGCGAAAAACACGTGCCGAGTATAACTTATTTTTACCACAATACCGTTGCTGAGTCCGTTCACACTATATATAGATTCTTGGAATAATGTTTTTCGGTGAATCTCACTTTCAAAGAAGTGTATAATTTAATTTGTATCTCTCGAATTCACTGTTATCCTGCAGGTTGAAGCGCGTCGATCCTTTGAAAATACCTATTTAAAGATAACCAGCTCGATCTGTTTGAGTAGGTAGATGGTACACGCTTTGAATGCAAGATAAAACTTTATAATTTCTACTGTTTGACGTCTGAGAACAAAAGCTTAAACACGGATTATCTAACATGAGAATTTTTTTTTAAACACTGGTATTTATAGAAGTAGTTCTGTGCTGTTTCTCACGCATTTTTTTTTTTTTTTAATAATTCACTCGTAATTTGCAAATTAAGTGAATCCGCACAAAGTTATTTTGAGAAACGCGCTCTAAGTATTTGTACTTTCAGCGGACGTACAGGTATTTCGAGTGTCGATGCACATAAACTTATTGTTGTGTGTGAGTGCCACGTTTTTATTCTTTTTCCAATTCAATAATACAGCGCGTTAACTTGTCGAACGCTATAATTGTACGAACGATTTATGCAGATTCATTTCGAAAATAAATATTTCAAAACAGTTTGGTAACAAAAAGAATACGGGTAAGTATAGGGAAGTTAGTTGGAGCAATAGTGACCATCGATCTCCAATAACGAAAACTGTTGTAACAGTTGCAGTTTATCGTGTAGTATAAATCAATATGTACGGCTGTGAATTCCATAGGAAAATTCCGAGCTAGCTCGTTGTCACTCTAAGATCCTTAAGTTTTCAAGATTTACTCGGATTTCGTCCTAACTCTTGCGACGTTTTTATTATCCGTTGCGATGAGACGCTTTGTGAGAAAATCGCGTGGAATTAGTGCCGACAATTTTGTCTGTTTTACCCGCGCGTCCTCGTAACCTCACTGCTCCATATTAGTGTTTTGAATGTTTAGGAAAATGAAAACAGACGTGCAAAAGTTTACAACGATTTTGTAAAATGAACCGTCCACATTATTATTGTGATGGTTGACGGCGGCACCGAACGCAAACTTCCAGCAACGGTTTCGTTTGGGACTCTTGGCGCTGTATCTACACTCCGCGTAGACGACTGTTTTTTTATCGGGAACAACTCTTTATTTTTTTCTTCTTCTATTTTTTTTTCGGTAAAGTGGATAAACGGCGAACGGAGCAAAATAAATATTCGGTCACTCCGAGGATCATAAAAAAAGAGTGAAATGTATAAAAGAAAAACGCACATAAATAACGCGTCGTCGGCACCGAGCTCGAATGATGACGGGTCCGTCGGCCGTGCGATAAGCCGCCGCGTCATAGAAATATGTGCGCCCGTTTAGGCCTGGCACGGGGGGGGCGCGAGGAGGAAAACGATCGGTTTCGCGCGAACCGTGGTGTTCGACGACTGCGGGGACGAACGAATCTCCTAATCTCGGTTCGTCCGCGAAAGAAAAGAGATAATTTTATATGATATATTTCTTCGGCGTCGACAAGTATCCGCGTATAAATATTTGTACAGAAAAAAAAAACAAGATCCGGTGGTTTGGAGAGAAAAAAAAACGTATATTTTTGTAGAAATGCGTTTCCGTTGTGATTATTTTGTGACGCCGCACCCACGTATAAATAATACGACCGTTTGGTCGAATCCGCGGTTTTCGTATCTCTCGTGAGCGAAATTTAAAAAAAATCTTTGACCAAAGTACCGGCCAGAGTTCATAGACCTTTCGCAGGGACACTGACTTTGAAAATCGGAGCATTCCTTCTAACACCGTCACAGATGTGAAAAATCTCAAACTTTCGAATTGATTTTTTTTTTAAATGAATTCGCTTACTTAAAATATTGTCAACCGCCAAATTTCGTATACCTATCAGTACTGGCATTAAAAATCCGAGCCTAACCGAAAAGTTTCCGGCAGAAAAAAACATCTTTGTTGTAAAAACATTACGTTCCTCGCTGACGCTTAAAATCTAAAAACGAAAAACCAATAGGTAAATTCTACAGAAATATTTTTGTTTTTTTCATTTGATTTCGATAATATTGATGTCGTTGCGCGCGGTCATTTTGAATAACGGCAAAATTCAACGTAGATTATTCGGACAATATATATACGACTGACAATCAAAAAGTCTCTTTTGTACGCATAAAATCGGGCAAAATTGTAATTTTTAACAACGCAAAAGTGTCGTCTCTTCGGCGGTCCATTAGCGTACAATAATAACAATAATCGTCAAACTACAACACTGCCAAACCTGCACCAAAGTAAGCCCAATGTGAAGTCGAACATTCCACCGAACATCCAGACTTGTACCGTCTCTTTTATTTTTTTTTAGCGCGATACGGTCGCATCGAGGACTACTATTTTATTGGTTAACACGCAGGACGTGAAAAAATTTAAGGATAAAAAAACGTTTACACCGTTTATAGTGTTTTCAAATGACCAAACGCGTAAAACACGATTTCAGACACGTGTCCATAGACTTTTAAACAAACGTGTAAAAGTTTTTTTTAAAAAACTCGCGATAAGATATCCCTCGACTTTGTTTACGAATATGACCGACCACGTCGGCGTGTGCGCGTATTTCGATCGAATCCTGCGCGGTTGGAGACCGAATTTCGTAGAAACTTCTAAAAAAAAAAAGATCCTATTTTTCAAAATCCGTTTTCACACTCTTTCGTACACGTGCCTTGGTGACCACGTTTCTTCGTAATACTTTAATAACTACGGGTAGATACTATTTTTTATATACTTTGCCATCGTTTGGGTCGATATACCGTCTCGACGACGCGGTGTTAAAAAAAAACGTCCCTCGTCGTATAAATATACCCTAGTGTGTCAAAATCATTCGTTCAGGTTAATAACCTACACTTGTCGCGTCTAGAACTACATATGATATTATACGGTGAAGTATCAAAGTGCCTTAGGTTTCGACAAATCGTTCGGTAATAATGGCAGAAACAATCGTGTTTGCTCGTGTACGGTTCGCCGAACTCGCTATATTATATCGATTTAACGTATGGATTTGTGTCTGCAAGTAATAATATCTGGTGACGGAATACCGCGGACGTGCGCGCCGTGGCCGAGATACGATAATTTAAAACTGGGATTTACAGTAAAAACCGAATAAAACGTTTTGAATTTCGAGCGTGTGTACTTGGACATGGTCCAAAGACAGAACGGTATATTACAGTTTGCACTGTAATGCGCTATTCAATTTTGTGCGACTTGGAAACTTCATACGTTGTTTATTTTAGCGCGTCCATAAAACAAAATCGACTCGATGCACCGTTTCGCGGGAGTCGTTTTAAAATGAACGACATTTATACTGCTGCGCACACTGCGAGGTGTTTTGACATTTTGTAACGTAAATTAGTAAATAGAACATCGTAGTGTGTACAAAATTTAGATGTTTCTGTGCGATAATTTGCAGTTTTGTATGGACAGTAAAAATCTCAAATAGAGAAATTGTGCCGTCACTGACCATTTTGATCGTGATTTCTAACTCTTAAACAAATCGATTTCATAATGATCACATATTTTAAATGGTCACAAACTGATGGTTAATCGTCGTTAGATTGTATTCTGCGAAATACGTTAATTTTATGACGAAAAAAAAAAAAATTTACGAATTTCCGGTGAACGGTTTTCCAACTCGTACGATTTTGGTGACCGAAATGATTTTAAATGGAAAATAAACTCGATATTTTCATAAATATTTGTCACTTGTTTTGTATTTTATTTAAAATTTATTCAATAAAATACCTATACACTACTTTTGTGAACAAATCGGCATCTCGTTTTAATTTTCATATACGTAGTAGAATTATGTGGGCGATTTTTTTTGTTTCTTTGGTCGCATAGAAAAACGTCTCTCGTTTTGCGTTATAATATCGAACAAATCGTCAAGTAAACCTAACGATACTTCGATTCCGAGCACTCGCAGAATCACAATATGTTATGTTGGTTCGGAATTCAGAGGAAAATGGCCGGCTCGCGCTGATATTTTCCGATTAGGCCGAATCACGCGCGCAAAGAGATTCGAATAAAAAACTAAACGCAGGACCTTCATTTTTCACTGGATGAATTCATTTTGATAATTCCTGGTGAAAAGTTTAAAAAACCAAACTGTGATATTCCGAAAAATTATTTTTGAAGTACGCTCGAATAGCTGCTCTCGAACAGAGTTGATATTGTTGGAGATTAGTAAAGAAGGACCTAATTGGATTTTCTCGGCATAGATTCTCACAGAGTGATTTAACAACAAAAATGGCAGTGATAAATGTAACCGTGCTTAGTCGAACAAGCAGTTGTGTTGAACCGTACCGATTTTTCTATGATTTTGTTATTATACAAAGCATTAGTGTTGTGTATTCGATTTTAATACAATCGATAATTATTGGGGAATGTAATTTTCGGCGAAATAAAAATCGTACGTCCGTAAAATATAATATAAAGATATTTATATAAGGGAAAAATGGCATCTAATTTTTGTGGGACGGAAACGGAAAAGGGCGTACAAATACGATGGTTGGCACGACAAATACGGAGCTGAAACGTTTCTTCGGTCCGATTTTATCCGTCCGGTCCACACGTTGAACTATTTCGTTTCACGCGGCTCAGAATTCGATACGTAGTACTTGCGCGGATTTACCACAGTTTGAAAAGTATTATATTGTTTTTTGAAACTCCGAATCTTTACGGATGTTAACCCCGCCGACATTTCGTTAGTCGAAAAATGCAAGTACATTCAGTGCGTGTGTATTGTATATATATATGATCCGGTCTAGTTTTTCTGTAAAAACTTTTATAATAGACGGTGAAAGAGACGGCTACATCTTCACATATTATATCCACGAATCATATCTCTGACCAACAAATACAAATTTTGAAATCGATTCTCTCCGACGTGTTCCGGAAAAAATCCACTCAATATTTACAAAAAAAAAATTGAAACATAAATGAAATGTACCAATTTTTTGTAGAGTCCTGTGAGATCAACTTACGTAGTTCTTTGATTTTAATAAAATTATCATACGAACAATACTCATATTACGGAATAAAATAATAAAACTAACAGTTAAATTACCGATGTCGACTTTTCTTTTAGAGAAACCGTCGTTTTTTCGTTTATTTTGAAATACGCACATTGCAACAAATACAGCGCCAACTATTAATATGCGACTTTCTTGACGTTCATTTTTCATCCATAACTGATATGTTAATATGATGTTGTTGGGCGGATGAAATAATTTTCGTACTTTTTTCCCCAGATTTCCTGGCTTATTATGGAACAATCTAATTAAATCGTTTTTTTTATCCGCGACATTAGATATTTGTGTACATAATATGCGCAGTTTTAAATTTTGTCAAAACGTTTTGAACCATAGCTGTATCGATTACTTTTAAAACCGATATTTCTTCATCCCATCGTGCCTAATTGCTGTCGAAGATAATTATTTAAAAATATTACTTTCACTCATCAATTTGAAAAATAATAAGAACAACAACAGTACAATGATAAATAAAATATATCTGCCGTTTCATTTGATTTTGACTTTGAGAAAGTCATATTGCGCTGTCAGATGTTCTTTACGGTATGATGTCAATGACGTCTGTATGTAATCACTACGACTTCTGAATAAAACATTTTTTTTTTTTTTAAATATTTTACGCGAATTTTCGGTAAAACGTCTCTGGCATACTAATAAAAGAAAACGGTCTCAAAATATTTATTTTGCCATCCGCTTCAGTAATTATACGAAAACAGTAATTATTATTGAAATACAGCGAGAGTATTAAAAAACTTGAACTATAATAAATGAAATATAGTCCAAAGAGTCGTTTAAGTTTTTAATTGAATTTATATATTCTATGAGCATTTTACTTTTAAAGACAAAATATAAACCTACCGCAGCGTAGTAAATTTTTTATTAATATTATTTTTACTAATACAGTGTTTTTTTTTTTTCTTATCTTTGTTAAAACCTTTCCACAAAAATTTAATCCGAAGTGTTTTATATACTTGTTGGATACAATAATTTACTAAAATATACAACGAAAATCTTACTACAAGTATATAAATCCCTTTTCTGGTTCGTTAAAAATTACTATAGATATTGTTCGATTCAATCAAATAAATTTTAAAAGTACCGTTTGATTATTTCGAATTTTGCGGACTGAAAATTTTAAAAACTCTTCTACGCGACAAACTCGGTTTTGTCAATTTCGGTTCGTAACAATACACTATTTAAAAATTTTTATTTTTATTTTTTATAAGTCCAAACACTACTTAGAGCATTAAACAAACAATAACTCTGTGTTTTCCCGTGATTCCTGATAGTTATTTTAGAGCGACGGGTGGTTTTTTTTTTTCTTTTATTTTCTGTATTACTCACTTCGATGTGACATTTTCAACCCCAAAAAAAAAAAAGACCCACTCATCTATTGTCAGACCAAACGCATTTGACCGACGGCTTTTTACGAAACACCCTTTAAATATACTTCTCTTTGCATCGAGCACTAAACTTCGTACGTCGTTTAACGTTTTTTCTCGGCTGTTCAATAACAAACATTATTATTTGGTGCAGTAATGCGTATTGTCGTCGTTCAATCGAAACCATTACGGCATCGGGTTACTGCGGTAAATATTAGTGTTGCTAATTGCGCGTTTGAAAAGCAAAAGAGTAAAAAGCTTCTTATAAAGAACAAAAAAAAAATAAAAATACTCTTCTACTATTGTCCGTTTTGCGTCTCCTCGATTTCGTGTGCCGAGAGTGGTGTGTCTATGTAGAGATATAAGAGAACGTAAACACAGGCTACAAAATTCGTTTCGTTTAAAAAGCACTTAGACGGTCGATTCAACGACTGGTAAATAATTTAACGTGATATTTTTCATTATTATTATTATTATTATAATTAAATCGCTATAATTTTTTTGATAGTCTCATAGAACCGGTTACGCGTGAACCTATGTAATTGTCTCGGATCACTTTTGGTTTTCGCTGTCTCGAAACGAATCAAGGCTGCGATTAATGGCCATAAATATAATCTTTAAAATTCCGTTTTTAATTTTTTTGATTTGACGAGCGAGGAATGTATTGTTTTTTTTTTTTTTGCCATAAATTTTTCGTATAGATGGTTAGGTTAGACGCGATTCGATTTTCAATGTCGGTAACTTTTCTAAAAGGTTTATAAAGTCCGATGGTACTTTGGTCGAAGCTTTTTTTTAAATGTCGCTTGCTTTTTGAATTTTACCACAAAAACAAAAGTGGAGAATTTTACGGCGAAAAATTTGAAATTTTCTGGTTTCTATAACGACGTTGGGTTTTAAATCGTATTTTATTTGCAGAATTTTTTGATATTTATTTTCAGAGTTATGTGCCGAAAACGACAAAAACGGCGAAATCGCCAACAATCGCCGTCTTTATAGATTTTTGGCCATTACATCAAAAATAATGAACAAGCTGAAACTTTTACGTAATATTAAAACGAGTAAGATACAGGTTTCACAAAAGTTTTAAGTGATTTTTGAACATTTTTGAGTATAGAACTCTGAAATTCTCGAAAAATGTACACCTGGACGTAAATACTAGACAACTCTGAGCTCGCTCAGAATCGTTTTTTTCGAAAGCAGTGAACCCAACCAAAGCGTGGTCGCCGCTCCGTCAAACCGTCCACGCGGGGTGTTTCTCGCTTTTTTTCTTTTATTTAAGTTAATTTTTTTAAAACCCTTTTAAAAATATTAGCAAAAAGAAAATACGAAAATAATTTGTTTGAAACGGAGGAAACGTCGCCGCACTACGGTAGGCACTACTAAATCGCGTGAATCGAAAACTATTATTGTTTTAAGTTTAAAAGTTAATTTTTTTTTTTCCGGTAACTCGGTTGTTTAATATAAACGGATAAAATCAACTTTTGACGATAACTTAACTATTGGTTTTTTCAACACGTTGTTTTTTATTATTATTAAATTTCTCTCCGCAGAGGAATGTGTTTGACGCTTTCGATCGCAGAGTTGGTTCCCGCAACTAGCCGTTTTTTGTCGCTCGCCATTAGTTCTGATTGTCCGCCGCCGACCCGTTCACACCTACACGAACAGTACTTTCAACACTGAATTTACAGACACGATTAATTTGTGTGTCGTTATGATCGCAGTAAACGTCGTCGACAATGTGTTGTACATATTATCTATATAGCACAGTGTCTCCGTACACTTAAAATTTCGCGCGATCGAATTCGTGTGCGTCCTCCTCCGCGTGGTCGGCGATACGATTTCGCTAATGAGAGATTTCCATTTCGCTAAACTCGACAGTAATAACGAGATGATAAATCGTTCAACGGAATGTTAGAAATGTTACGTTTGTACGTTCGGAACGGACCGTGCGTTCATCGCCAGCGTTTCAACAAGATCGAAATTTTGTTTTAAAAACACAATAATATTAACGTATTGTTGTAAAAATAAACACACGTACAGAATAATGGCGGTGATATTAAATTCAAACAATTCAACCGCTCGCGAGGCTCAACGTATCGTAGATTCATCGCTGTTCGCGTCCGAATTCGTAATATCGGGTTTTTCAAATCGAATAGTTTTTTTGAGAAAAAAGAGACGCCAATCATTAGAATCGAAATATATTATATTGTTTACAAACTTTCAATAATTTTCCCAAAAAAAAATCCGGACTCGAGTAATTACCGCAAAAGTATTTCGTTCTGTATATTTTTTTCATTTTTTGAAATATGAACGAAAACGAGCAAATCAATGTTGTATTGTACGCTTTTTATTGAATCGATAAATATCAGTGTATGGTTTTAATTTAAAATACCATCATTAATTAACTGACATTCAATTTTGATTTTTTTTCTTTTAACTCGTATTTTCAGTTTTGTTTTCGGGCTTTCACTAAAAACTAACGAGTTCATACTATCGAGTAAAAATATTCAAAACAATTATTCGTTTACTTTTAATAAAACAGGCATAATATACACGCTTATAAGTTTTTTCTCGCCTATACATAAAAATACGAAATTCGACGTGAAAGTGATTTTTTTTTTAAAGCGGTTAAAAATAGTTTTCTCGCAGATACATATCGGTTTGAAGTACAAAATCGCAACCGGCAAACCATAACTTTAATTGTTTTAACGGACCCAGTCATCGAACACATATTTTACCTAGATTTCATTTTGAAAAAACTGCTTCTAAAATTCCGTTTTTAATCAAAATCTGATCCTAATGGTCGAAAATTATTTTTATATTTTGTGAATTAACGGTAATTTTTTTGCCATCGTCTAGACTCTAGTAGATACTGACGCATTTTTTTTTTTCGAAGAATCACTTTTGACTCCTTTCTTTTTATTATATCTACATAATATTGAGTCGCATAATAACGATAGTCGATTCTCACGAAAATAATAAAATCACGAATGGAAATCTGCGATTGATTCTTTAATGAAATTTCGTCATCATTGTTTTCCGCGAACACATTCGAGTTTTTTTTTTTTTTTCGTCTTTTTTAAACCTCGTAAAATCTCAAAAACACAGACATCTCGGATTTCGCGGTGGGTAAAAGTTATTTTTTTTGTCGACGAGACTACACAGTAGGCATATACTGCGCCGTAAAACAAAACGACAGACTCGGGAATAATTTTTCTCGCCAACACACGAGCGGGGTGGCCAAAACGTGGAAAATCGTCTGGAAAACATGGATTGGACAGGGCATTTCATAAGTTTTCTGGAACTTTTCGAGAATATTTTATGCGCGCAGTTGCCGGTGAGAGGGAGGGTTTGTCGATTTTGTAAACAGTTTATATCTTTCCGAGTTGAAAAACGAATTTTTTATTCGTTTCGCCTATTATATAATATTATCATTTAGACGGACAAGAAGTACTCACAGATATATCTCTACGGCCAGTTGTAAAAAATTTACGTACGAAAACGTCAGCTTTCAAAAAATTGAAAAAAAAAAAAAAAGGTTTTGACTGTATATTTTTGCCGTCGCGATCCGATAACGCGGCCGTTTCACGCCCAAATACGCCTCCGCCAGAGACAATAATTTTACCAGCATCCGCCGATTTCCGGACCGTTTTCAGCAGAAAATACCAATCGGGCTTTATCGATCGTTTCGTTTATTCAATTTGTTTTGTTCATGCTTTTGACTATTACGGGTTGGTCATGTATAAACGTACAAAACGACGTTATTATAGCGATACAATATGATACATCGACAAGGTTGCGAACGTGTCAACGATTATTTTTAGCACAAGTTACAATTACCGCGCCAGATTCTATTTTGATCGTGTATGATTTTTGATGAACAAAAACGATCTTTACGTTTATAACGTTTCGTTAAGGTAATACACAGATTGGTTTACCCGACTATGGAGCGTTAACTCAATTACTAAAAGAATTTATAAAAAAAAAATTAAACTTTGAGTTGATAAAATCAAATAGGTTTAATTTAATTTGAGACGAGACAAAACAATTTTGTCAACTTAAAGGTTAAAAATCTACCGAAATTTCAAGTTTTTGACTCATTGATATCTGACTATGAAAATCGATATCGTATCTCGATAAAAATATAAACCGAGCTCAAATTCGAGAAACGACTAGTGGTTTTTCTCTAAAAAATTTTCCACAAAATGTAGATGTTTCACCAACGATTCGTGTCGTTATACGTAGCTCTTTTTTTGGAAAAAGCGTTCTAAAAATGAAGAATTTTATATCGAAAGTTTGAATTGTATTTAAAGGTTAAAACGAACTTCGTTTATAATATAATTTATAAAACAGCATGCTGAAAGTCTGTGAGTTTCAACGTAATACGATTATCGTATTCGCTATTGTACGATGTACCTACCAATAATAACTTTTGTATTTTTATACAGGTCTGTGTGAGGTTTTTGGTGCACCGTTGGATTTTTACAGTTAAAAACCAATAAAATATTTTGATTACCTAGAATTTTTCATTATTTTTCATCGCGATAATATGATTTATTTGTTAGAATTGCAAAAATCAACCGGCATATATCGTTGTTTTCTAAATAAACGATTTAATTATTTTTGAAAATGAATTCTCGGTATTGAACCAATCATAATAATTATGCGTTCGTTGCAATAATTTATGATTCTTAGAAGGAGGCAAAGTTGTGAAACGAAATCATTTCAAGCCTTGAAATATACGCCAAATTTAAAATTATAACCGCGTAGTGCGTTTTCACCGTGTAGTTTTTAATGTTTCGATAGGCGTTTTACTCATTGTTCAAAACAAAACAAAGTTAATTGACCTACAAACGTGTATTGATTAATTTGTGAAACTGAAAAAACACCGTGGGTTTTCGAGGGGTTATACGAGGTAGTTGATCGCATTTGCAAATGATACCGAAAAATTACACGTTTTTGTTTACTTTTACGCGGACAAAAAAACGATGATTGCCATATAGTGATTATCTTTTTAACAGTAAAAAAAAAAACAAAATTTCCAAACGAACAATCTTGTTTTGTTTTTAGTCACACTCGGTGCTCGTCGATCGTAATGAAATATTTCGAACAGACAAACTAACGAATCCGCCGCGTTCAATGACACATTAATTAAAGAGAACGCGCGCGCGTGTTGCGTATATATTTTACAATGTGTTTGTTTTTACCGCAAACGAGTGAACGACGATCATCATTATTCTCTCTGGGTTTTATATTGATATTATAATTCTAGTCGAAACTTTAGCGTGACAGAAAAATATTGGTTCGTACAGTTTAAGAAACAAAGTATTGAAAAATAAAAATGTTTTCAAAGCATAGTAAAATAACAGCGGTACGACACTCGTACCGTCAACTGCAAAATTAAATTCAAAGGTTTAACTATTGAGAGAAAAAAACGGCTTTATCTTTTATAAATTATATCTTGTGTAAATGTTTTTCTTTGATACAGAACAACCTTGTAGTCTCGACACCTCCGAGTGAAAATATTCACTTCATACGCTCATTTTACATTTTTATTATTTAATACGTAACCACTTATGGTTTTAACCCCTGTAGAAACTGGCGAATAACGTTTTTTTTTTTTCATAAAAATGTAACGTTTCCTCTGCGCACCCTAACTTTATGAATAATTGCGAGTATCAACTCGGAATCGTTTTCGTTTTCATTATTCATAACGCGAACAATTCATTATTTATACCATCCCTTAACCCGTGATAGGGCTTCAGAAAAGAGCTGTTATCGCTGCGGTATTGTGTTCATTTCATTCGTTAGGCACGTTTGTTTATAACTTTCTTTTCAGTTGGGAATTTCGCAAAAGACGTTTTTTTTGTTTTCGACGTGATTCAAAAACAATCGCACTACTTTTTCCAAAACGGCTGCTGTCGTCAAACTCCGCTCGCCCACAGCTCGTTGTTCCCGTTTCGTAATAATCGTTGTACAAGATATATTTAACCTGCAGTAGTAAAAAGAAAAATCTACACCCGTCGTGTTTGGCGAAACACTGCAGCGCCGCTAAATTTCTCGACGGACGACTGTAATGTGTGGGGTAAATTTTCGTTATCTCAGAACAAACTCGCGTTTAATTTGAATTCTCAAAAAACGAGTAGGTGCTGGAATAAATGATCCAAGTTTCGCCGGTATTCGCCGCCGGGTAGGTTCGTTACGCTTGTTTTAAACGAAACGCAGGCAAGCAAGCACGTGGAATATTAACAGCGACCGCTTTAAACGAACTTTGTTTGACGACCGTCTCGTGTTGTTACTGTGACCACGTTTTAATACTAAACGTACTGGAGATACTCGACATTCTTCAAACTTTCCGGGAACGTTCCAGCTCGTGGCCGTAAATATAAGTCGTACCGCCCGACTGTAAGGGCTGTTTTTAACTCGTTTGGTTTATTTGGGAAAAACGATTGAGTTTATACACAAGTTAAAAGTCAATTAAAGATATTGTTTTAATTTTTAATTCGCGTGGTTTTGCGCGGAGTTAATGTACCGGTGATCTACTACACGGTACGAAATTTCCTCGACATTTTTTTTTTTTCTTCTTAAAATTACCGTTTATTATAATTACCTTTAATTATTACGGATTAACGTCGCGTTAAACGTAAAAAAATAACCTATTAAAACCGACAAAGAAAATAAAGGTGTTAATCAACTAAATTGAAATCAACTTTTAACCGTTTTTACTTAATTTCAACTTTTAACGAGTCGTAACTGATCGCGTTGATTGAATTTTTCGAATATCGCGTCGTGTGAACAAATACCTGAAATCAATTGTGCTGTTATTCAAGAAAATAATGTTTTCATTCATTCGTCGTATGTAAACAAAAAAAAAAAAATGCTAAATTGTATTTTTACGTTATAAAAAAACAATCGATGCACCGTAGATACGCAGCTAATATGCAGGGACGTTAATATATTTAGTTTAAAGTTAATATTGTACTTTAAAACGAAATGAACTAATTGTTTTGAAAATTGAATTTTCACCTTCGAATCTGTGTCGCGTTTGTTTCCGTTTGGTTGCAAAATAAAAAAAAATTATACACTTTTTTTATTCCAGTATACCTAATATGTCGGTTCGTAGTAGTTTTTGATTTATCGTCTCCTATTTTACGATCGACCGCATTACGATTTATTTTTTAACGAATTCGCTAAAATCCGTTTTTCGTCGTATAGCGATGTTTGAGACCAGGATTTAATGAGTTTTTTATTGTTCACGCATGTTTTTATAACAGTTCAATAGTTCGATGTCACCGATTGCGATACCTATCTCAACGTCGGTTGACAAATTGATTTTATCAACAATTTCCATTTCTATAAAACGTGTGGCTGTTTATGTACATGTATTGAGCGATTCAAAGAGAACGAACCGATCAAATATTCTGTAAGCAAATGAATGAATCGGAATGAGGGAAATGTCAAATCAGAATAAAAGGTTAAGTTTCAAATTTTCAGATGGTTACCGCGTGAGCGCACCAGGTTCGTCATAAGAAATGAAAAACTGATGGATGTTGGTCGGATATAGACATATTGCTCTTTGTGCTTGGACTCCTAGATTTCCTGACCTTACAGTTTGTGATCTCTTCCTCGGAGAATTTGTGAAGGATTTAAAATTAACAATTCCTGCTCGCTTGATTTAAAAAGACGCCATTTCAAAATCTAAGAAAAAGAACAAAGTTTTAATTAAAAAACACACGAATTACATCATTTTAGCGCCGGGATAGTTTTAATTACTATTAACAGCCGATGGAAATTAAATTCTAGGTTTGGGCGAAAGAAATGTTCAGTCCAGGAGAAAATCGTTTCCGTCGTTGACTACCTACGCATTTTCAGACGTTGAGTGGAGCGAAAGTCATAATTATTTTTTTCGTTTTACTACTTTAATAAAAAAAAATCATCGCTCTGACTTGACTTGACACCAGATGCAACATTTGACACAATTTTTAAAAGTCAAACTCGATTTTTGATAACGATATGCGAGTAGGAATTGTTTATGTCCAATGTAAGTAAAAACGCAATAACGAAATGGTCAAAAACATTTATTTAATTTTTGTCCTCTAGTACGAAATTATAAACTTGTTTATCGCCGAATCGGTTTCAAAAAATATTTCACGAAAAACGTACAAACACTATTTAATTACCTAGTATAAACCTAGTTTTGTATGAAACACATTTTCTCCAGACTCAAAGGACTTTTAACGCACGAACCATACGTAAGTAAAATAATTTTCCTCTGTATGTAGAGGTAATTTGTTTTGTATATTTTTTTTGAAACCTCCAAAATGTCTTGTTAACCAAATCGCTCGTGTTGTAACGAAAAACACGTTTTCGCGTTATTTTCACCGCCGTCTCGTTTACAGAGATCCTCGGAAATTTCGTAAACGTTATGCAAACGCAAACGGCGCAATGATCTTGTAAATTTAAACTCGTATTTTATTATTTTTCCTTGGTAGACTTTAACACGTTTGATTACAACGTATTACGATCAAAACTCAACATAAATGTGTACCCACGAAATTGTTTTTCGACAATCACAGCCAAGCGAGTAGTTTTCTATGAGAACGATGAACAAAATGGGAAGATCATTAGGAAAATCGTAAGCCCGGTTCGTTCGAAATCGCCGATCCCTTCGCCGAAGTCACGAATTTTATAAGATTAGAGGAAATCCGATAGTCGGAAGATCAAATTTTCAGAGGATGAAAGAACATGGTGCGTTGTGAGAAAAGTTTTCCATCCTTAGCTGCCGGATAAAAAACTCAAATGTCACACCGAATTCGAGACGACACGTTTCATTGACGGTAATAATATGCGTTCCCCTGCAGGGTGAATCGTATCAAACGATATTCACGTTGCAACATTGTTGATTTCAAAACACTCGCGCAATGCGTTCTCATAACTATCGAGTTTAATAACATTTTGCACTTGGGAAAAACATTTTTTCTGCGGTAAAATATTGACATATCGACCGCTTTTTGTTGGAAATTTGTAACTTGTGTTTTTTTTTTTTTTTCTAACGGCCGCGTTTGATCTGGAAAACATGGAAAAGTCAGGGAATGAAAACGATCAACATTTTTCTGCTTGGTCTCGTAACTTTTTCAAATTCGAGACACCTCGAAGTACCATCATAGTTCGTAGACCAAAAGGTACCTACAGGAGGAGGCTCCGTCTTTGCACTGTAGAAGTACAAAAAACAATTTTCAAAGAGTTTCGTCCGATTTTTATGGTTAAATTTGGACGTTTACATGATAACTGAGCTCAGAACCGTTTTTTCGTAGGCGACGGTGTATCGTTGCTTCCAGATGTTAGACGCGATACGATTTTGTCCACGATTTCCAAAACAGTGGCCCGCCCAAAGCGTAGTCGCTTCTCCGTCGAACCATACCCGCACGTGATCCGCGGCATTTTTAATTTTTATTGATAAAAAAGAACCCCGGGCAACGCACGTTTACAAACAATTATAACAACGATAATCATACGTCGTATAACATAGTGGACCGATTCTAATGTATTAAGTCTTAAAATTCGAAGATCGGCAGCGGTCATGATGATGACGATTGACGGCCGGCCATACGAAATGAGAGCGATCGAGTATTTCAGCTATAGTGATTCTTGTTCGAACGATGTGTATTATTCTTGTTGTTGTTGTTGTTGTCGTTGTTGTTGTACTCTGGCGACGATTGCCGCGCGATGATTAGATTAAGAACGGAGATGACGACGCGCGAGGGAGTGTTCAATGGGAAAGCGATCGAGAGTGATGTTTTTCACGTGCACGAGCGCGTGGGAAGAAAAAATGTTTTCGGCGGCAAACGCGACGCGATTACAGAACACGCACGGTAAATTGAATTTTGTTTGAAAACGTGGCGTCCGTTTTGGATTCCGAGTGTAACGAAGAACGTGCGGATTTTTTTCTTCACGCGATGTTTTTTTTATTTTACCGGCTATAATACGATCACGAGATAACTTCTGTGTTTACGACGTGAGAGACTTTTGGCGCCATGACTTCCACAACGGACGACGCTGAAGATTTCGCACACCGTTCAAATTATTGGCGAGTCCGACGCAAGAGTTTTCGAGAAATTTCGAAAAATTTCGAGCCGAGTACGGAACGGTCGAAATTGTCGAAAACTTTCGTTTGTATCGTCTCTGTGTTCGATAGTAAAATCGAATTTTCCACGAAAAGTCTTGAAAATCTAACACAAGGTTGAAAAAATCAAGTCCGCCGTAAACGTTTGCTTTGAACAATTGTAAATCAATATGACGTACCGCTTTCAAATTATTTACCGATGTATATACGCTCACCGTACGATACAATATTGAATATTATACTCTACAATTAATGTTATCTAAATATTGATAATTGTTAATGTGGATGTTTTTCGTCTCCACGTTAGAAAGAGCAGAGAATATTCGCAGAATTCGCTAAATAAAATTGTCATATATGTAATATAATATTGATATTTTTACCAAACGAACAATATTTTTATCTGTTTTGCTTGGGGAAAAAAAAAAACAATTTTTCTTCAATCAAACATTGTCGCGATATATTTTGTAACACTATTGTTCGTCTCGGTGAGAAAATAATATTGTTGGATAAGTAACATTTGTTTAAAAGTTGAAATTAACGTTGAAATCGTAACATTTCTCTCGTCTTTTTTATAATCAAATACTCGTACCCAATGAGTAGTTCACTCTCGATTGAGCTGCGCCTAGGTTGAAACAAAATATGTAAAATAAAGAGCGCAGCAAAATCGATAGTTCTATAAATAACTATGCTTGTAATCAAAAAGAATTTGAAAACTTCTGAAATTATTTATTTCGATTACATTAAGTGAAGCGTAACTGTACACCGAAAAGTTTCTTGACGCCGCACAGGAGGGTGTTTTTTCGTTTGATACTTCCAACTGATAAATTTTTAACAAGTCTATTTGGTTTTCCAGAATAATCGTCGTATAAAAAGTCATAATATACAACCGCCATGAACGAAATAAAGTATCGTGTTAAAATCCAAACGGGTCGTAACGCATTTGTCGTGCGCCACGCGCGGTGTTTGCAACTTAAAAATTCGAGTTCAAAGTGAAAATAAATATGCCATTTTTTCTTTTTGCTTATGATAAGAATCCAACACAGATCCAACGGCATTTTTAAACAATGTAAAATTGACGTTTTACCCGTTCTGACTTTCATTCGAACGTGCGTTCGATTTATACCGCACGTTTACAATCTATCCGCGACTTGTCGTTATACATCAAATACGAGCAGAATGCAAATTTTCGTTGGCTTTATCGATACAACCATTCGAACGTTTTGTTCGTTTGTTTTTTTATACAAAATGTTGTTGGAATTTTGTGTCGCACTGCGGCGAATCACCTACTACTTGTGTTAGCCTTTCGAAAACGTCTCCTCGATTAGACGACGACTTTCGGGCGGTACGAACGATTCGTGTTAGCATTATTCGCTATAGACGCCATACTCGATCCATTTTTCACGAGACGATTTTGTTGTAATTTACGGACGATTTTACGACGGAAATTTCATTTTCGAAAAGGTTTCGGAGTGATTGAGCGCGTGTCACGTGATAGTTTAAAACCCGCGTCCCAATAAAATCGTCTCCCCGGACACCGGGGGGGTAAGACTGTCCCCGGAAAATTATTAGCCCCTGCACATCCTAGAAAAATTTCACCCCCCTGTACGTGCCTGGGATAAAAAAGTATTCCGAAAATTTCGTCCCGGTCCTTACCGGCGGCGGTGATATTTTCTGCGGAGAGAGACAGGAGCGAAATATCCCTGGAGCAGTGTTACACCCGACGGGTATATTCTCACACGCGCGGACGAAAACAGTCCGAAAAAAATTTTCGAAAACGATTTTTTTTCGTTTCTGACACGACGAGCTGATGGCGGAGGGTGACGGCCACCTCATTAGCTCGGTTCGATTAGCAGCGTCTGGCAAAGTGCTGTGCGTTGTGTCGCGCAAAACTTTCCGGGAAACGGCAGCACTAATCGCGCAGGAAACTAGTTACCACCTAACCGTCACGTTCGTCGTACAATGTGTATAATACAACGAAGATATATACGTGTATGTACGTGTTATGACGTCGGATCGTTCGACCGACATTCCGAGACGACGAGGACGTGTTTTAATCGCGTCTCGAGTGTTTAAGCCGTTTGGTATACAAAAGTTTTCACCCCCGTATCCACCCCCGGTGTCCACCCCCGGTGTCGATGAAAAATAAAAAGAA
This sequence comes from Hormaphis cornu, assembly GCA_017140985.1. Classification (NCBI taxonomy): domain Eukaryota; kingdom Metazoa; phylum Arthropoda; class Insecta; order Hemiptera; family Hormaphididae; genus Hormaphis; species Hormaphis cornu. The sequence goes on along the minus strand of CM029363.1, from coordinate 9,410,405 downwards.
ATGTCGCCGGTTTCGTTCGGTTATGGTCGCCACGATCGGTCCGCCGGGGGGGAACGCGCTCTCGTCCGCGCGGAGTTTGAGAATGTCCAGTGTGATTTTTCTGGAATTAAATAAATCTGCATGTTGATTGTACGTCGTTAGGCCGTATCCGAAAATCGTTATGTGAATTGTATCGCGCCTGAAAAAAACGTGCTTTCTTTTAAGACATTTGTGTATGGACTGTTTTTTGTTTTTTTCGGCCGGGGGAATCGAAAACGTTACGGTTCGTAAAAAAAATTCCATGAAAACGTATAGAGTTTTTTTTTTTTACAATATTTTGCAGTAGTATCGACCGAAGTCGTCACATTTAAATTTTAACGCGATAGTCTAAGAAATTTATCACTCATTTCCCTATTTTCGGCTGTACCTATGCGTTCGGTTCGCGCGATTCTGGAGAAGAACGCGTGGAGAAGAACGTGCCGGTTTTCTAACACTTTTTACGATACCGTTTCGACCGTTACTCGAGTACTTAAAATGTCAAAATTTCACAAGATATAGAACTTTAAAACGTCCGGATTGCGATCAATCTACGCGGTTATATAGGCTAGAGTTTTATAAATCCTTTAATTTTCAAAACTTTTGTTCGATAGTTTCCTATAACAAATTAAAACGTTACGATTCGATACGTTTTACTTTGTTGTTATTTCATTGTCTTTTCGTCCGAAAATACAATTCGGACGTGTATATTACACACAGGTGGTACCTAATTTAAAACGTTTTCAAACAATCAAACTATTTTCGAACCGCGCATGGACGGGCTTCTGGAAACAATCTTTCGGGTAGTAGAATACCTCTGTGTAATACTCGGGTATTTTTACTTGAGCTGTTATTATTCGAAGGAAATTTTTTTGAATTTTTTCTATTCATTCGCAACGTGTATTAACCACACATACTACAATCAATACTTCCGTTTTTCCGTTTCTTTTTGTTCGACCTTTCCAAAACATGTTCGAATTATCGGTATAAAATGGTCCACTGTATCTAAACTATTTGAACGCGCGCGCAAAGCACAAACGGGATGTTCGCAAAGCTTTTTCTACACCGTTCGGTTCACATAATACGACGGCCTGGCGATAAATAATAACGAAATGACTCGCAATAAATTATGTGTCGGAAAAATCGATACTCGAGAGTAAATATTGTATGTATAATAATAGGATAAACCGCGCGCTAAATCGCGCATGAATCGCACAGCAGTTTCGGACGGAGAAATCATTGTTTTCGTCCGACTCGCTATAAATCACACGTTACCTCCTCGAGTACACAGTTCCGAGAGTATGTGTGTTTGTATAATACACAGAGAACGGCCGAGCGTACGCGAGACCGAAACTTCCGAATAAAATATAAAATTTTCTATAAAATACCATGTGTTATAGCGTTCTTTTCTTATGACTTCAAAAAATCATTTTAAAATACGCATATATTCGGAACGTTTCAATAGCCGCGCGCAGTCAACCTCGTCGTATATTTATCGAATTTAAAAAATAGTTTGACGGAGTGACGACTACGCTTTGCGGGTGGGCCATTTTCGTCGATTTCGGCACATAACAAGGAAACTATAATAAAAATATCAAAAAATGCTTTAAATAAAATAAAACGATTTAAGGCCAAAACTTTCGTCCTGAACCTATTCAACGTTACGCTTGGAGCGCGCTACTCGAAAACGTCATTAAAAACCTGAAATTTCAATTAATTTGGCCGTAAAATTCTCGATTTTTTTTTTCGGAAGAGGATAAAACTCAAAGAATAGGCAAAATTTCAAAAAAAAAGCTTCAACCGCTAAAAGTACCACCGGATACACCTATCGTTAGAGGTAGGGACTTGAAAAATTTGAACATTCCTTCTACCCGAAAAGTTGTCAACAGAGAAAAAAACATCGTTTTAAATAAACATTCCTCGCTCGGAATCTAAACATTTACTTGAAAAAAAATAAAAATTAACTGTATGGAAAAAAAAGTTACCGCGGGATATAATAATAATATGGATATATATTGTTTACGTACGTAATGTTACATGAGCCGCTCGTAAATAAAACAAACAATTATAACGGATTATATTTGTGTATGATTTTGTGACCTAATTTGTTCTGCACCTGAGCCAAAAGAAACGTTAAAAAAAGAAAGAAAAACGATTTTGGACGGTGATTAAACTGCGTTTGTGTGAGCCAGCTTGAACCGACCGTGTTTGGATCATATTATACAGCATCGTTATGGATTTAAAATCGTCAAAATCGTTTTTCTCGTTCGGTTGGGTTAGGTAATTTCTTTTATATTTTATTAACAATTCTCGCCCGCTTATATATGAATAGATAGTAGAGAGACGTTGTAGAATTGTTAAATTTTACAACACTTATTGTTGTTTACATCTCTCTATGGTTAACATTATTCGAATAAAGTTGAAATAGTTTGGAACGGCCGCATCCGCAAACCACTATTAAAATGTCTACAGCATAACATAAATAGTTGTAGAAATTAACTCTTCTCTTAAGTTCTCTTGAGAAGTTTTCTGGGTTGTGTACATATATATATAATAACGTCCGCTCGATTCCGTAATAATAATAAACTAAAAAAAAAACAATTTTCTAAGCATACTTTTATCACGTAATATTATCACTGTCAGCCAACGTATATTTTATTAAAATCTGCTTTTGGATTTGGATTTTTCCCTTCTTTGTGTACATAACATAACGTTTTCATTTGCACTCAAACTGCAGTCAAATAATTCCGTTTTTTTTTGTCGATTTCAATATAAATCGCACATTTTATACGGTTTTTTTTTTTTTTAAGAATTTCTTAAGGAATTTCGTCGACTCCGAGAACATTTAAAATAAAAACGTAGTATATAACCGTATCAGAATTTCATATGAAAATGTAATGACACGATATATGATAATTTTTTCAACGATATAACCTTCGCACAAATAATACTGACTGCAGTTAATTGTTTTATAAAAATATTTTTCGAGCGAAATAAATAGCGTATTGAAAGCCAAAACGATCGTCGCGCCTCGATCGAAATCCTCGCTTATTTTATTGAACCCTGCAATTATTACATTGTTTAAGTACATTTTTTTTTTTCTCATTTTATTATTCATACGATGTACACTTACAATATTCCGCGTGTGAATTTTCAATTTGAATTTTGATCTTTTCGTGTTAACCTAACCGTAGGTGTGATCTCGACGCGTGACCTCGCTTGGCTCTGTTTTCTTTTTATTTTAACGTGTTCGGGACTAAAAAGTATTGATTTTAAACGATTTGATTACGCCGTTTTAATATCATTATAAACGGACGATAAAGTTCGTCGTTTAGGATTCTCGGTGCAATAAAGAAAGCTGTCGTTTTTGCACAACGATGCCGCGGTAGGAAAACCTTTATACTCGTCAGAACTTAACCCACTACCCGCGACCGAAAGTTCAACCACTCGGAAACGACAGCATTTTCTCGCTCCGTAAACTAGGGTAAAGTCGTTTTGAATACAAAATATACTTAGGTAGGTACATCGTATTATTCGACCGTCGTGCGGCATAAGAACGCAATTTTTTCATTTTAACAAAATTAAAATACCAAACGAATCTAAATAACACACTATGCGCGGCCATCGATTCTTTACTGTTTTTCATACGAGATAAAATGTATCGGCCGAATATAACAAGTTGAAATCGATATTTTTAAATTACTGGTTAATTGATGTCTTATATGGTTTTGCTCGTTTTGCCGATTTTTAAATAACTATGTCTTGGCATACCGTACAACATTATCCGAACACAACGTAATTTTTTATAACTTTAATTTCGAATTGTGTAAACGCTACGAAATCGCGAAATCGAGAAAACGGGCGCCCTAGAAGATTTTTGTCAGAACGGCGGTGGTGGCGGTGTTATATAACGTAGAATAATATAATTATAGAGCTATGTATCTATTAATTAAAATTTAAAATATAATCCGTTATATTCAATTATGCGTATGTAATGTGTATTTGTAAGTATTTTACTGTGGCAAAAAAAATTATAATTTCAATGTAAGAACACAAAATGGCTTAAAATTAAATGATATTTGTATAAATTGTTAGATTATACAAATTAATTTTGTCCACACGTCGATTCAATAGGTCGTGATTAAAGAAACTAAAAGAATGAAGTGTCATGAATAAAAAAAAAAAAATTTTCGAGTTTTCAACATTAAATACGGTGAGAAATTTTCATTTTCAATTAGCTTTACGATTCAAAACTCCAAAAATCCAATCGTGTTTTTTTCATCTCTTACATACTACTATACCTTCTTATATACTCCGCCTACGCACACTTGGTCGTATAAATACTCAAGTTTGAATTTATAAGTTTTTTTTTTTTTTCATCTTATTTAACTTTTTAAAAACATAATATTGTACAACATAATAAAGATATTGTACATTTCCACCACCATATATAATCAACACAGTTTGACTGCACTATTACTTTTGTGGTGTAGATTACGCAAAATATTTAAACCATATTTTTTATGACTGTTGGACGAAAAAACTTTTTCATCGTTTGTTGGTTTTTATGAACGAAAAAGTACGTTTGGTATCAATTTAATTTTCAAACATGTGTGTGTAATATATTAGACAAAGCACTTTTCGTTCGTTTTCGACGTACAAAATAAATAACAAACTTTATTACATAATGTTATAATCAGTCGGTTATCACGTCTCTTCATACACTGGCAATATTGCTAAATTAAATTTTCGCGCGTTATTTGATGTATATTATTTATGTATAATAACGTTATTCTTTTGACGTACGTTTCCGGATCGAGATCGACCAAAATTGTTTACGTGTTTTCCGATAAAATCGAGTTCTCTCTGCTGTTTCCCGGCTCGTTGTTTGCGTTACAACTCCGAAAAGTACGGCCGTTTCGCTGCTATTCGCTATTTAAGAGACGTATTTTTTCGAACCCGATGTATTTCAGCTGTCGTTCGTTTCAAATCTAATACACACGAGCACAGTACAGTACACATTGATTTTTTTTCCTCGAAAAATTCGATTTTTGCTGCGCTGTAAAACGATAATAATACGTATCTGTCCACTCGCCCGTCTGTCACCCGTTCGAAAAACGAGCCAACGTCACGAGGTTGTTTTCTACCTACGGTCTTTTTGTCTTTTTTTTTGTCGTTGTTTTTGTACAAATTTCGCGTCTTTACTCGGATACTTCGCCCGACCCCTCGTAAAATGTATATTTTTCAAGTTCGCGTAAAGCCCTCGGCCGAGAAACGTTTTTCGCTTGTCCGAGAAACGACACTGCGTCTGGCCGAAACGTGACGGGCCATCGAAATCCGTTCGGTAAATATTTTTTACGGTTTTTTTCATCTTTTTTCCGCCAGTTTTTTGTCGTTAAGCCCGGTGTTTCGCCGTCGGTCGCACGAACGCGACGACCTCGAAGAAGTCGAGCGCAGTTCTTGAGCGCCCGGAGAGCAAACAAAATCGCTGTTCTTAAATACCTACCCGGCTGTTTCGTTTTTTTTACTCGTTTTTTATTATTTTCACTCGATTTTTCGTTCAATTTCGTATAATTTTTTTCTTTTTTTTGCGTAGCTTCTTTTCCTCTCGCGCGCGGTTATAATTGATTCTGCCCACGCGGCCACGTGGCGTCGGTCGGAGAAAAAAAATTACATTGAATTACACACCGCGTCCGGCCCGCGCTGTTGTATGTGTGCGCGCGTCATAATAAATTGTGTTCGCAATACGAATTTTTTTTTATTAATTGCGAAAGAAATGCGTTTTCAAAAGACGGCCGCACGAATCAAAATCATTGGGAGCGAAAATCGGAGCATTATCGAAGAAATCATCGCGAAATTATTACACAATATAAATTATTACATATAAAAATCGATAAATTCGTTACGAATTGCCGACGATAAAACGGTCTCATCGCGACGTGTTTAACGAACACAACGAACCGTAATTATTAATCTCGTTTAATCCCTAACGAGTTATATGTACTACTTGCCTATCGTGACCGACACGAATCCGTATTTTCGTTTAGTATACACGCGTTTCCGTTTTATGCACGTGAAAATGAATAATATTTACGTTAAATTCGATATTTTTTTAAGCTCTCGCACGCTCGAAATAAACATCGGGTTTATGTGTTAATGGTATTCGGTGAAGGACCCCACAGCTATGAAATTTTCAATAGATTTTTACGGTATTATAATATATTTTATGTCGTCGCATTTTACGATCCTCGTTAATTTTCCGATTTCATTGTGCGTTTTCAATATACTTTTTTTGCAATAATGTTGCATTTAATCGAACCCAGCTCGTCGAAATAGCATCAGTGAATTCAAACGGAACGCGGCAATAATTCCGATCGTAGCAAAAATAATACGTTTGTTTCTAGTTTGCGAGTTATACGCGTCGATGTTTTTTTTTTTTTAATGCCTTTTGGAAACTCGGACTCGGACGGAATTTCGTGTCAAACGTTTTTTTGAACGCTAGTTTAACATGCGCACTAGAAAAACAGTTCAATACAATAATCGTACGCTGTAACCGATTTTCGCAAAACTACGTGTAATACGTTGTATTTTACGACAGCTCGATAAAAATACCGAATTGTAAAATCAAACAAAATTATAAAAACACACGCACGACTCTTACCTATACGATTTAAATGAGATAACTGTTTAAAAAAAAATCGTACGGTACGTTATTTTTCGATTGGTAATAAGAGAAAAATAACTGATTATAATTGTATGGAAATTTCGAAAATTATCGGGACTGCAGAAAAAATTCTCCATATTTTCAATAATAATATACGTGGTATAATATTTAAAGTTCTTATCATTCTTCTTAGGTTCCACAGTAATAAATTTCGTACGTTTACCAGTTTAAACAAATACAGATTGTACTAGATACTATACACAAATTTTTTTCTCCTAAAATACAAAATCAATTTTTGACATGATAAGTTCGTTATACAGTTCGTACTATTATCAATTTAAAGTTAAAAAAAATGATTTTTACTCTAGTAAAACGAGTTTTTTTTTTTTTAGATTCTCTGCAAAACGAAATCCTCTTCACGCTTCAATACGGTCATCCGTATTACTATATATATAATTGCATGTACTTGCGTCTGTAAACCGAAAAAACGTGTACTTTATTTCGAATTTTATATTTTATTGGGAAAAAAAAGTTTTTGTTTTTACAAAAACAATTTATTTTTACTGCTGCCGAGAAAAATCACATCAAATCCAAAGTTCCTTTTATAGATTCTGCGCGTATATCTGATTATTGTTTCTACGTTTGTTTTGTTTTTCGGAATATTTCTCCGGACAATATGAAAGAATCGGAATAAATTCGCATAATTGTTACCTGTACAACTTTTAGTTTTCCTGGGGTAGATACAGTTTTAAAAACAGTTTATTTTACGTGGTTAAAACATTTGGATAATTGATTACGAAAAATTTTATCGGGACGTTTTTCCCCCGCGCACTGTTGAAACTTACTGTAAAAATCGCGAAACTTTCGAGTTTTAAGAACTCGCAGATCGTATCGCATCAAAAATAACCAGCTGTTTGTAACATTTTAGACGTAATAAATGTGCGAGGAAATTAAAATTCGTATAAGAAAAAAAAACAGCACTCTCGGCATTGTAAAATCGAAATAAAATGATGTTTTCGATACGGCTGCTTTTTTTTTCTCGACGTTTTAGGGTAAAAATAAACGGAACGCAGTAAACTATAAACTGTAAATGTCACTATTAACATACGCCGTGCGGTTTTCGGGTTTTCGAGAAAATTGCCAGAATCGACTGAATTTTTACGACGGTTCACGTCATTTCGCATACACACATACGCGTTTACCGATAAAATTTTTATAATAGCGATTTTAAGTACTTTGAAAATTCACGATCCTGCAGTGCACCGTTTTGGTTTTATCGATGGACGTAAAAGACGAGCAAAACACTACTCTAAACGACCCAACATGTTTTACGAAAACATACGGACTTTTGTAAATTCGCGCATTTCGGTCGTCGACTTATCTATCGGGCCTTTGACGTTTTGCGGCGCGATGAAATACTTTCGAGCGATTCGTCTTTGCGGTTTCGTGCCCCCCGGAAACGTTTTCCGAATCTTCGCGGCGACGTGTCCGGATTATGGGTATCAGATCTCGTTGTATAAAAAATCGATTTTCCGATCGTTTGTTCGTTGCCGCAGACCTTTCAGAAAAATTACCGAATTTAAAACCGTGTTATACCCTTTCGCAGAAAAGCTGAAAGAAAAAATAGGAGCATCGTTGCAGTAAAAACGATACATTCTTTGCATGCGCGCGGAATCCATACAGATCTTTCCGTGTGTTTTCTGTATTCTCAAAGTACAAACGTTTTATTATACGCACTAACCGATATGTTCAACAGAAAAAAAAACTTCCTTCCGCGAAACGAAAGATAACGATATTCCACCGTATAAAATAATATAATGAAATGACATTTTCTTTCATTTTATCGCGCCGAATCCCGCGTGATCTTAGATGATCCCGAGACGTTCTGACGATATCGGATATAAATGATGTATACGCGGGCGTTATGGAGCAGCTGTGATTTCGTTTTTCGGATAGGTACGATTCCAAATGATTCTTGTTGGCCAGTGCGTTATGGCGAAAAACACAAAATCGAGTGCGTTTTCCAACAAGTTTGCGAGTTCAACGAACCCGTCTGAACCCGGGGAATGTACGTTGAACACATCGTAGGGAAAAAGAATGTATAGGTACATTACGAGGAGAAAATTCGCTTTCACGGACGTACATATTTTTTTTCTTTTTTTTTACTCGAAAAAATCCCTGCAGGCCGCTTACTACTATCGGCGTATCTGATATTTCGCAGCCGACTGAACCGGAATACACTCTCGCGTGTAAGTTTAATAATTTTTTTTTTTTTTTTTTATCGGATCGAAATAAACGCCCTATTTTCCGCCAAACTAAAAACTTTTTATAAAATCGCTTTACGCGTACCTTTCACGTCGGTTTTAAACGAATTGCGCCGGTAGTTATGTACAAACCGTTTTGGCGACATTTTTTTTTTTTAATTAATTCGCTACGTATTAGGCCGTAGACCCTCCGACTTATGTATTATTATCTTTCGTATAATATTACCCTATTTTATAAACAACGTTGTTTTCGTCGCAGGTTTTTCGCCCACACCCTGCCACGCTCGGAATCTAAAACGTCGTAAAAATAAGATCGATACGATTTTTATAATATCACATACGCGGCCAAAATGCAGTTTGGAAACCGAATCTCGCGTTTATTCTCTATAGCGATGGCACACGAGACGGACGGCACGTGCGTGATATTATAGTACGACGTATTATACTGTTTATTCGGTCGTTTCGCGTTTAAAATGGACGTAATTCCGGTTTATGTTTCGTATTATTTTAGCGCTGCCGGAGACGATCTTCTATATAATAATAATAATAATTCAACATTTTTCGGACAAGCTGTTGCGATAGTAATCCGACGATCGGTTTTGTTTTCATCGGATTCTGATTTTTCTAAACCGATTTTTCGGGGGCATTCGATAGGAATCGCATAATTATACGTATACGTATAAGATCAGGCCGAACGAATGCAGGCCGCGGTTTAGCTACCAAGCGAATTTTATTTTTTTTTCAAAATGTGTGTTTTTATATGCACCTACTAAAAAAAAAAATGTCGGTCAAACTCTTACTTTGGTAGTGTTGTATGATTAAAAAAGTTCAAAATTTCAAGTGAGCGATTGAAATCATAGAAAAACGTCACGGGGGTGCGGCGGAAAAATAGTGAAATCAAATAAATCACCGTGATCGCAACGTCGGTAAGTATATACCGAATGGCACAAACCTGCCTGGAGAAACTTCGATATCGGCGAAACTATAACTATAACAGCTGTAACTTCTAAACGAATCCTTTCCGACGAAAAATTGCTCCGATCGACTTGACACGTCATTTAGGAGGGTCTTATGAGTGTTTCGCTGCAATTTCAGTCGATTTCGATCATTTTTGAGAGAGTTATGGAAATTTTCGTTGTTTTGGGTGGCCGTGCATTTCTCACGGGAGGCACGAATAATCACGGGAATTTAGATTTTTTTTTTTTTTTCGATTTTTGCAACACCAAAATAGGAAACGGCACACAGACTCGACATTTATATTGTTAAAGTAATGTTTTTTACCACGACGCGTACCGGACAACTGAGCTCGCTCGGAATCGTGTTAATTCAAAGGCGATTGCTTTCAGATTATTAAGCATAGCGTTCAAACCGCAACTTTTAAACTACGGTGACCCACCCAAAGCGCTACCCCGTCAAACTAACCGCACGCGACCGCCTATAGCCACTGATCCCGGTTTTTTTTTTTTTCTGTCACCCCTGCTGCAGGTGCGTAACGCCACTGCCGTGTTCATCATCAACCTCAGCGTGTCCGACTTGAGCTTCTGCTGTTTCAACTTGCCGCTGGCCGCTTCCACGTTCTGGTACCGCTCGTGGATCCACGGTCCGTTGCTGTGCCGCTTGTTCCCGCTGGTCAGGTACGGCCTGCTGGCGGTGTCCCTGTTCACCATACTGGCCATAACCATAAACCGGTACATCATGATCGGACACCCGTCGCTCTATCCGAAGTAAGTGTGCGCGGACGGTAACAATACGTTAAGTATCGATACGCGCGTTTACGATTTTATATATATTTTTCGATTTAATCATTTCATCCGGACCCGCCCGCGCGGCTGGATCACTTTTGGATTCTGCGCGCGGCGAAGTTTCGATCAGAGAGCCGCCGCGCTATTATGGTTGTAGGACTGCGGAATCGAAAAACGTCGCAAAAGTGTTTGAAAAAGATCGCAGCGCCTCCGATGCTTTTCACGGAAATGTTCTTTTGAAACTGCCGACACTTGTACGTAGGTACTTTTACGGGCTCGCCGGTCTTATCGCGCTGAATACGCCACGAAAAAGATTTTCAAACGCGCTCGGAACATTTTACGTCGTTTCGATTATTTTCTGCCGAAAAAACGACGAAAATCGGAACGTCGCGCCGAACTCGGTTGTGTTTGGATGTGAAAAATTGGGGAACGCGCGATTTCAATTAGACGCCGTTCGAAACAATTTTTTTTTTTTGAAATTTTACACGTTTAGCGAGTTTTAATCGGAATCAAATTTAGACCAAAAGCCCCGAACAATAACGCCGGCAAGCACGTAGTAAAAAGACAGACCGGGCAAGAGATGGGCACGTTTCTGGTGGGTTCAACGTGGCACAGCCGATATTTTTTTGTTAAATTTGATTTTCGCACAAGACCGTGCGACGTATTCGGCCTGCCCCAAAGGCCCGCTGTGACCCGCTCCGAGGCGTATTTCCGACAACTTCTCGTCCTTTTTTTTTTTTCTTAACCGTGAAAACGATCGTGTGTACCTGCCTAACCCGCACATTGTTTTGTTTTTCGCAGGCTGTACAAAAAGTTCTACTTGGGCGTGATGGTGACGGTAACGTGGGTGGGCGGGTTCGGCGCGCTGGTGCCCACGTGGCTGGAGAAATGGGGCCGGTTCGGGCTGGACGCGTCCGTCGGCTCGTGTTCCATACTGCCGGACCGGGAGGGCCGGTCGCCCAAGGAGATCCTGTTCGTCGGCGCGTTCGTCGTGCCGTGCCTGTCCATCGTGGTGTGCTACGCGCGCATATTCTACATCGTCCGGAAGACGGCGCTCAAGTCGCGCGCCCAGGTGGCGACCGGCCGCGCGCGCCACGTCATGTCGATGACGACGTCGTGCAAAACGCCGTCGTCCGCCTCGTCGTCGGACGCCGCCGCGGCCGCCGCCGCCACCGCCGCCGCGCACGCCGCCTACTACGCCGTCAAGACGCGGTTCAACGTGCCGGAGATATCCACCACCGACTCGGCCATCGGGTCGAGCACGGCCACCGGGGGCACGTGCAGCTCGACGGCGGACGCGCCGTGCAAAGAGCAGAACAGCGGGCACCGCCTGTCGCCGCCGCCGCACGACCGCCGCGCGTCGGACGAGGACCGCCGCCGCCGCTGTTCGCCCGCGTCGTACCGCACGTCGTCGTCGTCCGTGCGTCGCGACCGGTCGCCGTCGTCCGCGCTGAACGCCACCATCACGCAAGTCGTGTCTGCGGTTAGTATTACCAGTGTAACGTATTAAATATAAATGTATATAAATAGTATATAAAATAATAATAATAGTATATAAATGTGTATATATATTACACGTGTTTCACGCCGAGCCGAGACGACGTTTCCGCGACAAAACGTGTTTCGATTAGTTCGACACACTTGTTCCTCGATAGATTTCTGGGCGCGCCAACCGATGTGTACAACACCGTACAATTATGTTGCACTAATGTACAACGTGTCAGGTTTTAACGCGCGCGTTTTTTGGCCAGGTGTTCCAGTCGAGGGACGATTCGCCGCGGGCGCGCAAACAGAGCGCGATCGGCATCGGTCGGATGTCGTCCAAGGACAAGAAGCTGCTGAAGATGATCCTGGTGATATTCGCGTCGTTCGTCATGTGCTATCTGCCGATCACCGTCAGCAAAACGCTGCACAGGCTGGACGACCAGCACGTGCTGAACATCGCCGCGTACGTGCTCATCTACCTCACCACGTGCATCAACCCGATCATTTACGTGGTGATGAGCTCCGAGTACCGGCAGGCGTACAAGAACCTGCTGATGTGCAAGGGCTCGCTGGAACAGCAGCAGAACCACAGGGGGGCGGCGGCCGCGACGAGAAAACTGTCGTCCGGCCCGTAAACTGCAGCGCGCCGCGGTTTACTCGCGTATGGTCGCGTCAAGTTTGTTTGAAAATTTGTCGAGCCGTGTGTACGCGAGATGTTTCGTCGTTAGGCCATTGATTGATTAACCGTCGTTAAAATTAAAACTAAAAAGTAGTGTTATAGCGAGAAGAAAATTTCAAAAGAAAAACTCGTAAACCATTTCTGCGAACGGGAGAAAACGTCGGCGCGCTAGGTACGCGAAAGTACGAACTTTTTTTGTTTGAGTTAATTTTGTTCGAAAAATCAATTAAGTATGAACTTGACTTGAATATTCGTCGACTTGTGCAGCAATTAGGTATAACTAATAAAAAAAAATCAAATAAAAGAACGTGTGAATATTACCAGATGACACGTGTTATATTAACAATATCGTCGATTATCTCTGTATCACTGCCTCTCTAACCAAGACAGCTGTTTCTTCTTCTTTGTTACAAAAGAAAACAATTATTACTATAATTCTACTTCTAATTACTATCACGGACATTTATGTACAGAAAGATTCGTCCAAACGGGTTAATTAAAAATTAAATGCAGGTATATCGAAAAGGATCGCGCGGTTAAAAATATCATAAAACACGTTATTTATCTTTTTTTACCGACGTATAGTGATTTAGACAGTGTTCTGGCGCATTTATATTAGACACATCGCAGGCGCATAAATGTATTTAGTGCGCTGTTTTAGCTATTTTTTTCGCAACTTATCCGTTAGTTATAGCTGTAGTCATGAATTGTTTATGACCAGATCTGGAACGAATGCTGTTTTCCAACTACCGAGCGATTTTCGGACTTTTTTTCAACATTTTTATAAAATAACCGTTGTCTACAACATTGATTACCGCTACAAAAATACCGAGTCGATATCGGCGATATGTATAAACGGATTGTAACTTCTAAACGAATCTTTTCAGTTGAAAATGTTCGATGCGTTATTAGAAGAAAAAAAAAAATTGAAATTCGAAAAAGTCCAAAAATCGCTTGGCAGCGAGACTGCCACGAATCGATTCTTTTAAAAGCATTCAGTTTTTCTCGATAAAAACGGCTCACGCGTTGCCGGACAAAAATCTAGTATGTGAAACATTTCACCATCGTGTTCCCATCGGAGGATGTAGTACTCAAAACGCTGAACCGGATTTTTTTAACTAATTTCAAACAAAAAAAAAATTGATATTTACGTTTTCACCTTCGACGTGGACATTTTAAACTGGAGACTAGTTTTTTGAGAAGCTTAAAATCCCCCGCTTTTTAGACACCCTATTTTTGAGCCCATTAATACGTCATGATATCGATTTTTATTTTGCGGTTATAACTAGATAAAAATCTTAACGTTTTTTTTGCCCCAAAAATATACGTTCTTTAGTCGTTTTAGTTCCGTTCCCACACGATCCCAGGATAATGTTGTGAAATATTTTCCGACTAAATTCCCCGACTCTTCCAGGATTTCCAGAAAGATAGTGATCCAGAAAATGTACCGCATTCTACCAACGCGTATATTACATAGTTGTTTATTGAAAATTTAATTTAAAACCAACAAACTCGCAACACACGTATGATAATAATTTAATTCAAAATGTACGTTGCGCGTGTAGGTAGTTGTTATTATTTCACGCGTATGTACGAAAAACTATGTAAATTGAATTATAATAACCGAATTAACGGCGTAAAGCAGTAGGTACCATCGATTACAATTATTGTTAATCTGTTAAGTGCGAGACCCTTTTGTCCTTCTCCGCCGTATAATATGCATAAATTGTTGTTTCGATTCTCGTGTAAAATAATACATATATATTTAGTTTTTAAAATATTCTTCGCAGCTTAGGCGCAATAACGAATGTATTTAGCACATATACGCTTGTAAAATACCAGTGTTGTTAGTTACAGGGGCTGCCGTAGAAAAATTTTATCCAGTCTAAAAAAAATATGAAACGCATTTTTGAAAATCACTTACCGCGCAACTTATCATCCGTTTTTAGAAACATTTTCTAAATGAAAACCGTAATCGATTTGCATGGATCCGTTCAACTCCGTTGCTCCCCCTGAATTTACCGAAGAGGAATGTCGAGTTGTCTTGCGACACGAAATTCGGTAGTATGGAATCGACTACATTTCGGGACTCCGTAAATAGGTCCCCTTGACCTAAGGTTCGACGATTTTTAAACTCCGTTTTTCTTATTCGTGTGAAACTGGATTTTCGGCGGTTGCTGTGATGAAAATCAATGTGGAAAAGGAAATGAGAGTGGCTGTTTGATTCCGAGATTCGATAAAATGTGTACACTGGTCCGCAAGCTCGTCCATCTCGTCAATTTATTACGTACAATATATATTCAATTAAATCTTAATATAACTCGTGTACAATTATGATTAAATAAATAGTTTCCGTTACAAATTTTTTGGGTTTTTATTTTTTTAAGTAAACCCCGTATTTCGAAAAAGGGCGCCAAAAAAGTTTGGGAACCGCTGGTGTATTGTATTCGACTACAAAACTTGAATTAACTTGATCGTCTACGTTTCTCATACTAAATACACCCTCGTCATCGGTGTTTCCAAAAACTTCCTCAAAGGTTTTTCATACCGATTTAACGATATTAACCTTACAAGTATTGTTGGAAAATCATAATTATTATTATGAAAAATTTAATCACGAAAAAACATTAGTAGTACTTAATGCAATATCGTACTTTATGGTCTCGTATTTTGACAGCACAACACCGTGTGCCTGTAGGTTGAACCTTCAAGTATGAATTTAAACACGCCTTTAATAATCGTTTTTCCACCCACATTACGTTTTCGTCGTCGTCGGTGGTGAAAATAAATTTTAGTGTCTGTAAGAAAGAAAATGCTGTTTTATGCGTTAAAACACTCGCGCGACATTTTACTGCGGCTCAAAAGCATAATACACATCGTAATAGTTTTCGTTTTATTCGGCTTAATTTCGTCACGAGCACTCTTTTTTTTAAAAACAAAATCACTCGTACATTTTTACGGGCACACACCACCAGAGAGTTTTACGAGACTATTTTATGCACGACCGATAAAAAATTATTTGGTTTGAATATTACCTGCTGACTTTATTCGGTACCTATGCAAAAATATTACAACACGTTCGAAAACACGGGCTTGTTTTGTAATCAAAAATAGGTACATCGATTTTTTCGTCGTAATTAACCGCCGAATTCGTTTGTTTTACGGATAGAATGAGCTTGCCGATACGTTTGATGAGCGTCGAAAAAATCATGTTGATTAAATGTAATATCTCTCCTCTAACAAAAAATAATCGAAACGTGTGTGCTATTAGTAAAGGTCGGATATTTTTATGATTATACCTAATATTTGTTTCCGGCAGTGAAATATCTTTGTACCGGCGGAATTCAGAGAAAAATATTTATTTCGCATAAAAAAGAGCGCGTTTTAGCGGTTTTTTGAGAATAACAAACGATTTATATTATCCGATAGTATCGCTATTGGGATTTTCTTCTTTCATTTTTATTAATTTTATAAACAGAATTAAATATACCTTTAAATTGAACAATTTAAATCGTTACGTTTTTACAGAATATTAATCGAATGTTTTGCATTTTTAAGGACATAAAAAAATCGTATTTCAAGAGAATCCGACCTGTAATTATTAGTATTTTTACATTCAATCGAGTCTCTAAAAATTTTTATAGTGACGTTTAAGAGTACATAACACGGCAAAAATAGTAATTACCGACCAATTTTCGTATAGATACTGTTACTTTGTTTGCCCGATAAATAAAATAATCTAACGTATTGTACGTGACTAAAATATTTTTTTAAAAAGATGTAGGCGACGATTAGGCGTTTCAAACTTTGCCGCCGATTATTATTATTATATCGATTGCACCGCTTATTTTTTTAGGCTTTGAGCACGATTTTTTCTAAATTTTTATTTTTCCACCAAACGGTTATCGTATTGTTTATTACGGGTGTGTAGATTTTAGATATTAGACGATGATATTTTTGTTATGTCGGTAACGTAATGTAGGTAGATGAGATAGTTGTTGCGTCTACATTCGCAAAGTCTGAACGGGAATTTAAATGCGCTTCGGTTGTTCTGACAGGAACACAATTAGGTACATTTATAATTTACGTGTACGCGCGTTGTTTTAGAAAAGCACGTTTGTACAATAGTTTTATAAAACATTGTCTGCGCAGTTGTTTGTATATAGGTAAGTTATATATACTATCGTTTCGTGTAAAGTTTTGTATTTTTTACATACCTAACTATTTAAATTATAAAACTCATAACCATGACATTTCTAATCATTATAATATTGTACCCAAAACAATTGTAACTCTCGAGTTTATACGTAGTATTGTACATAGTTTTAAGTGATCAAGTAAAAAACGGTTGGGTTTCCGAGTGTATTGTCGTAGTACTCATAATCGCCGTGAAAGGATACTTGGCGCCGACAATTTTTTTCGTCAACTTATCCGACTCGCAAACGTTTTCGTCGAAATTGCGTTCTGAACGCTATCAGCTCGTTATCCATATAGGGTTTTGATTTTTATATCACGATTTTGTTTCACATTGTATGTACATCCGTATTATAATATCAACGAAATTGTCTTTATTTAGCCGCTTTCTTTCTTCAAATTTTGCTCTTTCAAACACCATTATTTTTCACGGCCTCGAGACGACACCGTGTACGGGGGTAGTAGTATACTTGGCACCATCGTCTCTGTGGTGTTATCCTGTTGGATTTTCAAAGGCGCATCACTCGACATCGCGCAAATACGACTCGGCACCACCGGACCTTTAAGTGTAGTTTTAAGCTTAGTTCATAGGCACCGATCCGCTGTTTACGGGAAAAGAAATTAAAAAAAAAACTCGCAAGATTTTTTTACCATTGATTGATTCTTGTACCTATCTTATGATATCGATCGTGATTTTGATTAAGCCGTGTTTGTGTCAAGTTAAAAAAAACACGAAAATCGGCGCAAATCATCCCGGTTTTGCGGTACACCTGTCCTGTGTTTATAATAGATTCGCATATCATTTTAACGAAAAAAATCGATTGGCAAAACTATAGGTGTAAAACTAAGCTAAAAAATATATCCGCTGCCACACGCGAGGATCAATTATTTTATTGTTATAATTATTATTATTGATATACGTATTGATCGTAAGTTTTGTATTTTTGTGAAACGTTTACACTATTTATATAATAAATGTATTTTACTTGCATCGACTCTCGGGACTACTGGTTTTTTTCCCGGTTCGGAGAGAAAATAAATAAAATTACCCGACACAATGCGAATGCAAAAAAACTTGGAAGATTCCGTTAATTTTCTCAAAATTTTATACACCCCAACAATATGCGTAGTCCGTTGTTTTCGAATACATTTTATTGTAACACGTATAAAATACAAGATTGTAATTATCGCCTGTACTTTTGTTTACCTACTGTTATTACAGTTTTCTACGTTAAAACACCTAACGACTATTGTTTTATTATTATTATTGTACACATTACGACAAAAAACAACTACACCCGAGTATTGTAATTATTCGTTTATTGTTAAACCGATTAATCTTATAGTGCCGTTATTACTTATTACGATAATTATTATTATTATTATGAAATGTTAAAAAAAAACCACGTCGCTCGGTCTTCGGGTTTGCCTGTACGATATTATTTTATGTCATGATATGACAATTCGTACGATTATAACAATCGTACCCATCCGCCGGTTTTATAAAAATTATGTTTTGTATGTTGTTCGATTACTGTAAATAGTAAAATAAACTAAAATTTATTTACATAGACTGTTGTTGTTTTGCCTTTTAGATATGGCTATAAACGCATACTACTGCAGTCTACAACTTACTAGTTTGCTCCAAAAAAAACAACAATAAAATGACATTACCCATAGTCAAACGCTTTTGCACCGTTTTTCTTGGTAATGTCACAGTCATCTCTAGCAATAATAACACATCAGATTATTATTATTGACCACGAAACTAGTGTGAATTTAAAATGCAAAATTTTCAATTTAAAAATTCCTGCTATCCGAAAAGTTGTTTGCAGATAAAAAAACATAACATCGTAAAAACAATCGTACGTTAAAATCGGAGCAATTTTTCTATTAGAAAAAGTGATTACAAAATTCGAAAACGCTCATAAGACCCTCCTAAATGGCGTATATGAATTTCAAGTCGATCGGAGCGATTCAAAAATTGGCACGTTTTTTTTTCCTCAGAACTTTGAAAATAATCAAAATTTTACAAAACGCTTCAACTTAAGTACCATCTCATCAGCTTTCTTCTAAGGTATCGTGCGTTGAAATTGGTGGAGGTTTTCTATAAAAACTTTTTATTACAAAAAAACAAAATCATTGTAAAACCAATACATTCTTCGCCGACACTCAGAATATTAAAAAAAGAGCAAAAAGAAAAAAATCAATACAACACAATTTTTTTTGTTTTCGCATAGCATATATTTATATTGGTCACAACTGTGGGTGAAAACCCAAAAACCTATAACCAAAGTTCTCTGATAAAAATGAAAATAAGATACACAATATACATAAATAAATATTTTTTAAACAATACATTTTTGTCATATCATTCACATTTTTTTTTTTTTTTTCATTCATAATAATTATTTATGCGCAAAGTACTACAAGTATTATAACCGAAACATTTTTACACAAAGTAGGTTTAGTAGGTTTTATCTTAAACAATTCAGTACGTGAGCTAACAACCGAAACAACGAGGAAAACTTACTCAACAACTTACTCAACGTTAGTGCCGAGTTCTTGGCCTACACAAATATCCGTCATGGTAAACTAAGGCCAATGCGTGCAATGATGTACAAACTGTCATCATTTATCTGTTATGCAGACAATTGAATTCAAATTGTCGTGATTGGCCAAGTAGTGTGTAACAATGTCCAGTTATGTTCAACAAATTTGTTTTTATTTTTTTTTCCTTTCACTAGGTATTTTTACTTCTGTTGTTAAATAAATTGGACTTGTATAGTAGACGGAGTATTTTTTTTTTTTTCCTATTTATTTTTTGTTAATACAATATAGGCCAAGAATTAAAACTAAAACAATAATAATAAAAAAATAATAGTAAAACTTTGGAAAAATTAAAGAACAAAAATTGTTTCGGTCGCCATGCTCACCTACATCAAGTTTTCACATTATTTTTTTTTTTTTTTTTTAGGGGGGGCGTTAAAACAACATGAAAAAGAAAAATAAAATACAATATTAAGTACAAAAAAATAATGATGGAAAAATTGTCTGAGGAGATTACAGTTCTTACAATGTCTCGTAACATATTATGTAATATGATTATGTATTTTTTGTGAAAGCTGCAGGTGGAATTGTGTGTTTCAGTTTCGAAAAAATTAGAGCAGCTTGGGCATAATCCCAACCATTATCAACCAAGCATCTTAAAAACAAAAAATAATAATATGTTATTAATTTGTTACACGCAAATTTTAAAATAAATAAAAAACAAAATTGTCAAAATCCAACACTATGTAAGGATTGATGGAAATTAAATTAAAATGTTCGATTCTCACATTGTCAGATTGTTGTGGTGAATCATCCAATTATTAATGACGATAAAACTAAACATACTGCGTACTGTACACAGTCATGACTAGGCAGTTGTTTAACAACAAAGATCAACTTACTTTTTCGCCCATACGTCGTTCATTCCAGATTCGTTGGAAAAACTCTTGACCATGGCCAACTTTTCATTGTCTGAATTGGCATTACCGATTGAGTTGAAAGACGCTCCACCGTCCAATGGATTATTAGGCACGGAAGCAAGACTTGAACTCGTTGGAAACGTAGCAGGTGAAAATGAAGCATTTAACAGCTGCGAGTCGGACTGAAGAGTTGCTGCTGCACATGGTTCGGGATGGTTCTGGAAGTTGGCCGATTGGTTTTGCATGGTAGACATCTGTGCGCTACCCGGATACGGTGGAGGCTGCTGTGGATTCACTGACATTGAAGGCTGGTAAACAGGAAACGCAGTTGGCTGATACGGCGGCGGTGGAGCATAGTCAGATGTACCAAACTGTTGGAAAGACGACTCTATGCCCCCCATTTCATCATTGTCTTCCACAAACATTGTACTGTTACTGTCACTGTTGTTGTTGCTAGTATTTCTATTTGTTTTTGAAGCTGGAGGCGGATTTAATACAAAAAATCGTTTTGAAGACTCCTAGAAACGCAAAACACGCATAAAGTAAAAGACTTATAAAAAAAACATAATATATTAATTTATTTACCACTAATATTTCGTCAGTAATCGAAGTTACCATCAACATATCACTTATTATACTCCAACCCTCATTAAAGGGCACTATACAGAATGTTCTGCAAAACGACCGGAACAAATGTCTTTTATTGGTGCTTATAAAATTTTCAGCAAACACACCATTTACAACAATTTCGATCATTTCGCCCTAATATGAATGAAGTAAAAAATATATCAAAATGTGTCGTTTAAATTAAATAGTAGGTTATAAAGTAACATTTTGACTTACATTTGCAAATGGTACATCAACTACAAAGGAGCCAAAGTCGTGTTTGGTCTTGGGTAATTTACTTAAAAAGTTAACTACATTGTCTTTTCCTTTGTGGATTAAACGATTTCTTCCTTGTCGGGAACTATCAGACTTTAAAAGATTTCTACTTTCGGGCAAATACTGGCCTAAAGTTCTATTTTTTCTAAAACAAAACATTTAAAATGTTATACACGCCAGCGTGAATAAATAATTTTGATGTACATACTGATTTGCGTTATTATAAACAGCAGACAATGTAAACGAAGCGTTTTCATGGTAAGCTTCCATAACTATATGTCTGGATAAATTGTTATCATATCTATCATAAAATTCTGTTAAAAATGATTCAACCAGAGATACCAACGGATTTGGCAACTGAGGATTGTGACCCTCGGGAATCGGGTAAAAATTGTCAAGGTTAATAGGCATTTTAAACTTGGAACGAACAATAGTGCTATACTGAGTCGGCAAATCCATATTGTCCTGAAACAAATAGTTAAATATTTCCCTATGGCCTATATCATTAACAACTTAAAACTAGTAACTTATAAATGTCTTCTTCGGTCATTAAATATAATTCAATTTTGTGATATTATTATTATTATTAATTATCAAGTAGTTGAAGTAACTTTAAAATTATATTAGACATCATGCTGTACTACAATAAATTACAATAAGTATAACAAAATACATTATAACGTTAATAACTTGATTGTGGAAGTAACCCATTGGTAATACCTTGGCAATCTTTGCACTATTATTTTTTTTTTAATTAAAATAATAGTTTTGTTATTTCATTGTTGATTTTGAGTTTAACATCATTTTTATAAACTGAGAATTCTGAAAAGTGGGCTACAGTCCTTTAGAGCTCTGCATAATATGCATTTGGAAAGATCATTATGCATACGCCTTGGTCAAATAAGATCTATTACATTTGACACAACATGGCTAGTACATACAGTAATGTTTTGTACAGCCAAATTTTTGGCATTCATGACATTGGGTTAATTGTTTGTTTGGCCAAGATTCTTTGAATTTGATTTATAAATAACAGACATAATATTAACTTTGAACACATTGTTGTTGCAAGTTTCAAATTAATAAACAAGAGAGAAAAGTTTTTTTTGTTAGACTAAGAAATTTATAATAAGAGTGGCAAACCAAAATGATTTAATTCGTTTTTGATAGTAGTCAGAGCAGAGTGATTAGATTACAAAAAACAATGCAGGAAAGTTTTTGTTTTTGGACTTAATAGGTATGAAAATCACTTTTTTTATTTCAGCAGATTAAGTGGTGAAATTTTGTGAGTAATGAAATTTAAAGAGAAAAATCAGAAAGAATTACATAAAGAAAAACTATTACTGTGTAGCATGGCATTGAAAATTAGATTGAAAAAAGTTTTTTCATATCTTATAATAACTTGAATAATTCTTACAATATTTAAATTATTCCAATGCTTGAGTAACAATCTATTAGAAATATAAAACATTCCAATCGTTTATGATACCTACTATTAACTTTATTCTTTTAAATCGTTTCTTTTTCACAATAATAAATTCTAATTCATTATTTTAATTGACCAATAAAACGTTAAGGAGAGAAAAACGTCTACACAAAAAGAAGAATAGAAATTAACAGATACAACCCAAAAAAATTTTTGAGGGGGAGTAAAAATTGGTTATAAGCCACAAACAAGGATGATACAGGACTATGATCACAGAAGAAAAACAAGTCGTAAGACATTTCAAGGAGCATTTCGAAGACCTGAATCAACCCACAGTAGGACATGATTTAGATTCAAATGTAGACGGTTTTGGGCATGCATGGATGGGCAGTTAATCAAAAATGTGCTAATCAATAGAATAAATAAAACGAGACCGCTAGGACGACCCAAAACTCAATAGATCTATTGATATAGTTATATATAGTTATAGTCTATGACATAGTTGCCAAAGATATAGTAATGATAACCAAAACGCAATATTAGAAACAGCGTTTTGAAAAGATGGAGAGAGATTTTAATGGCAGCGCTGGTTCTAAATGAACCGTTAATCTGATAAAGAAAAAGAAAAATTCATTATTTTCGTAAAATGCATGTTTAACAAATCAGTTTTGAACATAATTTTAGCAATATAGGTAACTATGTTTTAACCTGTTTACACTCAATTATCAAATGTTCACAACCATAATATGTTTGTAATTAAAAAAAACATATTTTAATTTGTTTACAATAATTGTTAGTTGACACAAACACTGTTTTTTTGTGTATGCCCTAAAAATGAATA
Organism: Hormaphis cornu; assembly: GCA_017140985.1. NCBI lineage: Eukaryota > Metazoa > Arthropoda > Insecta > Hemiptera > Hormaphididae > Hormaphis > Hormaphis cornu. The sequence goes on along the minus strand of CM029363.1, from coordinate 9,386,743 downwards.
AACAACCAACGATCAAAGTGTGTGTTTTTTGTTCTATAAAAATGTAACACTTTGCTATTCATCCTAATTGTTCTAAATCATTTGAATCAATATTGTACCAACCAGATCATAATCGGAGTATAAACAAGGTAAGATGTACTTACCCTTCGACACCTTACCTTAATATATACAAAAACGATCATAATACTGTTAAGTAAGTACTATAGAAACATCGGTCTTCTTGCCACTTGAACATACTTAACGTGTGCAAGTGTGATAACATTAAACTTACCAACTTGGTCAACATAGGAAAATATTGTTGAACATCGCTGAAACAATAACAAATATTTACATAAGTATAAACTGTGAACGAAAAATTTCAAAATTGTTCTCACCGCTTGTATTTCTCTTTGTCATCCGTATTGCACAGTGGATTTCTGGACAATTGGAGTACTTCAATAGAAAAACCTGACAGAGTTTTCAATTCTTTTAAATCAGAAAACTGAAAAAAATTTACGTACATTTTTAGTCTGTATTTATAAGAAATGAATAACGATATAATTTATATTTACTTTGTTTCCAGATAGATCTAGCACTTTTAAATCAGGAAACAATCTGCGTATCCATATAAGTCCTTCGCCTAGATAAATGTGATTGTTTGAGAGACTCAAGCCGTACAACTCATTCTTGGTATGTTGGGCAACTATGTTTAGTGCTGATAAAAGAACTGCTGGCCGATTCAACGGAACAAACAGTTGATTTTCAATAAATACTAAAATAATGTTGACAATTAATCAGCTTTTACCTCGTATTACTCTTAAACTATAGGTAGTTTTCATTTAATATAAACTAAAATTTTACATACATGGACAAGTATAAAATTTAGACAGATCCAAAGACTTAGTATCAGCATTGTAACGAGAAGCCATGGCCTCTACCATTTTTGCTTTTATTTCGCTGGACACGGGTGTGAACGATATAGGTTTGCGTGGAGGTAAATAAGCACAAACTTTAATGACCAACTAGACACAATCGTTTAAATATTATTTACAATAATCGAATACAACTAGTTAGCAATAACTTACCTTACGGTCGTCTCTAAGTGTTATCTTATAACTAGTATTCTGCAATGTTTTAGCAATTTGAAAATCATCAACAAGAAATCTTAATGCATTGTCAAACAATTGTTTCTGTAAGAAAAATTAATTATTAAAAGCATTGCACGTAAACTACCTAGGTCCTCTAATACAAAATAACACTGACATTATATGGGAAAAATGCAACAGGAGTGATGTATGTTTGAATAATTTTTATTACTTCTTCAGAATTTTCAACGCTTGGAACCTAGAAAAACCAAGATTAATAACATTGAAAATAGTAAAAAAAATAATTTAAAAAAAAATGATAACTTACAAATACTGAATACCAGCCAGTTGGACTGTCACTTAGCATGTACGAACCCTTGTATTTACTACCTAAATGACGACCGTTATTTCTTTCAGGATAGGACCTGATCAATTCCAGAATGCAGTCAATATAAGAATAGGTTTTTATTTTTATCAATCATAATACTAAAAATAACAAATAAAATACCTTCGCCCAGGATAATTTCTGCCAGGTCCATTTCGATTCGAAAATTCGCCATCCAACTGTTCTCGAACCAAATCAGTTTTATTCTCCCAACTTTTTCGAAAATTGTTACCTCCGCGGTTATTAGATTTGAACGTTACTTTTTTGTAAATACTATTGTGATCCATGTAACCTCCTCGACTAGTGCTAGGTCTTGAGCCTCGGTCGTCGTGTTCATTACCTAAAACGGGTACAGTTTCAAATTAAGATAACTAGGTAGGCCATTTAAAAATCTGTTATTTGAGACTTTAGGGCATCCAAAGATAAAAAATACACTTCAGTTACTAAGTACTTTTAAAGTTTAATGAAATTGTTTAAAAACACTCCAAATATCTTACAGTGTAATCTGTCGGGTTTTCTAAACAAGTAGTCAAACAAATTACACTATAAACTATAAAGTCTACCATATGACAAACGTTAATTAATGCGCAATGCGTTTTCATCATAATCTTTTTGTATTCTCAGTCTTTTTCTCGTTGTTCCCAAATATTCTTGGGGTTCGCCACATTTCTCATAGATCTCCACTTCTTACAATCTTCTCGGGAAACATTGACGGCACGGAAATTACCATTCCATCTCTTTTCTTTCGTTTGCTCATTCGTTCGTATAAAACCCCATCTCTTTATTGTCTTTCTCTTCTTTGGTCTTTTTTTTTTTTTTTTAACACCTACTCATTCTTATAAGTAGGTCGTTTATACTGCATCCGTTTCTTCCATTTTAGTCTACCTACACACTCTCTCGTCCGACGAAAATGCCCTAGACTCGACATCTCTTCGTATACATTAAAAAGTACATACCTATTTCTATTGTTTTCAATTTGTGAGTTAGGTACTTTGTACAATTAATTGTACTTAAAATAATTCAGAGCCAACTACCGACCTGCTTGATTTGACTCAATTTTTGTAAATGTTGAAACGTGCAACACGATATGCGGGGAGACGCCGCTTCGTAAAGCGGGACACGTCCGCGTCACCCTGGGACCGTAAGACGAAAAACGTAACGGGTACTCACGCGGATTGGTGTAGTGGAACCTGGAGTTCCGTCCTCGAGATCTGCCCGCCATCGCTTGCCGCCGTGGCTACGCTCTTTTGGGGCGTGCAACGGCGCGAACACGGCGTTCGACACGGGTCCGCGCGGAAAAACGATAGCGATGGACGACCGTTTTCGTTTGTCCCGTAGGCGACGCCTGAGGAGTTCAAAAAACGAGCGCGACAAACAGTTTACAAGACCCACGGTCACTCCTCGAGTGACGGCACGGCCATATTTATGCGCCTAACCTAAATCGTCGTCGTCGTCGTCGGACGCCAAAGATCGGCGTTTCGAAAAATTATCTTTAAAAAATAAACGAAGCGGCGAGTCAGCGCCCAATAGCGACCACGGCGTACGGAAATGATGGAACGTTGATAGAAGACGTCACGAACTGTTAAGAACTGCTATTATATATAGAATCTCCGTTCCGCGCTGCCTGCGTTTTGCGTGCGACGGGGACGAGCTGCTTGAAAATGTACTGCGACAAAAAAGACGAGTTCCCAGCGCCGTCTAGCAGATAACCGGATACAGCTCGTTATCGTATAACAACTATAATACGACCACGGTAAATCCACTCCGATGACCGCGGTAGAGTACCATACCGATACCACGGTTAATGGATGCGACACTGAGAGCTGATAACGGTTTGCTCACAAATTTCCGAGTCTCCGCTATGAAGTTAGCAACGAGCGCTCCGAGGCCCGTTTATTCCTACGAAATGATAACTATATATATATATAAATCCTGGGAACATGATGTCGCAGGAAATAATAGCGCCAACATACCGAATACTATGATTGCCGTGCTCCATGATAACCGTGAACGTGACGTACAAGTTTCCCGCGAATATTATGCCGCGATGATTTTTCAAAAAATTTCGCCCAATCAAAACTCGAACAGTTAAATTGTTGTGAAGTGTAATTAAATAGAAAAAAAAAAATACCTATAAATTCACACTCCGCAGAAATAATACATTTACGAGCTTGGTCGTTATGAAAAACCGCTGCGTTAAGTACCCACACGTAACGTAAATAAATCAACTTTTAGGTCCCTGAAGACAAAACTGAAAAAAAAAAAAAAATCGTAAGAGGCTTTAGGAACTGTGTTGAAAAAAAGCCGTTATAATTGTATGTGCTTTACACTTAACAGCGAGCACTGTAGTCGGTGTCGTAGAAAGTGATCGGCCACGTTAGGATCTTTTTGCTTTTTTTTTTACTATTTTGAAAAAAAAATAAATACAATTAGGAATCAAATATCTTTTGCATTAAAACAATTTGTTAAACGGTATAATACAAGTATAAACTGAACTCACAAAATAAAATTTATTTTTATCACCCTATAAAGACAATCAAAACATCTAAAATTAATAATATACACCTTATTATGTCACAATAAAAATAACAGTTTTTATACAATAAACAACGTAACGGTAACAAAGTTTTATCGGAATAACTCAGTTTTCATTGGGTGAAATTCCAAAAAAAATAATTTATGATGTAATTTGTAACTGATTGATAGGTTCCTAGATAAACGTTTATCCGGTAACTTCAAACAACTTTATTCACTTGTCTAACATTTAAATTGATTCGTGTGGATTTCATATAGTTCTTGAACGGCTCCTCCCACTCATTGTCGTACTTAAGATGCTCATCAGTTTTTGATAAAACTTTTGGTACGCCATGGTAACACAATCGACTTTCTCTGCTCATTACTACAGTATCCCCAGACCTCAATAGTAAGGCAGTTGGTTTGTCATCTAATGAACGGCCTCCAATCAAAAATATGGCACTTAAACCTAAACTATTAAACATAACAATTAAGTGATTAATAATTGTACGCGTGTCAATGATTTGAATAACAATTATAGAAACCATAGTTTTACCTAATTGATAACAGAGGAGCACTAAGATTATACTCTGAATGATCTGTATGTCCGGACAATGTAGACGATGGATGGTAAAAATTAACTATTGCCGCTTCTGCTGTAAATTCTTCAGGAAATCGTAACAATTTAATGATAGTTTTGCTCAGTTGAGACAAATCTGATGGAAATTCTGATTTAGCAGATTCACAATACACCTAATAAAAAATAAACAATTAATATCTATAATTATAATAATTAAACATATTAAAACTAAAAATAGTTTTATTAGGACTATAGCAAAAAGTTGCTCTTATAAAATGTTATTATTGAAATTAAATACTCAATTTTAAACCATTTAAAATTTACTGTATAATTAAGATTTCTACTATAACTGTTATTGTTATTATAGTTAGGTGCCTACTAGTTTTTTTTTAAGAACATGTATTCCAATTTTCTGATAAAATACTGGTCGACAAAAAAAAAAATAGAAAGTTCCTATATTTAATATCCAAATTTTATTAAAAAAAACAATCCAAAGCTGTAAACAACATAGGTTATCTTTAAAAACGCACCTTCGTATCCCAATTGTGGTGATATCCAAGAGTTGCCCATCGTAATTGATCCCTAAGCTTGACATTTCCAGTCCTGCAAAATTTACATGTAACATAAAACTAAATACTTTTAAACCTACCGAGTTAATTTATCACGTTATAATCGAATTACCTAGTTAAAAAAATTAAAACGTAACGTGTAAGATATAAGAATGTGTATCATATTTTATACATTTATGATTCAATTCATAAGTCGTAACTATTATTAAATGTTCAACTAACTCATTTACTGCAGTCCACCAATCTTCATTAGCTCCAAGAATATGGTGAGCATCAATATTTAATCGATTTGGTTTCTTAGTATAGTCTGCTATACATCTTTTCATCCAGTATGTTTGTCCAGTTGGGGTAAATGGATTTTTAATTAATATCAAACCTGAATACGTCCAATATTGACAGTAACACAAGAGAAATGAGTACCTTTCTGCTCAATAAATGGTTAGAAACAATTTGCATCCAAGTTTGCATCTTACTCACCCGGTACATTTGAAATTGCATAACAGTTCCATTCTGACAAATCATTTTTTAATCCGAGACCATTGAGTAGATCTTTATTTACGTGGCCAGTCTCCAAATTTAATTCCATAGTCTTCTAAGAATTAAAAATTACAAGTCAGTAAATTATTAACAACTCAAAAAGTATCTACAAAGAATTTACAATATTATACTCGTTGTTTTCAACATTATCAAAATCGATTACGTCGGACCGTTCAAGTGTGTTAATTTTTTTGTAAAACTTGAAACATTCTTTGAACATTTTGAAATTGGAGAGTTAACTTTAGTATCTTATCATACTTGTCTATGTTTTTTTCTTCTGTCCATAACGTACCTGCGCTGCATTATCTAATTTCAAAACAGACAGTATCTACTACTACTATATCCAACAAAGAAAAACTTTTTAAAGATTTGAAAAATAAAATGTGTAAATCTGATGACAATTGATAAACACCAAAAAGTTGAATACACCTATAAATTGAATATTATGTATAATAAACAAATTGTCTTTCGTACTCACTAGGTTTTCTATTGAATTTTTAGTTATATTTTATTTCTTCTAGCTTCTTGAAAATTATGCAAATAGTGTCTTTCTTAATTCTTTAGGGAAAACATTTAAATAAAAATCGCGTGCCCTGTGGTCTGAGGACTGATAATCACTTCACTGAGATATTAGATCACAAATACAATAAATCTGTGTAGATAATAAGATAACAATATGACTATGATCACGGTTTAAACCGTGACTTTGATTTCAAATAACTAATAACTATTAAGTTAGTACTTAGTAGTTATAACTAATAATTAACTAACTACGAATATGTGAAACAGTACATTACAGTCGTGAATCGGGATGTATTGTTATCTATCTAAGTGTAATTTTTTGTAGATGATGGAACAGAAGACTTAATAATTGATTGATCATTTTTTAAATTTAAATACATCATATTTCGATATCATCAAACTAATCCAAGTCGGCGCACTTGAGAAAGAAGGTAAATAATTCGTTTGTCACGACAAAAAAAATGTTAGAAGAAATTCCTGATGAGTAAATTTTTGTTTGTTTTACCTACATAGGTATTTAAAAATTCATTTTTGTTGACCGTCGTTTGGTCTACAAAATGTCGAGCTCTGATGACAATGAATTGCGACTGTCTGCTGAAGCAGTGGAAGCTTTGAAAGAATTTTATGAAGAAAAGTTGGGGTCGAAATGTGACGATGAAAAGGACGTAAAAGAAGTCAATTTTGACGAGGACTGGGTGGGTAGATTTTAAACCTAAGCATTAGGTAAACATCAAATTAATGACTTGCACGATTCAATTGTAGCAATTGAGTCAATTTTGGTACGACGAAAAAACGTGCGATCAAATTGTTGAATGTGTTCATAAAACGGTTGGACCAAACGGCACTGTCGCACTAATATCGTGTCCAACACTGTTCAAAACTTTTAAAAAAAAATATCCAACTATTTCAAGTGAGTGAGACAAATATTAAAAGAAAAGTAATCATCTTATGAAATCCTCTAGGTAGTTATTGTTTTGTTGCGTATAGTTTAATAATATTATATTTGTTTACTTTTAGTCAAACTGTTTGAATATGACAAACGTTTTAGTGTCTATGGTTCAGACTTTGTTTTCTATGATTACAATGAACCAATAAAATTTGATACAGAACTCTTGAACAGCTTTGACTTGGTTGTTGTCGACCCACCGTTTCTGTCTGTGGAGTGTTTGACAAAATCATTACAAACTACTAAATGTCTGACAAAGAAACACGTCATACTGTGTACAGGTCAGTCCACCAAGTCGTTTATCTGGGAAATACGTAAAGTATATAAATATGAGCATAGCGTTGATTAAATATACGCACATAATTACAATATATTTAATCAATACATATTAAATATATTATATTATTTATATTTAGTTTAAAAATATGAACCTAATAAGTTTTATTTTTAACTAAGTGATTTTCTCTACATATTTCCAGGTGCAGTTATGGAAGACTTGGCAACAAAACTATTAAATCTTCACAAATGTTCATTTGAACCAAAACATAAAAACAATCTTGCAAATCAATTTTCGTGTTTTACAAATTTTGTATCTGAACTTGATTAAGAAGTGATTGAATTTTGCACTCGGTAAATTTACTCAATTACAGTAACTACCCGATTGTGAAAAAATTATATTGTATTTCTTTTTTTCTATACACATATTATATACATAATTACCATAACCTATGACTTTTTTTTTAATATAATAGGCTTAAAAAAAAATGATTTCCATAAAAATCATTATAATACAATAATTTAATATTTTATTGTACATGTCAAAAAATGTTAACATCTTGGTGACCCAACTTAGCAGCGTTGAATTGGAAACTTTTTTAATCCCAGTTAAAATAGTAAATGAATTAGCTTCTTATAAATTTTATAAGATCTCAAAAATAAAAACTGAAAATGCACAAGTCTGATAGTTAGCATGCAGTTTTAATTTTCGTTTGTTACTTGTAATTTCAAAACTTTAATACGTTGCTTGACCTTGCTTTTACTTTGTGTTATTGGCAAAAATTTGATAATTTAAACGAACAAATTACTAATCAAACATAGATCTTTATATTATAATATAATTTATACACCAAGTATATTCATAGAAAACAATGTGGACGTTATTAGTCATTACTTTTTAAACAAATTAAAAATAATTTATACGTATATATATATATATATATATATAAACAATAATAATATAAATCATAATGTTATTTCACTTAACAACTAAATTGTATTTGCAAACCTAAAATTTATACAATTCAAACCCTTAATAATTAATAATTTAAATTTTTGACTTGACTAAACAAAATCAGTAACAGTATTACAAGCTAAATGTGTTCACAAATTAAAATTCAATAAATATATATAATAAGAAAACTGATGTTTATAAACTTTAACAAAAAGGTAAAAAGTATACAAATAATAAAAATCACCAGTATTTTATAGGAACATAATATTTTTACTTAATAGTTAACATTTTCATAACAATAATATTGTTGTGCAACAAAAAATTGCAAAAGCTAGTAAAATATGTATAAAAAATAATAACTCTAGTTATAAAGATCAAATTAGATTATTTCAATCAAATAAAAGACAAATTATAATGTATTTGAACTATGTTGAAAAAGGTACGTTGGATAGTTTTGAGTATGCACACCATCACGATGGGTAAATATCTCTTTTCCCAGAAAACGATACTATAGATCTAATGCCTTTCATAGAAGTCTGAAAATTTATTTTTAATAAAGTTGTAATTACTCATAACTGAGAAAAAAAAAAATAATTTACCTTTTTTTTTGAATTGTTTAAATATTCTTTATACATTTCAGATCTTATATACCTCTGGTAGCTATCACTCTTCATTAAATGGTACACATGGACCTATTATATGACAGTTAACATAATAATAATATAATGTTTGTATTTTGTTTTTTAAGCTCTAAGCTACCTAATTTCTAACTAAATTGAATTGAAATTTTCCGTTAATTGATTCATGAATTCCATTCTTAATCTTACATAATGAAAATGTGCGATTACATACGGCTGCTATATCAAATGCCCATCTATCTGGTGCCTCCATGTTTTTTCGACTTAGTTCTCGAGACTGAGAGTCAATGTTTAATGAATCACCGCTTAAATACTCAGTCCAAATCTCTTGGGCAGCTTCTGGAACTTCACGTTGAGGCAATTTTTTAAGGTTTTGTACGGCTTCCCAAAATCTAAAAATAACAAAAAAAACTTTTAATATATTATTTATCACAGTTAGTAGAAGAGTAAACTATAAAAAATTGTATCGTACACTTTTTTTATTATGATAAAATTGTACGGAACTTTACAGGTAACAAAATAATATACTGTTTTTACAATACCTTAATTTTTTTTTTTTAAATAATTTTTGAATCTGAAAGAATCAATTCATTTTAAACGTGTTAAAAAAAATTATAGAGCAAAGAAAATTGATAAAATACTGGTACAACTTAAATAGATATTCAGTACTAACTATAGGCACTGATAATTACGTCAGTAATACAATTTTTATCATATTTATTATTTATACTTACTTCAAATTTTCACAGCTGAACTCTTTTTCCAAAAATTTTGTAAAATGTTCCTTGCCTGCAGGATCATCCAGAAGTTCTTTTAAACTAAATGCCCATCGTTTTATTCTGCGCACTGTAACTTCTTTCCTATAATAAACATAGAATTTTTTAAAAATATTGTTTCAATCCACAGTTTGTTGGACTACGGATAAAATTACATACGAGTACTTATCACAAGTCCATTCTTCTACATTGTCTAATAACCAAGGGTTGCTAAATTCTGGGGGAGTGAAAAATGGATCATATTCTGCATATTGTTCGAAATATGTAATGTATCTTTAAAATTAAAATAATAATAAACTTTAAAACACCATCGTACCTACATAACATTACTATAAATTTTTGAAATACTGACGTGTCGGCAATTTTCGATAACTTAATATTACGCCGATCAAGTTTCAACCGCATTGCGGTAATGTCTTTTTTTAACGATTCAACAGTGGGTTTACTGATGTTTGGTTTGACTGTGTTAAGTTGTATGGGTAGTATACTATTTATGTCTCCGTTTGACAAAGTGGCTAATTCTTTGTATCTTTTTAATTTCTTGTAATCAATGTCTGTCGTTATTATAGTGCCAGGCTGCAAAAACGTACAAATTCAAATTGTTTAACATTTGAAAGTAATGTTAGTAAGTAATTACACTCGATGATTACCATTGGCCTATGTACGTCCCAAAACGCACGTTCTTGGCTATCCAGTATTTTTCTTTCCATGCGATCGCGTTTTTTGTCAACTTTGCTCTGAGCCTCGGCTTGCAAGAACACAAACTCCCATTTCCTTGACAAAACTTTTTGAAGTTTTGCTAGATTTTCAGCTTCATAATCGGCTAGTTCTAAACGTGTTTTGTTTTGCATTGTTCTTTTACAAAGATATACGGCTAAAAAATACAATAGACATTAGATCCTGGAGGTAGACCAAAAATCAAGTTTTCCGAGTTCATTCTTTCAAAGCTCACCAAAACCGGTACCATAACCTGCATAGTAATAATTTATAATTACCGGAATCGGGACCTTAAACTAAAATTTAAAACGCGCATAAATCAAATAAAACTAATGCAACTTTAAATTGAGTGTTTTTTTTTTTTACTAACATAGTTATACAACATTATTACTTATTTCTTACCGTAATCAGTATTCTCAGGATCGAATATATTTGACGGCCAATAGTATGGAGTCTACAAAAAACAAATAAAAATGTTAGCAAGACTAAAAACCTATTAAGTCGTTCGTTATATTAATTATAAAAATATAATTAATATTTTGAGTCAAATATTCACCACAATAGTTTATTAACATAAACCACTCTCCACTATAATATAGTATAGTACACAATGCAATAAAAATAAATTTAATTTAACATTGTTATAGAAATTTATTTCATAAATCATAACTTCTTTAAGTTACTGGTAAAAAATAAAAGTATAATAATAATAATAACTAATTACAACTATACAATATGCAATAGCTTTAACATTGATAGTCATTTCAATTATTTTACCAAAGCGTTATTCATCATTATGTCATAAAAATGGCGTGACGTCATCGATGTGAATAAAGTATCCAACTGTTCCAACAACATAAGAAACATCTTCAGTTGAGATGATCTTACTATAGTATTAACGATGAGTTTTTCAAGTGTTACTGAAATATCGTTAGAAAAGACTAGGCTGTTTTTCAAGTGGAAAAGTTTTGTTCGCGTTGTAAAAAGAAAAATAGTGTATTACTCTGGTGCAATTCACTTTATAGTACAATTTTTTTTAAAATAAATGTGGAATTCGGCCGTTGTTGACTAATACAACTAACTATAGTGATAATGGTTTACACGCACCCGTGTCAATGGCCGTATTTTGATTAAGAACATTATTTTTTTTATTAAGCAACCGTAAGTGGTAAATGACAACATAATTGTTGATGCTCACCTGAAACCGATAGTAAGACCCATCGTTCTTAACGTTCAAAAAATGATCGTCGATCGGAAACAAGTATCCGTGAGCCGATAACAGGTTCGCGAGATACAGCGCTTCGACTAGAAAACAAAAACAATTATATTGAACATTCGCTGTTGTCGTTAACATCGGCCGCCTTTTGACGTCGTGACCGGCGCGTTACCTTGATCGTCGACGTCCATGTTCTTCACCATCCAAAGTATCAAGTCGGCCCCTGAAAGAAAACGTCTTCTTAAAAACGTTAATAACGGTAAGCGCGAGAGACCGCAGTCTGCACAAAACGTACCGGTGAACACGGACGGCACTTTTGCGCGGAACCTGTTAACAGTGCGGACGGGTATGCCGGTGCTCTCATCCTGCATGCGGTCCATTAGCTGTTCCATCTGCAAAACAACACCCATCGCCCCCAACAGGTTAAACTGTGCTCGACAGACAGCCTGAGATCATCGTAAGGAGACATCACAGAAGGGTATAGGGGTAAAGAGCGTACGTACTTTTTTGTAGATGATCTGGTGCTGCGTGACGTTGTCTAGGTTGGTCACGGAGGCCGCCGTGAGGGACACGGTCGGCGTGTCGACCAGCTGGTTCCCGTCGCCTTTTTGTTTCTTCCGTCTGGCTGACCGTTCTGAACCGACGATCAGACTGAAAAAACGCAAAACAAGCAATAACGATCGCCTCTCTCATCCTTGGCTGTTATAGCCTACCCAGCTGCCTCATAGTTCTTACCCCCCCGGGTCATTGAAAATTCTTGGGAGCTAAATAAGAAAACTCTTCAGGTGTCGCGAATTTCGCGTTGGGGTCGCGGCAAGTCTGGGTAGGCAGGATAATGTTGTTATTACTAAACGTAAACATACCTCTGTCCCATCGCTTTAAGTACGCAGGAACATAATATCCCTAAGGGCTTCAACAGCACAATTAACATCTATGACGCCCGTGAGTGGCAACCGTTGTTCATTAAGGACGAGCGCGCGCGTCACTGCGGGGCGAGCGGCCGACGCACTGTTCCGATCGTCGTCCCAATGGTTTCGGTGTATGACGAGACCAACGCTACAGGGCGCGGCGGCGGCGGCGGCGGCGGTAATATTGTATTGTTTCGTTTGCCGCGCGCGTCTGCGGGATGCCGTCCGGCGACGTCTCCTCCGGACGACAGGGCGCGCGCTCGACCAACGTATCACAGCATAAACTGTGGTGTCACAAGAGTTTTGTAACGAGTTGGGATGTGCAAATCTGACAATATTGTGATTCGGAGGCATCCCTGCGATCCCTTTCCGCCCCCGGTGGCGGAATGACGCGAAATAAAATTTCACCCCCCCGTGTTCATATGTATATGTTCGTGGCGCCGATTTTAAATAAGAGCCTGCGCAACGCACACTATTATGACGCGGGACAATTGATGATTAGTAAAAAAAAAAAAAATTCGCGTGAATTTGCGCCGACTCATTCCAAATCTCTCAATTTAAAAAAAAAAAAAAAGTCATTCTTTTCACCGATATTTTCGACTTTGTAACCCTCGTTCCCAAACTCTTGAAAAAAAACTCGCCACTGTAGAATTCACGAATAAAACTTACGCCCCGGTTTTCAATGGCCTCTTGTCTGGTGTATTGGCCCGAAATTCTTTTCGGTCCATAAAAGTTAATTTTACATTTTACACCCCGGGCCTTAAACCCTGTGCCAAACATTACTCGTTTTGTAGACAAACGTAAACTGAAAATACCTAATCAGCCGTACAACCAGAAAAAGTTGAAAAACAATTTGAACTTTTCAAAATGACCCGTTTATTATTTACGATATAATACGCATCGTTATGATTTTAGAAAATTTGCGATTGAAAAAACGCGTGAATAACGACCAATCATTTGGAATATCAATTAGGCTTTATTGTAATTCGTACGGGATCAGCAGGGTACGTCCTGTATATTATTATTGAGAGACGATCCTAAAATTTTACAGTAATACACGCTTTGTAGGTACCGATCAATTTGCAAACTTTCGAGGACTTCTCCGAGTCCGATGTGTGCGGACTTGATTGTTTATAATTTTTAACGAACACCTAAGTAGTGATAAATGTAGACATTAGGTGTATAGATTTAGCAGGCATAAATAATTAAATTTATTTCTTTCTTTGTAAACTTGGCTTGCGTTAAAAAGAGAGCATTCATGTTATAACATGAGAAAATAGAAAGTTCCGACGAGAAAACGATAGATAGAATAGAATTTACATCCACGTAAGAAAAATAATAACAAACATTAGTTGACGAGTGTAATATTATATGAGTGGTGACATATTATGCTAACCGTTGCGTTAAATTACCCACACACTAATTATAAAATAACCACGTAATAGATGACAGGCGTTTTAAAATATTAAAATTGTGTTATATCCGATTCCGTAGATCTAATATGGCGCTAAAAGTAAAGGTATTTAATTTAGTAATTTTACATCAAAGTCCTTGTGTTATAATATCAAAATTCAAAATTATAATTTTTATCGTACACGAATTATAATATTATGAAAAATGACAAATGGCGGCATCGCGAACAACAAAATGAGTACTTACTTAAAGTGCTGGTAATCAAAAATCAAACACAGTATAGCGTACTTCTGTATTACCTGTATCGTTGATATCATATTTTTTTACGATATATTTTATTAACGACCATCAATCCCTTGGGGCTTGGGTAATAGGTATTACTAGTCTAATATTAGATATTTGTTACCCAGTTGGTGTGCGCAGGGGTCGAGTGTTATTTTTCCCGACTGTCATTTTTTTTTTTTTTTGAAAAATTGTAGTTTTTCACAACCATTTAGACACTGTTTTCTTTTCTTTTTAAAGTCTGGGCGAAAAAATCAATAATGATGTAACTATAACAACAAAATAAATTATGATTATTTTATCCTCAATGATAAATTGGTTGAAGTAGAAACCATCAAGGATCTCGGAGTTACCTTTCAATCTAACCTTTCTTTTTCCTCTCATATTGACAATTCGTGCGCAAAAGCTTTAAAAAGACTTGGTTTCTTAACTAGATGCACTAAGGAATTTAATGATGAATTATGTATTAAAACCTTATATATATCATTAGTCAGACCTCTATTAGAGTATTGTTCAGTACTATGGAACCCCTCACAAGTTGGTCATATTGAATCTCTGGAGAGAGTACAAAGACGTTTCTTGCGGCTCATTGGCTATAAAAGACGTCTTGGGTTAGATCCTAATCTATCTAGTTTTACTTTAACCTCTATTCAAGCTAGTCTTAATTTGGTATCTCTCAATACTAGACGAGAGTTGTTGGACGCATCCTTTCTTACAAAACTTGTAAAGGGTACCATTGCTTGCTCAGACCTGCTACACCTACTTAACTTTTACATTCCCACTTTCAATATTCGGTCCTTTCCTATATTCGCAATTTCGTTTCACCGCACTTCTTATGGCTCCAATAACCCTATTGATCGTATATCTGCTGTATGTAACCGTCTCAATAATCTAAATAATTTTGATTTTTTTGACCATTGTTAATTTTTTGTATTGTAATTTGTAGTGTTATTTAATCTTAAATGTATTATTAATTTGCTATTACTGTCTAATTTAAATTATTATGTACTGTACTTGAGCCCTCGGGCGTTTATTTAATAAATAAAAATAAATAAATAAAATAAAATAAATAACGTTCAGTTTTTTTTTTATGCAGTGTTCTAGCTCTTGACTCACTTAAAAGCTGAAATACGTCTGGAGCTATGTTAGCCAAACTCGGTTCAAACATTTAGAGCGGTGGATTAAAGCCAAAATATTTCATAAAGAAAAACTATTTTTGGGAAGAACGTGAACATCCAAAACACATATATTCATTTATAAGGGTCATTTTTTCCATATTTACCCGCAGCACCCTATGTAAATTTCTGAACACTGTTTAGGTAGTCCACTATTAAGATACTGTCGCTATACACCATCATTGTACATTCTAGTATATTCTTTTTCCATCTATCCCTAACTTTCTCGCTTCACAATGGAGCTAGAGGCTCACTTGTTTTTTATTAGAATCAGTAGATTTGCAAAATAACGCACGGTTGTATAAAAATTGATCTCGGGCCCAGCTATAATAGGCCCATTTTACTTTAACCGACTTCCCTTCGTCCTATCGAGCTGAAATTTGGCACTAGGCTTTGTGGAATTCCTTGAGTAATAGTGTAATAATTGTTATCATTAGGGTTAATGGTGCCCTGGGACACATTGTATGCGTCAGTGGCGGCGGAACGAGACCGACCATCAGACGGGCCCGCGCGCGCGTAGACGCGGTATGCACGTCTCAACGCGCGGCGACCAGCAGCACCGCCGTCCGCGGGATCCCTTTATCGCGTGCTCGGCGGCGGCGGCGAGTCTCGACTCTCTAATTCTTCGAGAGAAAGAGAGGAACGGCGGCGGCGGCGGCGGGCTAATTTTAAATCAATACTCTCCGCACGAGCGGCGGTCCTGTCCGCAGCTGTTGCCTGTCCATATAGCGCGGGCCGCCACCAGCTGTTCCGCCGCCGCCTGCTCCTGCAGGAGGGCGGGAATAAATCGCGATCCCGACAATGACGCGTGTGACCGTTTTTTTAATTTTTCTCTCGTCGACAGCTACAAGTAGGTACTTACCTACCTTATAAACGATGTCCCACCCCCCAAAAGAGTTTGTTTTTCAATTTATTTTATATATTGTTTTTTTTTTTTTTTGGTTGTCCTTGGCCTATCACGTGGATTCTAGGTATATCGATTTTAGAATACAGAACAATATTATGTTTTACATACATAATATAATATAACAAAATGTCCGAGCTGAAGGCAAAAATATAATAATAATAATATACCTTTTTTCGGCATTACTATATGTATTGTTGACTGTATACACCTATTATAAATATAGTAACGCCCGGTATGACTAATGAGAACTATTGAGAAACCATATTATTACCTATGAAATTATATTCTCAGATTTATGGTATGGAAATGGCGGCTTGAATGTAATGTTTCGTGTCTAATGTTGAATTGCTTTCAAAAAAACGATTCTGAGCAAGCTTTGTAGTTGTGCAGTAGGTCCTGATAAATTTTAAAGTTCTATGTGCCTACTTAGCTCAACAATTTTAACGGACTTGTATCTTACCAATTTTGATATTACGTAAAAGTTTCAGCTTGTTCCGATCATTATTTTGGATGTTATGACCAAAAAAAAAAAAAAAAAATATAAATAAAAATATAACGGAGTTTACTAGGTACTTTAGGGGGGGGGGGGAAATGGTGTGTTATACTTAGCGAAACCTCTTTCCAATCTTTTTAACGTATTAAATTAATTTAGTACACAAAAGTTTGAAAACGACATGGAATAATTTTTTATAACAATAAAAAAAAAGGTACCTATTGCCGTTCTGACGCCGGATTTGACGATTTTGCCATTTTCGGCACATAACTCAGGAAATAATCAAAATATCGAAAAACGCTTCAAATAAATTACAGTTTATTATTCTATCACTTGACATGATCACTGCTAATTAAGTTTTTAAATCAATCCAAATTCCAAACTAAAAAAAACTCAAAAATTTTTACAAAATAGACAAAATATCCACTGAAAATACAAGTGCATTAAATATGATTTTATTGAAGTATAAAATACAATAATAATGAGTCAAATAGTACAGAAATAGTATGTTTTTTAATTTTTATAGAATAATATAAACTTAAATGAACTGTGTAAAAATTTGTTATTACACAAAATTAAAAATATTAATATTACTTAAAGTAATGTATATTTTATGTCTTTAAATAGTCATCGTCCATTTTCTGAAATTTTTCCACTAAATCTTCTGGTACATTTATCTCATGAAGATTATCTGTTCCTATTTCATCTTCAGTCCTGGCAATAAACACATTTTACAATACTACATTGTCAATTAGATATAAATTCCAAAAAAGAAAACAAATATTTTCACATTTGTTCAGTTACCTTAACTTTATAATATTATTGGTTTACTACGTTAGTAATAACATATAATAAATATAGTCTGCAGGTATTAGGCAGATAAATACATGAAAAAAAAAAAAAAAAAAAAAAATTGATATTATACCAATAACTTATATAAGTTTTTACTTGATTAAAATGTCCACAAGATTTTCACATGCTAATTTTGTTTGCATGTCGGGTTCCCACTTGTGTAATTCTCTCAAAATGAGATAAGTCCCTTGCGCTCTTAATATTTCTCGACTACTTCTTTTCGCGCACAACTTAAAAAAAAAAAATGTAATGTAAGAAATGGTAAAAAAATAAAATTTTCAAAAACCCAATGCTATTGTGATTAACCTGCGTTAAAGCTTGTATGAGAGCTAATCTCAATCTTTCATCTGATTCACGAGTTTTGTCTTCAGGCAAGTATTGCAAGTCTAATGGTAATTTTTCATTATCTTCATCATCAAAAGGTTCAGGACCAGCCAATGGCAAAAGAAGACGAGGCAACAAATCTAGACTTTCACTTAGCAACCACTCGTGTTTCTCTAGATAAGTTGGTAAATAAAATTAAAAATTATTCTAAAATTAAACTATTATCACTGAACACGAATTCAAAACGGATAGGAACTGTCCACTATAAATAAGAATTTACCCAACTCAAAGCTACAGTTTTTTACTGTAGTAATGACACCGCCTCTACGTAGCGCACTGCCATGACTTAAAAACGGAAGTAATTTTTCTAAAATTCCAGCGTCCATTATCGTCCTAGAATAATAAAATGAAAATATTTAATAATAAACATTTTTTTTTTTTTATTTAAAATCAAACTTACATTCTCACTTCGTGCAACTGACACAAATTGGATATTAAGTATGAAATATAATCATAATTATCAGCAATCATTTGATTTTGAACGTTGAATAAATCTAAAAGCGACTTGAACGTAGCCAATGGATCGGTAAACCCTTTGTAAACTTTAATAGCGTTATTTTGATTACGAGTCACATTACACAACAGCTTAATCACTGCACTTGCGAGGCTCGGTGTGGTCGCGTTAATATAGCACACTATTTTTGATATTATAGCCTAAAAAAGGAAAAGCGTAGTCGAATAATATTAATACCAAACAGAGGCCAACGAGAATTCTGTACAGAGCAAAAAAAAAAAAGCTTACCCGATCATCCGGACGTACATCGCTGTTTATAAACTCCATAACTTTAACCAGTCCGGATGGCCTCGACGAAATGTTAACCAGACTGATACAGGCCGTTTGGGCGTCTTTGGAGCCCCTGGTTTCCAGCGCTCTGAACAAGCCTTTAACCACACTGTCGACATGGCCGTCGAACATTTTGTCTTCGATAGGTTTCGAGGCCGTTTCCACTGCAACGCACAAATCATATTGTCTTCGAGAACAGGGAAACACGAATAAAAAGAACAATTTGACACGGCAACAGTCAAAAACATCTAAAAACTACGTACTCATTAAAACGGCCAGCATTTCGGTAATCGTGCCGTCGTCGCACCCGTTGTTGCCCTCCGCCAACAACGTACTAGTTATGACGTACATGATGTTTTTCGGTAGTTCTACAACCATGATCGGTCCGGTGCCCACTCGAAAGAGGCGAACGCGAAGAACGTGTAAAAAAAAATTAAAAAATTTCGAGATACGAATTGAATCAACCGACGGTTGTAACCATGATATTATGATAAACTAGACGTTTTCGAACAGCGAAAGTACTCAGAAATGCAGAATTAAATCACAGGACATTAGACATAGTTAAGCTTGAAATGAAAACACCACTACGACTTTTCCTGCGTTACAGGATCTTCGTGGGCAGCACGTGTGGTTTATCTGTTATCACTCGCAGTCATCCGTTCCGTAAGATCGGCGGCACGTGATAAGAGCGGCAGCCACAGAGCGAGCCACGCGCAGAGCAGCCGATGTTTTCCCACCAGCTTATCAAGCAGCCGCGACAACAACACGTCCCCGCTATCGATCGATCGATTCGTTAAAAACGTTTTTTTTTTTACTCACTTTTCTACGGTTTAACGTCCGTCCGGGCCCGAAGTAACATCGCTCGAAGTTCGAACCGTCCGAAGCTGCCGGATTGCCGAGCAGTCGCCGACGAGTCAACCGGCCTTCGACACGCCGAATACATTTATAATATTGTTTCCCGCTTTAAGAGAAATGGAAAACATGTTCAGCACGTCCGGCGAGAAAGACACTGACGAAGTAAGTAATATTAGTCTTCGATCTTTACGAAGATACTTCACAGATTATGTTGTTGTTTATGAGTTAGGTTATCGCTAGGTACCCACTCAAAAAAAATTTGACGTTGTGTATACAATTTTGTATGATAATTCCTGAGTTAACACGGGAATTGATCGATTTAAATAAAAAAAAAAAAAACAAATTTAAAAATACTCTGTCAAACTAGTATTTTAAATTTACCACTAAACAACGTTTCATAACATTTAGGCGACAAAATACAAGTTGAGTCTAGGACGATTGAACTGTATTATAATCTAAAATTAAATAACACTTCGATAAATTAAATTATAACGTTTGAGGATGATGCGTTTTAATAATTAATTATAAAACAAAGAGTACCTAGTCGTTATAAGTACTTTTATTGTTTTGTTTAAAGAATTTCTACCTATTTTGTATTGCCCGATGGGCATGCAATGGCGTTTACCTTGAAAAGTTGGCATGTTTGTTACATAATCAACATTGAACACAGCTTTGTAAACTGTTACATAATGAAGTATTCACTTATTGTATCCGAGGAGCAACGAGTAGGAGGTACGCATTGACAAATTTAAGGGGGGACTAAAAGAGGCCATTGACCCAGGCGGCACTTATCTGAGGACGCTAAATTTTTAGGGGTGCTAGTTTAATAAGGGCGACTGCTGAGTGGTGAGTTGATAAAAATGAAATAGTGTAGGTAAAGGCAGTGAGGACTAGTTAATAAAAATAAAATTCGCGGGGCACCAAAAACATAAATACGTCCCTGGGAGTATGCCGAGTACGGATGTGTCAAAGGAGCTGATAAACGAGAATGGATCCAAACGAACAATTTTATTACTTGTTAACTAACATTAATACGATTAACGTTTAATATGCAGCTGCACTTTGGTTGCACTAAAATAAGAAACGGATTCAATGATTATTAAATGTTGGATAGTTGAATAATGTATGAAAATTCAAAATAATTTGATGATAAATGTTATGTGATTCAATATCTTCAAATTGTTTAAACCTGTAACGATTATTTTTTGTTTATATAGATTATAAGTACCTAGGTAAACGTTGTAAAATTTTAAACATTAACTGTAGTTTAAAAAAAGTATTTTAATCCGTTCAACTATGCAAGTATATAATGACGCGTTTGTTCACTAAAACATAAGAGTTTAATATATTATTAGGAAATCATGGATTCATTATTTTGAGTATAAAAGCGTGAGACTTAATTAATTTAGTCTGTAATTAAAATAAAATGCGTAAAACTGTTCAATATGATACTGATTTGATGAACTATTAATTTTTTATTTTTTTCAGAAATTGTTGCAGCCTTTTACGTATATAATGCAAGTGCCTGGCAAACAAATCAGAGCCAAGCTAGCCCATGCATTCAATTATTGGTTGAAAATACCGTCAGATAAATTATCTGTTATTGGAGACATAGTGCAGATGTTGCACAACTCTAGTCTGTTGTAAGTATACAACAATGCCAAGAATGGATTTAACTTACAATCATCAATACTGTGTTGCAACCATATCATATATAGTATATAATTGACCACCAATTATTTCAATACATTTATATTAAAGTGTTATTACTTCATAGTATATTTATCCCAATGATTTTCTTTGCTTAAAAAAAAAAAAACAATATATTTACCTACACATCTCAAATTTGTACTAACAAATTAAAAATAAAAAAAAATTGTTGTACTATTAACTGTGCACATTGGCCTATAAACTAAAAACATTTAATATTTAGTGGTCAATTAACATTTAAAGTTTATCATGGTGGATCGAAATGGACGTAAATAATTTTTTTTAGGATTGATAAAATAATCATGCTGTATAGTATGATTTATGCTCTACTTATAGGTGTTATATGTTGGACTACGTTTCTGAATTATTATACTCATTTATTTCTTTATAATTTTAAGTTTTTGTTTGGTTAATAATATGGAAAATGATTGGTCTACGTCGGCTGTCGATTTCGCCACATAGTGGGGGGAAAGTAGGGTTACGAGCTTAGCAGCTGTCAGTCGCGATGCGCGGAACCGGTGTATTCTAGTTTGAGACAGAGTATAGATTAAAATATGTTTAAGTTGGTAGGTAGTCAACTTGGACCTGAAAGGTTAAAATTTACTATAATATGTTATAGATTATATTTAGAATATTAAGTTAGTTTATTGTTGGTAAAAATAGGTTGATAAGTCAAACAATTTATGATTATTAAAAGCAAGGTAATTTTTACCATTATTATAGATATTTAACGTGCAAAAAAAAAATCCTATCATAATGAATTATTATATAAATAATCATTTTATTGTAATTTAAAACAACATAATATAGGTGAAAACAAAGGTGAATTAAAGTTACATAATAATCAAGAATACATCAAAGTGCCAGTGATTAATTAGTTGTTGCCTATAGCTATTAATTAGTACTTATCTACCTATTAATTGTTGATACATATTATATTTCATTATTGTGTATATGTATACAAATGGTAAACTATAGGTAGTTTTCATTTTAATATTTGTAAATCGTCCATTTTATATTACTATATCAATACTATATTTTTTACATACTATGTATTTACCCTTTCCAATCAAAACTTAATCATATAATATTATTAATATTACCAGCTATTAAAAGTGTTATTATTTTTTTTAGAATTTATATCATATACATTTATCACAATACCTATTTAACATTTTTTAAGTATTTATATTTAATAATTGTGCTTTGATCAAAGTACACCAATGCATCCTTTTTTGTATGATCGTAATAATACTACTGAAACTCTGTATTAACAATGTTTAAAATTTTTAACAGGTTTTTTAAATTTGTTGAAAATTCATAACAAAACAGTAAAAATTTTTTAGTTAGACAAAAAACTTAATATAAATTCAAATTGATGTATTACAGAAGACTTCTTCTGTATCTAAAACTAACCAAAAGTTATTGTGTGCACTGATTTATTACTCAACCTATTATTAGGTAATCGTAACAAAATTTATACTAAATTTATTGGTATATGTTTTGGTGTTTTAGAACTGATGATATTCAAGATAACTCGGTGTTAAGACGTGGAATACCTGTAGCACATTCTATCTATGGTGTTGCCAGTACAATAAATGCTGCTAACTACATGTCGTTTGTTGCATTAGAGCGAACTCTGAGTCTAGGACATCCTAAGGTACAGTATGATCTTATACTTTTATTACTATAATATAATATTACTTTTATTTTAAACTTATTCCTGTGTTAGCACTAATGTCAAAAACATTTAATTTTAATAAGAAACTTCAATATTAAATGTTTATGATTTTTATAGGTTTTTTTTTATTTTTTAGGCTACCACTGTATATACTGAGCAGGTGCTTGAACTTCACCGTGGTCAAGGAATGGAAATTTATTGGCGTGATAATTATACGTGTCCGACCGAGGAAGAATATAAAAAAATGACAATCAGAAGTAAGTAATGACTAAAAGGCCCCATACACGGAACGATCTATCGTCAAACTTGTAGTCAAACAGCGTTTGACAGACCAAATCGTCACGTGTATGGACGTGTTTGTAAGTTTGCCGTCTGATCGTCGGTCGGAAGTTTTGACATACCAACTGGACGACCAACTTAACGATGACAGACGCGGTTTGTGCGTGTGTGGGTTTGTCTGAAAAACACAACATTGTTATCACTATTAGTATTATTGATAATAACACTATATTTTAATTTTTAATTATTATTTCGAATTTCAATTGCGTGTTTCTATTGTTCGTTGTCGTTTTATTTATTTACATTAAATTAAAAAAATGGATCAAGACAAGAAATTTATTACAGAGTTTTTAGAAACTTATAAGCATCATCCAGCTCTTTGGAATACCAAAAGTAGCTTATCGAAAAACAAACATTTAAGAAACTTGGGAATCGAAGACTTATTAAAAGTGTGCCAAGAAAAATTTAAAGATGCTAATGTGGCATTTGTAAAACGAAAAATCAACAACCATGTTCACTTTAACTTTATATACCTGTGAGTAAATTACGATTTTTGAATGACGATTGTGATATCAATCATATCACAGTATAAACAAACAAAACTAACTTCAAACCAATCGTTGTGTGTGTGGGCTGCGTCAGGTTTGACAACTAATCGGCCGATTGGTTAGACGACGAGTTTGACAACAGATCGTTCCGTGTATGGGGCCTTTAAGTATACTAAATAATTAATAATATAAATTACTTAATAACGTTTCGTTGTAGTTATTAATCTAAGTATAATAATTATGCAATTAAATACATACTGTGAAACACCTATTTAAATGTTTTAACTACCTAACTAGTATAGTGCTGTCTTGAATCATTTTAACTTATAAACATTTGCACTTGTGTTCATTAAAAATATGATGCAACAAATTGAATCTATGAGCATAAAATTGTCAAATAATTATTAATTAATAATATAATATTCATAGTATTAATTATACATCACACCAAGCAATTCATCTAAAATTTATCTATTAGATATTCTTATTTATGCATTCTAATTAAATAACAATTTGTATAATATTTAAAATTTTTAATTTTAACTAACATCATGTTTAAATTTCGAAACTATTTGGTTAATATTTTTTCAGTAAGGTTGCCTAAATTTAAGTTTGTTTTGTATTTAAATTATTTAAAATTTTTTTTAAGACATATAGCAATAATCTATAGATTTGTACAAACATTTTTAATGATATTATTTATAAATGTATAATATGTCATGTTAAACTTATTAATTTATTTAAAAAATTGTTAACTATTTATAAAAAATATTGTTGTGACTTTAATGTTGTCCAATTTTCTTTCAAGAGACTGGAGGCTTATTTATGCTTGCTATTCGACTCATGCAACTATTCAGTGATAGCATTAATGATTTCACTAAGCTTACTGGAATATTGGGGTTGTACTTTCAGATTCGGGATGATTATTGCAATTTATGTTCAAAAGAGGTAAGAGAACCAATCTATAGGTGTTTAAAATGTTTTTAATTTTGAAAATTTATGTATTTAATGTTGAACAAGCACTCGTGGTCTATGGGGTTTACTTCTTAAACGGGCCTAACTTCAAATACAAATTGGATGGCTCAATAATATAATTAATCATTTTAATTAGGCTTACAAAATATTTAAACTGAAGAAAACATAATTACTTTAAATGATGTTTGAGAAATAAATTAAAGGTTTTCATTAATAACTAAGATTAATATTTAATTTTTAGTATTCTGAAAACAAAAGTTATTGTGAAGATTTGACTGAAGGGAAATTTAGTTTTCCTGTTATTCACGCCATCCACACTCATCCGGAGGACAATCAAGTGATTCGTATCCTTTTATTTTTTATAATTTATTACAATTCAGTTTTGACGTAAAAACTTTAAATCAATTTGTAAAGTGATTTTTTTTTTTTTTTAAACAAAAACTAACAATACTTCACTTGTCTGAGATTTTAAACAATTTTTGTAACATCGTACTTAACCATAAGATTCTTAGATATTTTGCGACAGCGGACTAGAAATGTTGATGTCAAGAAGTACTGTGTGAAGCTATTGGACAATTTTGGGTCATTTGAACACACGAGAAAAGTGCTTACCCAATTAGATGCCGATGCACGTAAGGAAGTGGAAAATCTTGGCGGGAACCCATTGATGATAACAATTTTAGACGAACTTAAAGATAGAACCTGGTCGTATAATTTTGACGAAAACACAAACAATTAATTAATGTTTACTATTTTGATTTCAACTGCCACCATGACCAACTAGTGTTGTAAAATAGTTTTGTCTCTATGGTCATATTTTAAATTAAAACCTTAGTACTTTATACAGAAAAATTGCTTACATAATGATTACAGTTATTTATTATTCGTGGTTATCAAGCAGAGATTTTACAAGTTAATATTGTGTAATGTGTATATTATTTTCATAGTTATTGTTTCTAATGGCCAATTAAACCATCATAAACAAAAATTATAAATCCTTATGACTTATATGTATAACCTAGATTATTGCATATTTGTATTGTAATTTTAGTCAATTGTGTCTAGTACCGATCTCTTGAATTGTTTGATTTGAGAAATTAAATTATTACTTAGAATATATTAAGAAAATGTAATGTTCTTTGTAGGCCAAATCAACAAATGTCAAATTTGAAATTATAACTCTCGATCTTCTTTTTTATTACTTTAATAATTTATTAATAATATAATATAACTTTCATAACTACTATAGTATAATTAATAAATTAATATAATAATATTGTTGTTTGACAATCAATGACTATATGAAAAAACACATAGTTACTAATAAGCTATATACTTCTTAATTGATTTTGGTCAGTTGAATATTTAAGTACTTAATTGTAAATTGTTATAAGTCTATACTTAGGCCAAAATGAGTACACGACCAGTTGCACCGACAGGTGAATCTAGTTATCGTGATTGTTATTAATTGGTGATGGCCAGTGTCAAAGCCGCCGTGTTCTTATTTTGACCGTAGAGTATGTTTTATTTTCAAATGTTGAAAACTTATTTTTAGAGTTAAATAATACAGTCTTCCAATATTTTGCATTCAAAATGTTTACATCGTTATTTGTACTTGGACATTTTTTTTTATGTTATGATATTATTTAATTATTTTTTATAAGTCACCATAATTTTTTTTTTATGTTTAAGTATTTTTGTTTTCTTAGTCGATAATTTTATAAGACCAACCCTCTCATTGCCGTTAATTTCAAAACATTTCTACCAAGAAAACTTAACCTAAGACTTACGAATTGTTTGTAACATTAAGTACTTATAAAAATGTCTGATGAAAATTAAGTACTCGCGATAGTGAGATTTTAACTTGTAGTCAAAATTTTTAATATCTTATATGCTTTTGATTTATATTGTTGTTGTAAAAATAGTCGAGAAAAAATATATTCAACTCGATCGGAATAATTTTTGAGTACTTTGGAGTTTTTTACATTGATTACTGTCACAAATCACAAGTTGTCTGTTTGTTTAACACAAAGTTTTCAATGAGAATTTTGCTTAAACCCTACTAGAAAACATGTAAAGCCGGTGGTAAATTTTAGTTTGATGGCGACGATCTTTGGGACACGAGTGTTAATATTTCTATCTAGGTATTTACTAATCGTATCTCTTTGTTAGAACAATTAAACTGTAAAGCAGTTGATGAACAGTTCCGTCTTGCGTTTAATGTACACACAGTATTGTTAACCAAAATGATTTTGAATTCAAAACCTCCAGAAAAGTTGGGCAGGTACCGCCTAGTTACGTTGGGGACACCTAGGCGGTCGACATTAAGATCAAAAGAATGTCCCAACGACGACTGCTCAAATCGTCCAAACGTACTTTCCCCAACGCTTGCGCGCGCAGCGTAACCGCAGGACCCGACGCTTTGCGGAGTCGTCGGTGTACTGTGGGGGGTTTTTCTAGAGCTCCAAATCAAAGGCGGTCCCAGAAAACTTCTGGTCCCTTTCCGCCTCTTTTACACCTCCTCTCTCCGTTCACCGAGACAGTCAAGTTACTACACCGTTGTGATTAACGGAAGTTAAGAAGCTGCGACATACGACGGAATTTCTCGAAAAAACACGGAGTGATGTCTGTTTGGCTCCGCTTGTTGCTCGGAACGAGTACAAGAAAGAAAGAAAAACCACGACAAAAACACCCACGTACTTTTCGAGTGCGGCGGTGTCGGCAGGTCAAAACTCGTAAACATACGCGGCGAACGTGTTATTTTTGGACGTGTGTCATACACGAGCTGCGCTCTACATAAAAAATAATAATTATTATTGCGTATTTATCTTTAACGTGAGTTTATACACCAGATATTTTCGCGGATCTATTTCCGTGAACGCTCCAGTCGTCGCCATCACCACTCTCTCTTATAATATTATATTCGTCGCGGCCCTACCTGTATATAAAGGGACCGCGGTCCCGAGACGAGTTCAATTTTCGCCCGAAAGCCGTCGTCCCTTCTCATCGCGCCGTCCGTCGTCCGCGTCTCTACTCAGCTCCGCCCGCCGTTCCCGGACCGTTTCTCCGCCCGTTTCGCGCTTACAAGTTGTGCGTCCTCGTCGTCATCATGTCCCTGGAACGCGCCGTTCGCGCCAAGGTAAGTTCGCGTTTTCGAATTTTCCACATTTAACGTCAAAATTTTGACGGCGATTGTCGTACGGACCACAATAGTAATAAACCGGTCTGCTCGGTTAATAATTCGACTTGTTGTAGCTGATAGTTTATAAAAATTCGTTAAAAAATCCCCGCCGTCGAGACGATCTCGGACAATTTTTTCGTAAGCTGATTACACCCGCTGATGCTCGTACGTTTGTTTTACAAAAACACACCGACCGATACTGTAGGAATACACGATCACAACAAATAGCATGGTAAAAACGAAAGTTTTTTTTTTCCAATGACTTTTGAAGCGATCGTTTCGGGGGAAACGGTCTTCTCCCTCGCCCCAAGAATCGTTTGGTCTTAAAGGATACTTGCAGTTTCATAAGAAATATTTCTTACTTACACCTACTGATTGCGCCTATAAAGCTCTTTTTTTTTTTACATTTTGGCACCATGGTATTATCTTTAGGGACACTATTATTATAGTGTGGGTTTTGCCTCCTGCCGCAGCTATAAAGTCAAACACCAGAACTTTGAAAATCGGATGAGAAATTAAATCGACGAAATTGGCATTTAACATAAAATTATTATTATTTGCATGTTCATACGTGAAAAAAACACTTAAAACACAATACAATATGTTTGTATTATCGTCATACTTATTATGAGGGGCAACAAAGTGGTAGTCGAGTAATCTAATATCTAGATAATATAGTATATTGGGTACGACAGTGTATTTTATACGACCGAAAACAGAACGGTTTAAATAGTAACTCATTAAAAACTAAATCGTATAGTTTTTAAAAATAGGATTCTGAGAGAGTTTAGTTTACAATATTTTAACGCGTGTTATTATTGTTGGACGGTGTCCAACAGCAATTTCGTATCTTCTATAAATAACAGAATTATCCAACAGTGTGTTAGATCTTAAAGATATATTAGGGATTTTTCCGTAAATATAATATTTCAATAAATATGTATTATGACTTTTTCTACTCGCGCGGAAATTTAATTGGGGTTTCTATTTTTTAAGCTCGGTAATCAATTACTGAATTTATTATACGTATACAAAGAAAAGTGCGCTACGTTTCTGTGTATTTTTTTCTAAAATTTCTTTGACGTGTTTCGGCACTTTTAAGTGAAGTGAAAAAGACAAAAGTACAAAAATCTACGCACGTTTTGTACGGATACTTTTTTCACAATACTTTTACAGTTTTACGGCAATTAGGAAATACGTAAAGAACAGAAATAATGAAAATTCCATCAAAACGAAAACTGTATAAAAATGCACTTATACGATACAATATTGTAAAGTTTTTACATTATAAATTAATATAATTATTAACATTTTCGATAAATTAGGTATATAAGTGATAAAAGTTTTAAAAAGTTCATTTTGGCGTTTTGTTAGGTTTTAAACTTAAAATAATTACGTTAAATTTTATTTGTACTTAGTGGATTGGATTCTAAAATAACAGCTATAATGGGCATTAGCTTAATTACTAATTAGCTATGCCCATTCGACCCATGCGTGGCTCCAGAGGTATATCTGGTCTGGCGGGAGGCATAGTTCGCTTTCAGTCTTCAGAAAATGTGAAAGTTGAAAAAACACACATTTTTAAACCATCGGTTCAATCCTTCTATTTTTTGGTTATAAAACCACTAACTACAGATATATTATTATGGTTATCAATAAAAAAATTAAATAGTTATTTTCTACACTTATCCACACAAACTGTGGATTTTTCTTTTGTCTGAGGAGTGGATTTGACGTAAATATCGACTGAATTATTGTATTATTTTTTTATTATGATTTATATAGCTTGACGATCAATCTAATTATCGTAGTTTAACAAACTTTTTCATCAGCCGAGTATAATGATAATACATTGAATATACAACTATGATAGTCAGCTTCTTCTTTCTTCCAACTATTTGGGGTCGCTCATCCTCGTCCTATTTCTCCACTTATCACAATCAATCGCGCATCCCCTGTACACACACGCATTAACAATACCCTCATTTATTTTTCAATTGTTTCCATCTATCTCTACTTTGGCCTTCCTCCGACGTTCATTTTCATAACCGCTCTTACTGCTTCAGTTTCTCCTCTACTCATCACAATCCATTTCAGTCAATCTTATCTCATCTTATCCACTATTGATGCAACATCAATATATACTACCTTCTCTTGTCACTCCACTCGTCCATCTATAAGCATTCTCGTTTCCACTACACTCATACCTACTCAGTTCTATTTTCCTGTCAACCGCCCACCACTCCGAGCCATACAGCACGGTTGGTCTCACCACACTCCTGTAAAACATTATATTTTGGCTTTATTCGGATTCCTTCATCACATAAAACACCTGACGCTTTTCTCCATTTTATTCAACCGCGCTTAATCCTACACGCTTTACATCTCTCATAACGCCTCCGTTTCTTTGTACAGAGGATCCTAGATGTATTTAAAGTTCTCTACCTGGTCTCTTCCTCCAAAATTATACTCCATGTAGGTGCACTGTTTTGTATAGTTATGATATTAACAATGAACAATTGTATCGGGAACATTTCGTGTCGTATATGCAGCTCGCCTCCAAACGCGACCCTCAACTGGAGAAGGAAGCCCAGGATTGGATGGAAGCCGTTTTGGGCAAAAAATTCCCCAAGAACGTTCCGTTCGAGGAGTACATCAAGGACGGTCAAGTGCTGTGCCAACTCATAAACGTCATCAGTCCCGGGAGCGTGCCCAAGTTCAACACCACGGGCGGACAGTTCAAAATGATGGAGAACATTAACCTGTAAGTCTACCAACGAAAAACTTTCAGTTTCTCTCGCGGAAACATAAATACCCATTCGTATTCTTAAGTATAGATAGGTAAATTAAAAAATATACATATATATATATATATTCACCGACACGCATATGATTTTAAATACATTTGAGTTGTCTTCGCTACCGTGTAGCGAAACACTTAATTTCGAATAAAATACCATGTTAAACTTACGGATAAAAAATGAGTAAGTATACGCGTACAAGTATTTTAGCTTAGTGACAGAAAAAAAAAAAAAATCCTACGGAGGAAGACCGAGAAAAAGATACTTTGAATTATAATTACTATAAGATTTAATGAACGATCCCACCCAATATAATAGGTATATGAAACGACGGATACGAGTTGTTTCACTTTAGGTTGCCTTTAGAAGTTGATACATTGCAGGCCAATAATAATATCATAAAACATAATAGATATTTTAAATTCGTACACCACTTTTATTATAAAAAAAATTTTAGTATTCGACACACGGTTCTAAGGAAAGAAATTATTTTTCGTCCGTTTCTGGATAATTTAACCGGCTAAAATAATATAGTCTCAACACCGGTCGCGTACTGTTTTTGTTGTTTGACGGTGCCGCACCTACATCGTAATAATTATATTCAAACGCGCAATTTCCGCGGCGATGTCGTGTCGCGATAAGTAAATTTCAACGTCGCCGCAACTTCTTGGGGGCGGCGGCGGCGGCGGCACACGAAGTTTCACGCGCCCTCGACGTCACCGTTCGTTCGCAGCCATTAGAGTGCTTATTCGCAAACTTATTCGAGCGAGCGGGAGAATAAGTTTTTTGGCTCATAAATCACATTGAGCGTACACGTCTTGCAGTACAAAACAACAACGGCGATAATATAATATACGTACATTTTTATTTATAAATGAAAACGAATATTACGCATAATATTATACAAGGTGTCTCGCCGTGTGTGTGTGTGTTCGATGATGGTTTTTTTTTTTCACCGTCGACGACTTTTCGGGCAGAAAGAGTGCTCCTTCAATCGTCTCGCCGTTAAAAGTCGGGATTTCGGCTTTAAATTTTATTTTATTCGAAGCATTCGTCAATTTCATGATATTTTGAAACCGCCAAATCCGGCGTCAGAACGGGGGGCCGTATCAAACAATTCGTTATAAAAAAACCGTTCCTTGTCATTTTCAAACTTCTGTATACTAAATACTATAGTTATATATAATTAGTTACCACGTTTGTAAGATAATGCCGTGGTCGATACTAAATAGGTTGTTTGCTTACAAATGAAACATACGTATTATATAGTTTCTCAACAAAATTGTACGTGGATGGATGTTAATAACGATTTTGCCGAATTTTTGAATACAACTCGTTGATTTTTGTCTGTATATTCGTAAATTTTGGGTATGAAAATTTTAAGAAAAATCATGCCGATAAAATGGCTGTTTTGAATTTTCAAACAACTAAAAATTTTATTATTTAAAAAAAAAAAAAAATTTAATATGGCTAATAGTAATAATTTTTCAAAATAGATTTTGAAAATATCACTACGAGTAGATAAAAAGTTGTTGCAATACAGTGCAGATGATCATTATGACCGTTCAAAAACCATAATAAAAACAAATCAATTAAAATATGCATTAAATTCAAGATATAGTTCAATATTGCAAAAAGCCGATTTAAGACTAAATTAAAAAAAGGTTCAATCACGCACGACTCAAAATGTACAAGTTGAAAAGTAAATGTTTAACACTTCCGATCTCTCTCCGCGAAAACGCGTAACGGTTTTAATTTTTAATGTTTTCCTTGAATTTGTATACTCTAGGCATACTTCTAAAACATTTATCGAGTTGAAAAGTTCAACTCACTCGGAACCTCCAGTTGTTTTAATTATTATTATAAATTAATGCGTTTTCACAGTTTCCAAAAGGCTATAAAGAACTACGGCGTTGCTGACGTAGACGTCTTCCAGACCGTGGACCTGTGGGAATGTAAAGATTTCGCCCAGGTGGTTACGACGTTGTTCGCTTTGGGACGTGAAGTATGTGAAATATCATGTATTATTACCTAAATTTTGTAAAATAGTTAAGACTTAAAAGTAAAATCGTGTTTTATGCGTATATTCCGTTGGCCGGCAGTGTTATAATTTTGAAACCATTTTTTATGGCCATATCAGCGTAGAATTTCGAATCAACGACTTTTTTTTTTTTTTTTCCATTCTTCAAGTATTTTGCTGGTATTCAATGCGAAATTTTTCTCAGGTCGTTTACTTCATTTCGAGTTAATTTTCTGTGTTTTATATAGTTAAATTACTGCAAATTTTTGCGTTAGCAGTTGTAGAAATAAACAATTAGACGCGTTTTCACTCAAAAATTACTATTATTTAGACGTAATAGTTGAACACTAATAAAAAAATTTTTTCGTTAAGACATAGAACAAATTCATATGAAATATACTTTACAACGGTCTTACAAAATCGTATACTCGTGTAGAAAAATGCTTATTATTCGTAAAATCTTCCCACTGGAAATTTCCATCTGGTGGTAGCCTACGATGCGGTCCTACGTAGTACCTATTTAGATCCCTTTTGAAGTCGAGATACTATTTTTTTAACATGACTCGTTTGTGTTGTGCGCGTTTATATAGACTTACAGACACTCGGAATGGACCGGGCCGTACTTGGGACCGAAACCGTCGGACGAGGCTAAGCGCGATTTCTCCGAGGAGACGCTGAAGGCCGGACAGACCATCATCGGGCTGCAAGCCGGACAGAACAAGGGCGCCACGCAGGCGGGTCAAAACATCGGCGCCGGCAGGAAGATCATCATCGGCAAATAAACGTGCAAAACGTTATGAAAAAAAAAAACACTCAAATATTATTATAAATTAAACATTATTAATGTCGTTACATATATATATATTATAGAGAGATAAGGGGAGGAAACGAGTGTAAGTACCGCTATAATATAATACATCCAAACCGTGCGTGGGTCGGGTACACCTAAGGCGATCCGGAAACAAGCGAATGTTTCCATATATTATACGTCATCGTTATATCCAACCGTTTTTGTTTTGTTTTAAATCCATAACTGTTTTGTACCTGTGTATTTACACATATTATTATACGAAAAAGTGTTTATTTTGAATTAAAAAAAAAAAATAAATAAATATACATAATATATATTATATAAGAAGAATATATTATATTGTCTTTGCTTGATTGTAAACTATACTTACCAATTTCCTGTCAGCGCACCAAAAATGTCGGTGTACCTGTATATGTCAGGTATGTTATAACACTACAGTATACAAAAAAATAATATTTTGATATTATCAAGAATCTGTGAATTTGTGGTGAGACTTTTCAATGTGGCA
The DNA here is from genome assembly GCA_017140985.1 of Hormaphis cornu. Classification (NCBI taxonomy): domain Eukaryota; kingdom Metazoa; phylum Arthropoda; class Insecta; order Hemiptera; family Hormaphididae; genus Hormaphis; species Hormaphis cornu. The sequence goes on along the minus strand of CM029363.1, from coordinate 9,352,481 downwards.
CACTGAAATACAGTTTTTTCAGAAAATATAAGCCTGAAATTAAAAAAAGTTATATCAGAAAAAGAAAAGTTAAATCTAATTTAAAAAATTAAAATTGATTTTTCAAAGATAACTACGTTATGTCATCAAATAGCCGTATGATGATCCCGAATAGTTTTATGAAATGTTTCCCCTAAAAAAATGCCTAATATTAACCATCATCTTGAGAGTTTTATGTTGTCATTCAGCCGTTTTGGATCGCATCTAGGCAAGTAGATTGTAGTAGAGGAATCGGGACACACTTACTTAAAATGAGTCATGAACGCATTTAAGAATCATTGTTATTACTCCAGGTCACCTATATATTTACAGTATAGCGTGTCCATCGGGGTGCAGATTTTGGAACCATCCTGATGTATTTAAATTTTTTTGATTAAAAAAAAAAAACAATAATTGACACACGAGAGCATAGATTTATGCGAGAAAATTTATGAAAATGGAAAACCAACCCCGTAAAGTTGTTTTGGACTAAACGTATACAGTAAGCTCAGTAACAAAAATATATAACATTTTCCCGGATATGTACAATTACTGTGGCCGAGTGTAATCTATTTTTTGTAATTTTGTATATTTTATGCGTTAGGTACCTACTGTTACAGAGCTTATCGACGAAACAAGCCCTCGGAGAACCTCGCCGGGGATGGGGACCAGGATGGGCACTTGCCTATGTTGTATAAATCATATGAATTTTTTTAATTTTCCCCTACAAAAAAAGCCATCCCTGCTGCAGCACCCTCTTTTCGTCGGCAATTAACGCATTTCACCGGATGATAGAGGACGGGGAAGTATCGCACACAATCATATACCGCGACTACACGTTGTATTCGGATGTTTTTTTATTTCGTTTTTTCTTCGTTAATTTAGCATACGCGCGAACAATAAATTATTACCGCACGCGCGAGTGCGTGTTGTATCCCCGGAGGTGATCGAGAGAAAAAAACAATAATAATAATTGTAACAATAAGCTGCGACAAATCCGAAATTCCGACGATACGTAAGTACGGTATATACGGAATGTTCGAAACGAAAATACCTTAAAGCCTACTATGTAGAAAATTGCGTAGGAAATGTTTTTCAATCTGTTTTTATATTCGACAGACTTTACATCGATAAGTCAAATTGTTTCAGTCGGTTACACGATGTATAAAAGTAATTTTTTTCAGCTATATGTACATACGAGTTTTTTCTTTCTTCTGAGGACTGTATACAATGTTCGAGCTCATTTATTCTGCGTGTTATATCTTTATCGATTCAGTGCTCGAATTGAGGGCGGAATAGGTACTTTTTAGCGGTTTTACAAAATATTTTAACGGGCCTACCCCTTCATGTATACTTTCTCTTGTGGTATACGGAAATATTGGATCGTTATTGTAACTATTTGCTCAATAGCTCAATCTATTTTTTTTTTCAATTCGAGCACAACTGCACTATAGAGTACTACAACTACAACTAGCACGAATACACACTATTCGAGAATAGTGTAAAATGTATAATTATACACTTAAAGACGCAAAATCGTATTATATTATGTTCACCGTTAACGCACACCACGCATGCATTTTACGATCTAACTATATGGCCCTTCGCCAAGCCCTGATACTCAAATCCAATGTTTCTACATTGGACATAACATCATAATTATTGTACTTGCACATTATACTATCGTATAATATTAATAATGGTCATCCACTGGCGTAAATCGTCACGTGAGAAATTTACACGATTCGAGTGTAGAAAATATCTAAAACTAAAACAAATTTCCAAGTGTAATAATTGAGCTTAAACTATTAATTCGATCGTACAAATATGACTGTGCGATCATAGTTTAACGCGTTTATTTTCTTGTAACATAGAACAAGTTTTAATCTAGCTCGATAATATAATTTTGGAGTTATAAATGTCGTGGGGGAAAAAAAACTTACTATTTTATGGTTTCTTTTTAGAAAAACGGGATCTCCTTTCGGATAACGAATGGTTAGGTTTTGGAAAAATATCGCAAAGTCAACAAACGTTTCGCGACGTTTTTACGGAATCATTATTTTCGCATCAGTCATCGCACGGTCCTCGAAAATTATTTATTTTTTGACATTTTGTTTTTTAGTTTTTCGTGCACCGTTTGTGAGTGATACCCAAACCGCAGGACTTCTACCAAACGTATCCGTCTTTGTCACCATTTTTTTTTTTTTTTTATTATCATTTCAATTTTTTCCTAAAACCACTATTCGTTTAAGAAGACAGTAGTAAATAAATAGATACAAAAGTTAGTTGTACAAGCCAAATTTTGTTTTCATTAAAAAACGACTAATCCACAAGTAGTCCAAACCGCTGCGCAAAACCCGATCGTTTGGTGATTTTAAAGAAAAATATTAATAAAATAATAACCGATTTACTCAGAAATTACAATCGCTAAAACGATTGCTCGGGTGTATATGGAAGTAGGTATAGGTAATCTTGATTATGTTTTTTCGCCATCATTCTACGGGGAAACAAATATTTTGTTATGACTGGCACGTAACACACGGTGCACTGTCCGAAAAGTTAAATTTATTTTTACGTGTCTACGATGTATTTTGGTCGAAACGAAACGCAGAGTGCGCGTAAAGATAATATAACTGTCAAGAATACGGAGGAAAAACTTACGCAGAAGACCAGTTCGGAGCGAGTGAAAAACGAGCAAATTATATAAATAAAATTGCGTAAAATGTGTCATGTCTAACGTGCGATCGTGTTTGTTAAGTTTTTATTTGTAGTTTTTTAATACATAACCATTTTTTTTTTTTTTTTTTTAGATACTGAGCGCAGCAAAAAATGTACCAATTTTACATTAATAATTTTTTTTTCCTGACAACTTTTCGTGTAGAAGGAATGCTCCAATTTTCAAACTCAGTATCCCGAATGAAAGGTCTATGAACTCTGGTGGTACTTTGTTTGAAATTTTATTTACTTTTTGAGTTTTACCCCAAAAACAAATAATTGAGAGTTTTACGATGAAAAATTTAAATTATTTTTGTTTGTATAATTACGTTTTATCAGGTAGTAAGAGTGCTCCGATATTGTTACGTTGAATACCACAAGTTGAGATTTCGCCTGCAAGTTTTATTTTATTTGAAGAATTTTTTTAGTGTTCTCTGAGTTACGCGCCAAATGTATTTGTACGTAACGTCGAAAATGGAGTAAATTTTTGAAAATGTTCGTTTTTTTTCGTTGTGATTTTTGTTCATTAAAAATTTTAATTCTCAAGTAAAAGCTTTAAAATTTTAATGCGAGTTTGGTAATACGTATTTGAATTTGTGACGGAAAATTTAAAAAAAATTTTGAGTTATTTTTTTCATTCACAAATCTCATAAGTTATAACTTATAATTGAAAATTCGTTTAAAACACACAATTCCCAAACCAGTGAGAAAAGAGCAGTCGCTACTGCGTCAAACTACCCACCCGACCATTCCGGATTTATAATGTTTAATTATATAATATACATATTTTTAAAGAAATATATGTTTTCTTTTTCGAGTCATCGGTAACAGACGAACAAAGTTCTTAAATTGTTACCGTGCTGCGCGAATCGTGTCAAGGATTTGGCAGCCGTTCCACCACGATAATACTGCGCGAATATTTCGGTGTCTACGGCCGCGCGGCGTCCTAAACCTTTGTGGAGAAAAAAATATTTTATTTTATTTTTTACTCGTTATAATTTTTTAAGTGCAATCGCAGAAGGAGAAAACAACAGCTATATATATATA
>CM029363.1:9299898-9343701 GCA_017140985.1 Hormaphis cornu | reverse complement strand
TTATTAATATAAAGGTACATTTTTATGATGTGTATAGGACATTTTTTGAATGCAGTGAGAGCTATTTTTTTTATGTTTTGGGCCGCTTTACAAAATTTGCCCACTGGGCCTACCCAGTCCCCGACCCTGGCAGTACTATGTTGTACGTCCGGGTGCTAATTAAACGCTGCAACATGAACTGTGGTTGGATCGATCAAATTTAACAACGTTAAATATCGAGGTAAAAGTTAGGAAAAAAAAAAAATCAAGTCAAAATCGTATTTTAAAAACTATCATACATTTTAATATATATATATATAAATTTTTTTATGTTCACAAATTTCAAAAACATCGACGTTAAGAGGTACCGAATTTAAAAGACGCTTACACAAATTGAAATTCGCCGCGTGTAAGACGAATCGGATACAACTGTAAATGTTATTTATAGTTTATATACACATTTCTAAACGTTGAGAAAAAAAGTATAAAAATCAAATAAATTAGAAAAAAAAAAAAATCACATGTATATATATACTCACATCACATGGAATTATTTCTAAAAAAAAAAAAATAATCTATTAACGCATACGATGACATAATATAATTTACATATTACCTATAATAATGTTGTTTATACAATATAAAATATGGTACAAAACGGAGAAACGTCAGACTCACCATATTACGTTTGTGTTTAGCCAATGACTTTTTCTCGTAGATGGTTTTAAAAGTTTTAAAAATTCGGGACAGCAACGTCAACGATTTTGTAAATAATAAAAATATTTCGACTATTTACACTTAAGTCGAATGTTATGGGAGTTTTACGACATGGGAGAGGGACACACATGATGATTAGACATACATAATATATTGGTACACTCACCAACGGCGTGTTTTTACGTTAAAATTCCAAATTTGTAGCGATGATATTTTATATTGATAAAAACAACCAAGTGGTAAATTCGTGTAAAAAAAAAAAAAAGTTGAAAACACTTACATTTTTCGTAAGTTTTAAATTTGTTTTGTTTTAACGCTTCCGAAAACGATTGTGGTCCAACGCATCGCGAATAAACGATCATTTCACATCGTAGCAAAGAGATTACCACGTAGGAATATAAACAAATAGAGTATTTTGTGATTTCTGTCCTTTTATCGGACAGAAATTACAATACTACCATAATAGTATACATATGTAGTTCATATTATACAGTTATACGCCACACCGCAGAATTTTGAGATCTTTACTCTTTATTTTTTTAGGGATTTTTTGATTTTATTCGGACTACATTTTGTTCGTGTCACAGTTTATAGACAACTGTTACGAGGTCACGTCATTCAAAGAAAATAACGCCCGCGTGCAAATCGTCACTTATAATTGGCAAGTACTTGTGATTTTTTTAACCAAAACACGAAAGGTCGTTGTTGTAGGACGCTTTTCGAATTTTAATTGTATTTCACCGTAATGTTTGCGAGTGTGACTCGTTCGGTATTACAAGTCGTATTTAAACGGAAAACGTCGTGCGACTTTCAAACCGATTTTTTCCCATTTAATTCTACTTGTTTCAAAGTCACGATTCCAGAATAACAATAATACGATATATTTTGTGGACGAAATACAATACTGTTTCCTAACTGAACGTCGCCCGTGCCAATATTATCATCGTCCCTGTACGTCCCGCTTTGAGTTTCGCGCAAAAACGCGGTGCAACAAAAGATGTTGATGTTGTTCTGTCCGCGCAACGGCTTCTCCCGTCGCGCCAGGCGTATAAAGTCGGTAGGGTACTCACAGTGCAGGGACAAAAAGAACCACGGAAACCGGTATAAGATCCCATTTCCTAAACCTAAATCCGATCAAAGACCATTAAACATTACCTATCTAAAAAAAAAAAAAGGTTCCGGTCCCTGCAGGTGGGTACCAGAGGCGAGTTTTACTTCACGATAGAGACCGCGGTTCAGACTCGAATGTGATTTCACAAACTCTTTTGAAGTTAGGGCCTCTTCGAGCTCCCCGAAGCCACCAACTCCAACTCGCCCGAGCGCGCTGGTCTTTCGCTCGCCGAAAGATTTCCAATCTCTTCGCCGGGAGGCGTTTCGCGGAGTTCGCGTCGGGCGTAACGCGTGCCGCCGACTCGTCCGCCCCGTTCAAAACAGCTGCACGTGATTGGACCCGACCGCGCCGGATCCCGGTCCGCCGCCGGTCGCTTTCAGAGAGTCGGAACCGAGCAGGTAACCGGCGGGGCCGGCGGCGCCCAGCAGACTGAACGGATGGTGAGCGAACTGTTGGTGATGCGACGGCGAGTGGTGGTGATGGTGGTGATTGTGGTTGCCGTTCATCGTCTTGTGCGCCGGCGAGTTGTTTCCCGAACCGTTTCCGCCGCCGCCGCCGCCACCGCCGCCGCCGCACTGCTGCTGAAGCTGGTGGTGCAGCTGCGTGTAGCTCTGGCCTTGGCCCAACAACCATTTGTTGTTGTTCACGCCTTCGGGCTGTTCCGACATTTTGATCGCTGGAAAACAGAGAAACGGTACAACATACAGCTGGGTGAAAAATCGTACGAATTTCGCAGCTATCGACCGGCAACGGTCGTATTGCAAGTACTATGTTATTAACCGGAGAAACAAAACCGTCGTCCTAATCCGCACGATGGCCAGCAGAAAAACACTATCGAAACGACGTTTGAAAACGTTCGATCGAAAAACAGTGCACGAAAATAGAGAGTTTCGACCGTACAATATTTCCGGCTTTCGAATAAAAAATCGTTCACTTTTAAAATATTCATAAATTTTTGAAATCCTTAACAATGCAAGCGGGTTTTCAAAAACAAATCTTAAACGTCACTGACACTTCTTGAAAACGGCCTATAAGCGTACGATATAACGCGCTAGAACAAGTGTCATACGTAAGTGACAAGTGTATTATTTCTATTATTTTGTCAGTAAATTTAACGTGTCCACAACAACACTGCATAAATAATTTCGAACATTTTGCGTTTTAAGCAGAGCGTCAATGTTAGGTGTACGTATACTCAAGGAGACGTTCAAAAACAAATCTACAAACAACCCTAGAAATAATTTGTATGTACTGAAACGAAGTATACGAGAATTAAATAAACTAAATTCTATAAGTGAAACCCTAAACAGGTACCTAATGCATAACACAATTCTATACATTTTAAAAAATCGTTTCTGATTTACCGACAAAATTAATATATTTATGTTGGTGTACCGTCAGTTACCTCAATTAAAACGCACGAATGCCTTATTTTCCGAGAGGAGAAAAAAGAAAAACTCTCGATAATTTTACCCCTTTTTTGCCAGCTCATGTTGTACAAATTAAAAACATTTCAAGCGTTGGGTGCATCCGTGCTTGAGCTATTTTTAAAAACTCTTTGAACGATAATTGTACGAGAAATATTTTTTTTTTTACTTTAATGAACTATGTTATCATCGAAGTTCGATAACGAGTACCTATATTTAAATTCGTACGTAGACAAATACATACTTTTACTAGAGTCCGTGTTATCCGTGGCGGTAAAAAGTGAATCGGTATCTTAATTTAATAGTTTCAGCGTTACGTTTTTTTTTAAACGTTACAAAACATACGATGTGAGAGTTATTACGTTATATTATCGTAGTTATCTAGTAAAAATGTACTATTAAACGTATTAATGGTCGTATAAATTAATATCGTTAAAAGCATTGATACAACAGTAGTAGGTACGATCGTTTGACGTTTCGCGCAATCGTGCGAATTAATTACGATATAGCTGCGCTATAGAAGTTCTTTGTAGAAGAAACTAATGAAATTACGACGACGCCGTTACACTGCCGGCGATATTGTTTTATTTTCCAAAGTGTTATCAATTATTCCTCTATGCGAACCAGCAGTACGGACGCACATTTTTCGCGCAAGCCTATACCGTAAAACAAATTTAACTCTGCGTAAAAATTAAAAGTTCCTCGCGTCAAATTACCGTGTGACGTGAACGCTTTTTTTTCGCTTAAAACTAGTGTAAACCAGCAGCTGATGTAAGTATGATGATATTGCACTAATTAGCCTTTCCCTCGGCCCTCTGCAGTTCGTTAAAGGTAAAACGGTTAAAATTCAGCTTGTGCGGCAGTCACATGCGTTTACGAGCGCGTAGAAACGAGTGGTTGAAATTCGAATAACGTGGGCTTTTTTTTTTAAATAATTGATACAACAAAGTACGGCGGATATGAGATCGAGTTGTTGTACGTCGTATAAAACATTGTTGTAACGAACACGGAGAGTTTTGTGCCTGCCCGTGTTTTGCCGTAATAAAAAGCCATATATAGCGGAGGTAGGTATAAAGCCTGAATAATTACTTACATTGTTTCGTTTGTTATGAAACCTATCAAAATTGTTTTTTTTTTATCTTTTTTTTACGTACCGTAACGCTTTTTTCATAAAATATTAATAGAAACGCCGCAGGACCTTTATTCCGCGATACTCCTCACACTGTCCGAACTTAAATTCTCGATGCGTTAATTGAGCGAAATTTGACGGTTGATAACGCGAGCCATCATAATACGGGCAAACGACCGTCAACACGGTCCCGAAGACGAAAAGGAATATTATTAGAAAAAACAAAGAAAACGTTAGTTTAGTCGTGTTCACGGTTAAAATACTGTTCAAATAGATCGAGCGAATAAAAGTAATCCGGCCCACGGTACATAAAATCATACGTTATATCTGTGGTGGTAGTATACAAGTTTTATTGGTGTGTACGCATATTCGTAGCTTATAAAACAATATTTTCCGAGGGGAACAAAGGGACGAACAGTTGAGACGCGAACGAGTATTGCAATAATAATTCAACCGTCGGAGGGTTACTAAAAAAAAAAAAAATGAGCTAAAATGTGATTTTGGGGAGCGATCGTACCGATACAAAAAAGCGTGGGTTTACGTCACCATCAAACAAAAAAGTATACCTACGGTACATGGTGTAACGTTAAAAGCGTTTTTAGACACGAGTAGGTTTTGTTGATAGTAGAAAATATTTATTTCGATCCGCGTTAGGGTACGCACCATATACTACCACGACGTACCACGACGAAGATATTTTCACAAACGTCAAGACACAAAGGGAAAAACTTTGGTCACCCAGACCAAACGCTTTGAGGGTAAATGTATTAGTTTATTTTTAAAAATCAAATCAACCAATTCTTTCGCGATTCGCCGGTAGGTGTATGCTCCGTATAACTCTGCGCGATCCGCGTGCCAACGGATATCGGCGTTCGATACGAAGTGATTTTTTTTTATCAATATATTTTAAATTCATAACTTTTGTACAAAGAAGATGTTTAAACTTTTTTCGTGTTATCGGCACGTCTTTTACCCCTAAAGATCGTGAGAAAAATATCTGTATTAAATGTTCGTGTATTGATGTACCTAATGGCTTGGCCGTACGTATGTATATACTCGCGAGAAAACAATGGAAACACCACTGGACAGCGTTGTTATTCCATCGATTTTTGAATTTTCGTTTTCCCGACGAAACGGACGCCGCGATCGATCGTCACACGTACTGCGACTTTCGGTTGAAATCCTCCGCCGTTTGTCTCTCTCTCTAAAAATCGATTCCCGGACAGCCGCTGTGAAACTTTCAGGAGAGGACGCGTTCGTAGGTAAGAAGACATCTTGTGTTGTGCTGGACTCGGCCGTGATTTATCAGACGCGCCTTCGCTGTCCGCCTTTTCGGGCCGACGACGATAAATAAAACCGTTCCGGGCTATAGCGATTTAAAACGTCCCGCCGCGTCGAGGGGGGAGCGCGAGAGATTAATCAACGGGACAGGCCGGCGCGCGCGATTCCCGTCGGAAAATCTATTATCTTAGTTAACTTTTTTAATCGCCGTCGGGCCTGCAGGTCTCGTTCGCTGTCGAACGCTGCGGATCGTCGTACCTACAGGGATGTGTCGGATTGAAAAATGACGTCGGATTCGATAACAATAATAACAACGTGTTAAAAAAAACTACACGACAAAACGGACTCGTATTGATTAATACACAAACGTGTATTGACTACTACGACGATAATACATTTTTGCGCTTTTGAAATGTACGATTTTTATGGCCCGTTTTCGAAACGACCGGTTCGAGATTGAGAAACAAGTGCGCTAGTTTTCGCGACGTGCCAATTGCTCGTACCGATGTCTTGAACTGTATGTTACACGCGGGTCGGAGGAGACAGAGAACACCTTCAGTATAGAAATATTTCGAAACGTCGTTCGCTCAGAACCGTCGCGGTGCCAGTGACCTACCCCATCCTTGGCTGTTCCTTCCCTCTTTTTTTTTTTTTCCGACCGCAGCACCCCTTTTTTCGTTTAATCGTTTCTGTACGATTCCTTCCGGGCGGTCTCTTTGCAGTGACAGTTTTCCTCGTCGTCCCGGCCCTTCGCTCGTACCTCTGTACAACACGAGTCCTCTCTAGTACGTACGTGGTACGTGTGTCGTACCGGGTCGCCTGACGCTAATGGAAACGAACGACGTAACCGGCAGCAATTTTCTAGATTAAACGTCACGTTACGTACTGTGCTGCGCTCGCTGTCCCGTGCACCGCGCGGCCCCCACGCCACCACGTTTTAAATCCGCGTCGGGGTGGCGAGCTGCAGGGTGGGTGTGGCTTATCGCACGCGCGCACCGAGGTCGGCCCTACACGCACACGCGCTCGTATTTTTTTTTTCGGGGAGGAAAATGGGACGGCGATCTATGGAACGCGTTTTTCTTTTCGCGCGCCGGTGGCCAGCAGCGTTTTGTCGCACTCGTCCCGTACAGAGGACCTCAGATTTACAGACGATATTCCTTTCCGCCCGGAAAAACGATCAGTCATATTGTCCTCTGGCCACCCCCCTCGAGAAACGATTTTTTTCCCGTTCCCGGCGCGATACGATATTACGTTATTTATCGTACGAAAGGCCTCCATACCGCACGGACCGTATATTGGGAGGACGTAATAAAATATGACGTACGTTTACAGTCTTGGACCGTGACCATTTGTCGTACACCGAAACACCCTGTTGCGCCCGGCGCGTTCCACCCCCTGCCTCCCCCTCGAAATATCGTCAACATCACGAAAAAACAGCACATCATTTCGTACGCGCAACCGGTAGTCGCGATTAATACGCGTGAATTCTTCGTCCATTTTGTATATCGACTAAAAAAATTGAAAAAGCAACCCGACCAGCGAAATCAAGCAGAAATTTTTGATTCTGAGCGCAGCGAGGATAAGTATGCGCGTGTTGCTTGTGACGGTTTTTCACCCCGTGCACGGAGCTCTCTTCCAGGAGAAAAATCAAAGTTCCGGGAGTAGACCAGAATGACGGGATAGTTTACTCGAAGGAGTTGAATGTTTTTGAGTTACAAAATGCAAAAAATCAAAAAATATGCACCGAATCGCGTTCGAAATTTTCTCGCCCGCGGTGATCGCGCAGAAGGAATCCCCGATCTTGTACGTTTGACAAGCTTGAAAACTTGGCGTTAGATTGTGCGCTATTGATGGTGTAAAATAAATGTACATTTTATTTCAATTTTATACCGATACATCAACATGATTTCTCTCTTCTTCTCGATGGACTTTTCGGGGGGTAAATTTTTTTGTCACCTTTTTTCGCTCCTCAAGAGACACTACGAGACTAACGATTTTTTTTTTTTACAAAATGTTCTCTCGTCGTTTACCTGATCCGTTGACCGATTTCATGTCGGTGGAACCGTTGTTGGACGATATGCTGCCCGGCGTGGACGGCGTGCCGGGCTTACCGTCTTTCGATTGACCGCACTGTTTCGGCTCGGTTTTTATGCTGGTCGTGTCCACCGTGCTGCTGCCGCCGCTCGACTGTGACGTTTTCTGCTGGGCCAACCGCTCTTGTTTGCGGAATTTCGCCCGGCGGTTTTGAAACCACACCTGCGCGGAAAGAAAGACATTTTATAAATGATCATCGACAGTTTGTATACGGTAACAGCGCCGAAAATCGTTCCTAAGACGGACAAACTGGACTCGTAGAAATATCAGAATCGTATTTCGTCGCGAGAAGGGCGATTCTGTAAGTTTTCATGTTCTGAGCGCAGCGAGAAATGTACGTTGTTTTTACAACGCATACCTACCGTAAAATAGTTTGGACCAAGGCGGTACACTTCATTAGAAGGGTACTCGAAACGTTGCATTGTTCTGGTCCGACAATCCCTTCGAAAACTGTACCAAACCACTCGAAATTTTTTTGCAGTCTGCGATCACTATTCGGGATGGGTAGAGCGCACTCTTTACGCGGGTACAACGAAATAGACCGGAATCGGCTTTAGATTCGAAAGTTTTTTTTTGAATTTCGGCTTAAAACGACATTTTCACAAACCAACGTACAAACGCGACCGCGATTCAACATTTTCACGGGGTTTTTTTTTTAGTTCGAAAACACCGTAAAAGTGCTTGCCGCTGTATCAGAGACAAACACCGTGACGTGTACGTATAAAACGCGAGAGCGCATATTTTTGTACGTCGGAAACGGCCGAGAACGTCCGCGTCGTCCACGGTGCGAGGGGAAGGGCGCCACCCCTCCGGCGTTAATCAACGGGTCCGTTTTTAAAAGGTTATCTTTTCGTCCTAAACAAACAGCCGCGGCGGAAACCCCCTTTGGCGCGAGCGGACTTTGCGGGCTGCTCAAAAGTCTCCACACGACGAGTCCTCGACGACCGCGTCGCTTCTGCAAAGAGAAAAACGGTCGGAGACGAACAGCTCACGGCGTGTTTGTATGTATACACGTATATACTTAGGACGAAACGTCCCTGTGTATTTGTATTGTTTTTTCTCTCTTCTTTTTTTTTTTTTTTCCTCTTTTTTTTTCGTTTTTGTTTTTTCTGCTGCTTTTCCGCCAAGACTACGACGTGCATCCCTCTCATCAATCGCGCAAAAACCTACGGTATACCTATGTACGTACCCGCGCGATGTATGTCCGACGTGATGTTTACGCTTTATCCACCTCTCAAATCCAATAAAGTTCGAACGAAACGGCCGCGCCAGGACCTTTGATTCGCCGCGACGACGGGGGTCGCAGAGGGTCGCGGTCGAGGTAGCCTTTTAATTTGTCGAAGCACGCGTGCATTAATTCGATATGCATAACACACACAGAACGAGCCTCTTATTGTTTTATCGCGTTTTTTTTAAAACATTATTTTTTTTTTGTTTTACTACGACCTGTTTCACTCCGCGTACTCGCCGTTTTAGCGTTTAACACAATAATAATTGCCGCGAAACACCGTTTTGTACACCGTTCACGCGTTTGAATTCCAAACAAAACGGTATGAGAGAATATTTCGAACCTGTTCCAATATTTGGTTTTATTTATTTTGTACGCGCATAATCCTCCTGTTGGGATAGGCACGCGCTAACAGTTAAATAACGTGTGTAGGTACGCGTCGGTATTCCGCCTAGCGAAAGCGGAACTCGCGTAAATATTACGATAAACATTTTTCTTTTTTGCAAAACTTTTCCCGTAACTTCTCGGTATCTCGCGGTAATTTTCTGGGACGTCGCGAGAAATCCGTTTATGAAAAATATAGTGCCGCGTGATACATTCGCCGGTTGATTCGAGCCGCGAACTCGCCGAGCCGCGTTATAATTATTTTCATAAAAAAAAATGTTATTTTTCGTTTCCAAGAAGAAAACTTGATCTATAAAACAGCGTTCCACTTTTTTTCCCGTCGCTGTTTGCGATAAATTTTTAAATCTTGTACACGATAGAGCAACCAATTTTGAAAAACAGCTTAAAATTCAATTGATAAAAAAAAATAAAAAAAAAGAACGGTACCGCGGTAAAGGTGCGACTGAACATTTTGGATCGTTGGTTCTAAAGTTTTTTTTATTTAATATCCAAAAGCAACGATAAATCATTGCGTTAAAAAAAAAAAAACGATTCTGAGCGAGCTATCTATATACAAATCCTGGGCGAAAAGAAAAAAAGAACATGAATTACTCCTATTATAGATACGTAAAAAAAAAAAATAGTGTATTATGCCTGGCAAAAACTTTTTTCAATTTTATATAACGTATTGAATTAATTTAGTACACAAAAGTTTGAAAACGACTAGGAATAGCAACTCTGACCGGCGTCAGAGTTGACGATTTCGCCATTTTCGTCGTTTTCGGCACATAACTCAGAAAATAATCAAAACATCAAAAAGCGCTTCTAGTAGAATAAAATTAAAAGCCAAAACTTTTATTCGACGCAATGATTGGAGCACTACCCGAAAACGTAATTTGAAAGCTGAAAATTTCAAAATTTTCTCATTAGAATTCTCGATTTTTTTCGATTTCGGGGTGAAACTCGAAAAAAATAATTATAATTTCAAAAAGAGCTTCGATCAAAGTGACACTGGCGTCAGCTGTAATTATGAAACAAAGACTTTTTTTTTTTATCTGTAACGCTATATATAAACTTAAACTGATAACGATAGCCATGTGTCAGTTAGCCCTTAAAACAGTTTCGTAACAGAGCAACGAATTTCACGTACTATTTTTTTTTGTCATTTTGTTAAGTGCCTAGTAAGATCTCCTGTTTCTTGTGCGCGATTCAAATTTCAATAAACTATACTTCACCGACAATGGCGTTGATACGCGCGATGTCGTTTCAACTTTTTGCGCGATTACCTTTGGCGGTTAGGTGCTATTATACAGTGTGAACCAAGCGTTCGGATATGTTTACGGCAGCGCAAATAAAGTCAGGTGACGGCCGTTTTGCATTTTTTTTTACCGCCTGTATACGGTTATACGAGTAATTAAAATGCCGTTGAGGAAGAGAATTTCGAACGCGCGTTACCCGACTGCGTTTTTCAGTCTGAACATCGGGAAATGAAAAATTTTATCGCCCTTTGGGACACGCGACTCGTACGATCCTGTCACGCTCGCGCGACGAAACAAACGCGAAATATTTTGTGACTGACGGTCGTGTTTTTTTTTTAATACTATACAAATCTCATTTTCAAATTTGTTATTTTTTTTTTTACTCGCGTGATGTATCGTCGTCGTCGTCGTCGTTGTTACCGTCATCGCCTAACAATAATTATTGTTATTATCATTCTATACTACGATATACTACTACTGTTCGTCACCGCCTCGACCGAACCCCGCAAAAACTCTCCTACTACGCACCGAGTCGTCCTGCGCGTAAAACTCAACAGATGTGTTTCGCTCGCGATTTATTTTACGTCCGCCGTGGCCAATGTACCGTGCACGCCTGCGCCGGGCTTTTCGGCAAGATTAATTGACCGTGCCTGTCTGTCTTTTTTTTTTCACTTTTGATCGCTCGCGAAAACCCGTCCGATGTTAATTGAATATAAATAAACGTCCCGCGTTTCGCTCCCCTGCGTGTATAGGTACTATTATTATTATTTTTATCCGTACGATGTGCGTATGTAATGTTATTGTACATTAAACAGCGTTTAACGCGCGATCCGCCCATTGTCCCGCGGTGGCGGATCGATAGATAACAACAAACAAGCCACCCCCGCGTGTTTTTTTTGCTTTCTGTCGGCGTTGTTTTTTATTTTTGATTTTCGCGACGAACAACGAAGCCGCGACGTGCGGCGGAATCATAAACGGTCGAACAGCAATTGACTGCGAAATAAATAATAATAAATAATATCGCATCCGACCCGTAACACACCCTCAAGACGGCCATAAAGAAATACGTGTTTCATTTGAACGTCAACGGACACGTCGTAAGTATTTTTCGCGCCACATGGGGGCCGTTTACTCTTTCGAAAAGTTAACGAATACAAACCGCGGCAGGGCAGTACGATTTTTGTTTCAGGATGATTACACTAAACACGCCCGTATCAATCGAAACGAACACGCGGGTTATAACGATTTTCGTTAAACCCAAAAACCGAACGAACGATTCGAAACCTTGGCGGCAAGTGTACAACGATGACGCTATGTGACGGGTGCGGAGGAAATCGATCACGCGCCGTCCGCACAAGCGCGAGCTGAAATTAAAAAATTTGTTTCGTCGGACACCCAATGATCATCCTGAGTAGTTGATGTATCGGCCACTTGTACGTTAATTTTTGTTTAACTTTTTTTTTTTTTTTTTTGGGGAAATTCGTACGTATGTATGAATAAGTGTGTTGATTAAACGAAATTTTTTGGAAAAATTGACCGGGCGCAGTTAACCCTGAAATTTCCGCTCTGGATTTTAATAAAAACCCATCAAACTCACAGCGTAAATATTACAATATACAATTGAATTATCCAAATCGTTTTGTTCGTATCCGCGATTCTGCGCGATAACGACTTGCAGACGCGCTTCATACTTTAACAAAAATATTTTTTTACGGTTTTTCACTTGGATCAAAAACATCTCTACGAGTGATTCAGATGATACGCGTTCGTCATAACGGTTGTGTACAACACGAGATGGTGTGCAAATTAATTTTATAGAAACACAGTTTTAAGAGTGCTAGATTTGATAGTGCGACGACATAACACGTGTATAACGTACGAAAAGTGGTGTATGTTTAGTGCTCTTGGTTTCGGACGGGAAACATGATTTTTATTTTTTTAAACATCAAAAACAATGAGATCCTGAAAATTCTCTAGGGGGAGCGTTCAACTGGCACCAGTCCGAAGGCTGCGCCGAGACTATAATATACGTCCAAGTTCATTTTGATTTTGGCACCAATAACTTTTGGAAAATGAGTAATTTTATCGAGGATTTACGACACGCATATGTTTCTGTAACTCTGGAAATTGGCATCAAGCCGAAATTCTAAGAAGTAACGGTAGCAATATACGCGTAGTAGAGTCGAGGAGAGTAACGAATGCTCTTTGTTATGGACATCTGAGTTCAAGACACATCGTACGTGCTGTAATTATTTACGTTTAGTTAAACGAAGAGTAAACCCGCCGTGTGCGTAATAAATTAAAGTATAATACCAGTATTTTAATAATCAAAAACTGTCATACAATAATATGATACGACGTTATGAATTATGTAACAGTGTGTTTATTTGGTTGGAAAAAATTGTCGTAAAATAATAAACGCTAAAAATGCTTGGCGACGACCAATGTAATAATTATTTTGAATGATTTCGGAAAACATTCGTTGTAATAGTAACGATTGCCTAATATATATTTGCGATTGGTAAACGCCTGAAATTTGTTTTATCCCGAACGAAACTGATTTAGTGTAAAAACATCATATTATTATTACTTACAATCGCTTCTGTAAGTAATAATAATATGATGTTTTTACACTGTGAGAAACGTGAAAACCTTTTAAAGTTATAGCCGAAAATAACAAGTAGGAAAATTAAAATAAATTTAATATACGAGTACGAAAAACGTACTTTACAGATAGCCCATTTGCAGTTTACGATTCAACGCAACAGAAACTTAAAAAACGATTCAAAATCCAATGAGCTACTTCTTTTCCAGCTCTGACCTTGGCAAAAAAAACTTTTTCACATTTTAATTGCGTTCCAGTCGTTAAAAACCTTTGAGCCCGTAAAATTTTAATTTGCTCACTATAGCGTTTCAGAAATTTTGAGCGTTAAAAAATAATGAATATCACACTTTATGGCTGTATAGTTTATTCACACTCGTATACTGTACACGTAACATCAATTCATAAATAATTCTATCACTTCCTTTTTTAGTTTTTTTTTTTTTTTTCTAACTATTCAATTTTAATCGAGATCAGAATAATTTTATAAATTAAAATATGAATACGATTAAGTATAGGTATATCAACTTAGTCGAACACAATGCAAAATTGTTTGAGTAACGAAAAAAAACTCAACAATTTAAAATTCCAAAGACAATATTCGCACGATAACTATTGTTCTCGTAATATTTTTATAAATAATTATTAAATAAATAAAAAATAAAAATTTATCAAGGCGAATTAGGTAATTTAGCAGTTGTCGTACAATATTATGTTATACACTACACTCACTCAGAAATTCCGGTAAGCTGACGTTAAGTTAAGAGAGTAGGCTTTTATCCATACATATATATTATAAAAACAAAGTTCGAATTTCCAGTGAATTACTTTACAATGACGAAACGAACACGTTCATATAACATTGTATATTTTGATAATTTTGCCAAACTTGACATCAAAAATTAAATATTTTGAAGGTTTCAATAATGCTGAAAAAATAAAATATTATGTATATATTTTTAAATGATGAATCACGTTTCTTATAATGGTTTATGCGCGCGAGTCATGATGTACATAGTTGTATAACACAAAACCCGATAAACTTTTACGTGTTTCCATTAAAACTTTTATAACGTGCCAATACACGACGGTAAAAATGTTAGATGTTGACTAAAATATGTATATAGGAAAAAAATTATTTTTCTTCCAGTTCGCGGTACCTAAGTACAATTTAGGTCATAAAATTTCACTATATTTCTCAGTTCAAAACACTATATACTATATATATCATAGATGAATAAAAAAAAATTGTCTCTATTCACCGTGGAAAAATAATACTTGTCTAATAATCTGTCCGGTCAAAGACGTATAGTCATGGCGTGAAAAATAGTATATTATACAGCCTATGATTCACTCTTTTACGTGAATGCTCAAAAGTAAAAATTAAATAATATGTGGTGCCCGTGGGTATGATATTTTTTAGTTACAGAAACATACGAATTTCAAACAACACAATATATTATGTCACTGTGTTTGTAACTAGAATGTTGCCTTCTGTTCTATTTTTAAATACACACACACACGGACACAAACATGAGTCATTCTTATGAAGCTGTAAACAAAACCGAAGAAATCTTTTTGGCTATACGTGTTGAACGTAGAAAACGTATGAGAATTAATAAACTTAAGCGATTCAGTTTGAACGTGAATGCGGATTTGTATCTCATTGATTTACCGATTTCGAGGAATAAAAAATAAAAATACATACTAAATTTTCTGGAAAATATAAATTAAGCGAGCACTATTTTTTTTCTGTACAGAAACTTAATTATTTATGATAGGAAAAATGAAAAAAAAAAAAAACTACTCGGCTCTGTATAGCCGATGTAGGTTATTTTTCAATAAGAATAATTTTTTGTTATTATTAGGTCATTGTTTGTAGAAGTAGAATAAAATAACATAGGATATTATAATTTACGTTGGTCAAGTAAGTTCTTTTTTGATAACTTTTTTTTTTTTTATCAAAACTCAATTAATATGTATAAAATTAAAAAATCAATTTGGTGCTTTAAAATATGTACATAACATGCGTTTTTACAGCCCGATAAATGGGGTTCGCAATAATTGATTACACGCGTTGAGACTGTTCGTTTTCACTGGTGTTAGCAAAAAATTTATCCAAATCTAAACTATCGTCATTTTCTCACTTACACCAACCTAGACATCTATAGTTACTTATATACTTTTGCAGGGGCGGCAGTACACCTTAAATCTATGACTTGTGGTTTTTTCTTTGGTCCGGGTGGGTCATAGCCGCCCCTGGAGCCGCCCCTGATATAGTACGTACAATCAGGGAAAATTACGCGGTTTCGTGGAATCGTCGAACGCATTTTTTACAACACTCAAATAAAAAAAAATAAAAACCACGTGAAACCATTGCGATCGGTTCGCTACAAGTACATGGCCGGTGTATACATTTGTACACCCCCCCGGTATGATTGTCCCAGGTTGTGTTTATACTCTCAGTTCTAGGATCGTTCTAGGATATTACTTTCCCCCTAAAAAAAATTTTGTGGTTATAAATTCTAGGATATTGTTACCGGGAACTGCTGTGCCGGCGCTAGATTTTGCGGGGCCCGAGGCAAGTCGTATTGTGTAATGAACGTCGGAATAATCATTTAATAATAAATTGGCATTTTAAACATTTTGTTTACTACTTGTATTGAATTTACTCATCTCCTCGGATACATTGTTTATATTGAGGGACCCCGCATTGGCGAAACACCGCGGATAGGAGAAAATCTACACGAAAAAGAACGTTTGAAAAAATGAAATTCGCAATTCGTTTTAGTGAAACAACGACATAATGTTTATCGCACAGGTCTTACTGATGTCTTACGGTCGGCGGGTACACAGCTTAAAACGGAAAAACCAATATCGCATTTTTTCAACAATAATATGTTTTAATACAAAAAGCGACACATAACGCGCACAGCAAGAGTTGTCGAAGTTGATTAGAATCAATATTAGCAGCAGTGACAATTTTTCTTTTTCGTCGTCGCGACCACAAGCTATATAATACATACTGCAAAACTGTGTACGATTTTGATTACCGATTAGTGATTTCTGACAAAAGTGTTATGAAATATTTACGCGAGGGTACAACTATCCGGCTATAGGGTGTTTATACCTGCTACAACGGGGCGTGCGCGATTTGCGACTGTTACACCGGCTCATCCACTCGCACGATTAATTAATTTATCAACGCGGTAATAATATATTGTACGTTGTTATTATCGTCGTCGTCGTCGTGGAGTTAATTTATTATTATTATTATTTTATTTTTCCGACACTCGAGCGTTTTGACGCGTGCGACGGGCACGCGTGAACGGTATAATTTTCCGAGTAAAATATTATGTTTTTTTCCGAGACGGCGATGTACATGCGCGCGCGTCGTCCGCTGCGACACGACGCCCGAGACTCAGCTCGGCGGAAAATATTATTGACACCACCGGAGGCGGCGGCGGCGGCGGTTCTTCCGGTCCGCTGGGCCGTGATTAATTTAATAACGCCGTTCCGCGGGTCTTGTTTTCAATCAGTCGCGCCCTTCCCCCGGGGGCCCCTCGGAATCCTGTTTTATATTCTTCCGACGCGCGCAAAACACACACACACGAAACAAAACAATAATACAATGCCGTCGGGGGATGACGATGACGCGCGAAAACCGCCGATCGTGTCGTACGTTCTGTTTTGTTTTTTTCTTCTCAAAGGGGAGTAGTACGTTTCGAGGCTTTGACGCTTCGAACGCGCTTCGGACGAGTAGTAGCGGCGAGTAGTCCGGGGTGGCGTGGGGAACGGTTTTTGACGGAGTCGCTTCGGCGGTCGGGTCACTTTGCAGGTGTCTGGAAGTCGCTTCGGCGGTCGGGTCACTTTGCAGGTGTCTGGAAGTCGCGGTTCGTACGCTGCAGTCAGTGACGTTTGACATCTGATCGCCTCCGAAAACACGGTTCTGAGCGAGCCAGGTTGTCTGGCGGGCGCAGTCGCACGTCCCGGTACGAATGTTTCGAGAATTTCCGTGCACAGTTCGAGAAAACGTTCGAAACCACTCGCGTTTTACCAATTTTAAAATCACGCAAAAGTCTCGTGTTCCGATCACTATTTCGGATGGCCGGAAAACAAAACTAAATCGATGCGTAATAAAAGATCGTAAGCCCGACCGAACCCGACGTAAACGACACGGAATAGTTTTTTTAACTTTTCGAGAATTGTTTTGACGAAGCTTCTCGACCACGACAATATAGCGATTAGTAAGACGTTTCCTATACACACGCCTCTTTTTTGACGACGACGAGAAAAACTTATAAAAAAAACAAATTATATTTCACGTTGTAACGTGGGTATTTGACGAAGTTTACAGTGTTGTTTTAATCGTAATCGTTACAAGACGCGCTCGTCGCGTGGATAAGAGAACAAAACTCAACGATTATAATATAAGACTGGGGGACGCGACTTTTCCGAGACCTCGACCGCACAGACCTCTCAGTTACGATTACAGCGCGCAATGTTTTCGGGTTCGAAATGTCGTTTCACCAACTCGTATATTATTGTGTATACAAATTTTAAGCGAACGTCCGATTCGCGCGGTCCCCGAATTTCGGACGATACACACGAAAGAACCCCGCGAAATATTCGCGTGTATTTGCTGTGGACAAAAAAAAAAAATGTCCTAGCGATCGTTACGCGTTATATTCTAATACGACCCGTGCCAGCAGGTCACGAGCTGCAGTGTATAACGCGCATTATAATATGTGAAACGCGAAGTATAATAATGTACAAACATCGCGCCAAACAACAAACGCGCACAATAAAGCCCCTCTGCACACCGGGGGTAGGTAGGTATAGGGGACGATATTTTCGCGAAATAATAAAGACACGTCGAACCCTTTACACGCTGCACAGTTCATTAAACCGGTAACAATATACCGGTTTTGTGTATTGTGTTATAATATGCGAGGGCAGCTATCCGACACGACTACTACGGTGCTTACGGAGAGAATTTCTATTCGTTCGGAGTTTGAATTGATAACAAACCGAGAAGGTGGAGAAGAACTGTGTGCGGCGAAACAAGTATAATCGGAGTCCTTCGGAGCAGTAGGCTAGGATGGGGGGACACGTATGGAGGTCCGAATCTCATCCTATATTGGGTTGACCGCGAGTTGGCGACCGGACGCGAGAAGATCGGGCACCGGTGGAAAGACGGGATCACAAAAGATCGAGAGTGTACAATGGAGAAGAACTAGCTCAAGTTGGAGATGGATGGAGATGAAATAGTTGTTGCCGACCTAAATGGCCCGTAAAAGCCAATGTAGAAAGAAGGTTCGTTTGGAATATTTTTTTTATTATTTTTCGTCTTCTCGCGCCGCACAACAGTTGGCTCGGAGCCTATATCGGATCGCGAGAACAACAGGTGTAAAGATTTTATTGTAAACACGATGTTATGTTACGACCAATGCGCGTGTATGATGTATACCGACGTATTAACCACGACCGGGGCGTAAAATTATTTTGTATATAATTTTGACTGTGTAAACGCTGAGAACCGAAGAAAAAATCACTAAACGAAATCAACGCTGGCCTGGAAACAGGGACGGGCCAAAGAAAAAACCACAGATAAAATAGATTTGTTTTACCGTAACGTTGTATAACGCGTCATCGGTTTTACAGTCGGAGAATAGAAGAATTGAACTCGCGGTGTAAAAATGTATGTTTTTTCTAAACTTGGACGTTTTCCTGTAGAGCCTGAAAGCGAACTATAGTATGGCTGCCCCCAGACGTGTCTCTTGAGCTGTCTGGAAACATATTATCTACGAATACTTATAAAATAGCTGGCGACAAAACGGAATGGAAGTTTCAAAGACGAAAAAATCGTATTCAGATCAACAGGTGCGCGAGAATAGCGAGCAAGATCGTATAAGAAGAACGCGCGGTGCAAGAAGATTGACTATTATTAGTCGGCTCGCGAAAAACGGTTTTGGCAAACGGTCTATTATAGGGGATCCTTTTTGTTTCCATTGTTACAAATATTTCCCTTAAAATTTACCTGCGACCCCGCGACCCATCGCTATATACTCCGTTACGCTGGAAATATGAAACCTGCCGTGGTTCGCGTGAAACAGACAGTGTTCAAAGAGAAGACTGTTTTTTCGGTCCAGTAAGTAGCGCTAAAGAGGTTTACCCGAGCCGAGAAACGCGACGCTTTAAATATCCGAACAGCAGAAAGAAGAACTTCGGTTATTTTCGTCCCGTTCTCGCCGAACATTACAGTTATTTTTATTTTTTCGTTGAGAGTACTTGGACGAAAAAAAAAACACCGATTATACGCGCCACAAACGATCTCTGACCATTCGCATTATACTCTGGGCTCGGTCGACGTCTCGAAATCAACAACAGCGATCGGCCCAGACGGAACGTCGACGCTTGACTTACCAGCAGCAGCAGCGTATAAAAAAACTTGGGAACGCGCGTTCTTTCGGACGGTTGTTGCGACGGGCTTAAGATTTACAGCCTACCGAAATCGGACGAATCATTTTTTTCGGATGCCCTGTATTTTTTCCCGTGTGTCGCGATTATGATCACCAAAGTCAGTCAGTCGGACCGCTGTCAACACAGCAGCCGGTGCGCTTAACACAATTGTTACGGTACACAGCAGCTACTTTTATCGTCGTCACACACCTATAATGTATAATAAATGCATACTGGATGACGATGTGTTTTATAATACGCTACACTGTATAAATAGGTGTTGTTAAACCATAGGGGTATATAATATAGCTGTTCGCGTTTATTGCAGCAGCACTGCGCGCGCGAACAAAACTGGCCGACAGAAGGCTAAATACTTATTTAACACATGTTAATGTTATTATTATTATTCTTGTTTTTTTTTTTTTGTTTATTTTTTTGTCACCCTCCCCTCGACATCTCGGCTGCGCATCGCCGCCCCGCCCGCCGGCAACCTTTCGCGCACAACTGAGCAAACAGAAAAGGCCTGCCGCGTACAAATATAATACACGCACACGCGCACGAGCGGAGGGATTATGGCGCCAGATTCGCGAGTTTACGATAAATCAACGCAATATTGTCCCTTCATTACTCATGACTCGCGCGCGTGGCAGTATATCTACGTGTATCCGCGTATTTTTTTTTTTAAACTTTTTTTCTGCAGTTTGTACGAGTTTGTGTCGGTTCGAGAGGGATTTTTTTATTTTTTTTCTACGTTTTGGGTTTTCGAAAAAAACGAGCGTTTATCGTACATTATTTATATTCACTTGCACCGCGGTGGCGTGCCGTATTTGCACGCATAATACGTACGCTTATATAACGTACCGTGTAACGACCCTTTACGGGTTGCTCGACGAGAATGCATTATAACAGGTGTACGAGTAGAATAATAATTAATTTGTACGAAAATAAAAAAAAAGCTTTCTCTCCTCGTTTAACTACTGCTGGTATACCTATGCCGTATATTATGTCGTACATCGTAGGAGGAGTGCGGTATGACCGTGAGAAGAATGAGTCGGAAAAGAACCGAGTGGTTAGACGTACAACTAACGAGTCATAATTCGAAAAAATATGACCGAAATATGAGTCGCGAGTTGTAACCTACAAATACCTACAGTAAAATAGTATATTACACGTTAATCATTTTATACGACGAATCAATTCATGAACCCGTGGAACATATAATCGTAATGCGTGTATTTTTAAAATTCCGTCTGTATAAACGATGTGTTTTTTTTATCGGCGGTTGGCCAATAATAATAACTGTGTATATACGACCTATGTACACTATTTAAACAGAATAGCGATCAACCTGCCCGAGACTGCTCAACCAAAGTTCAAAATTTACTAGTAAAAACCGCGAAACTACGATTTACTGGTAAACATTATGTTAGGATCGCAAAAATGGAGAATCAGAAAAAATCAATAGCCGCGCGTGATGTCCAATTACTATAATTATGTATATATATAATCCGACAGTCTGCGCAAACCCCTTAACTCGAGCACTGCTTAATAAACCGTCGAGGAAAAATGTTGGATGAAAGTCGTAAAACGAAATTCTGGTTAAACTGGTCGAGCCATCGTAGCTTTGAAATAAAAAAACAATAATGTTTTAATCTCTGGCATTAATTATTTTTTTTTTGTTCTGTATCTATATTAGCTCTTTTTGTGCTACACACCTACTGTCGGATAAAAGCCGATTGGCGTAATGAGTAATGCGTAAAACGACTTGAAAGTTTAACAATTCCACTTAACGCGTGGACGCGATTTCGGATAATAACAAATAATAACTCCAGGTTTTTCTCGGCGCACAATCGAGCAAAACTGTAACCCGTTTCCCGCAGCAGTCGGCCGTCGTGTTAGTACTTTTTTTACGCGCCGGATCAACTGCATATTTTAATAATAGTACCTTTTGTTGCGAATTAAAATCAAAACGACAACAATAACATACACTTTGTATTGCTATGATGGACGTAAACTGTGCGTACATGCATGCAGTAGACGACGAGGGGACGAAACTATACCGTTTTTGCGTTATATGAATTAAGTTGTCGGTGTATTTATGGAGTAAACGAACCCCTGTGGCGCATTTTATATTTATATACAACGTATATATGTTTCGGTGACCGGTTAGCTGAACGTGCCGGGGCTACTGAGACCATTATAAGTGTTCAAAATGAACAATGATCCCCCGAACTTGCCAAAACACACACAATAACGAATACGATTTAAGTACCTATTCCAAATGATTAATATTGAATTTAATAATAATAATATTCACTCATAAACGGAATCAACAAAAGCCGTACGTAATAGTATTGTAAATTTCCCGTCGCGATCGCACTGTAACTCTGTGACGGCGAATTTTGGGGTAGCATCGGGGTTCGACCGACAATATTAGGCGTACATTTTAGGGGCCCTCGAAGACGTAACGAAGGACGCTATCCAAAAACCTATTAGTTGGAGCCCTAAATTAAGACTCCAAATCGTATAAATTGAGACCCTAAACATAAGTATGGACGAGGCAGTTATTACAGGGTAGTACTAGGTATAACGATTATGTGTGCAGCGTATTCATGCCGATCGGTCGATTAGTCGGTCGAAACAAGGAGTTAAACGCAGGTCGTGGTAAAAACAACAAGTTTACGAGACGTTTATTACATGCACGCATAATTAAAAGTCGTTATTTATAAGTGTAAAAAGAAAATATATTTTCGGCATTACGAAGTGAAATTCCTATAAATCGTCCTCTGGTGAGAAAAGGGGGCAGGTGAACTGCAAAGCGCAAACACAATATTGGCATACGTCCAATTTGCATATTATTGTATGACGAGGTGTTTGATAAGTAATGCACTTGTCATCGCCCTATGACAACTATTTTTAGAAAATATTGTCTTAATTCAATCGAGTGTTTCTCAATGTGGAACGTTTTTTTTTTTCGTTTAGCGTTTCTATATAGACCGAGTATATAATATTATTTTGTTTTTTTAAATTTTATTTTTGTACCGGCCAACGACGTTTACGTAAATTTATTTTTAATCCATGTATTTTTTGTTCGCGGCCATGAAGACCTTGTCGTCCTGGCTGTATTATTTCTTCAGTATCAACACGTTTGGTCCGTGATGTTGTTATTGAACAATCCGATTTTTTGTATATTATGTGATCAACATAACCCGATTGATTTGCTAAACGATCGATTTCACCAAATTTACCGCAATTTTTTTTTTTTTTATCTAATTCATATCGACTCTATACGAGCTTCTTTATGTATATTTTTACAACGATTATTGCCAGTTTGTCCGTTAGGAGGTTTTAAAAAATGTAGTACTGAAAATTTTACGACTTGAATTTTTTAATATTCACGTACGAAGTAAACGTTACAATATTTACAACTCATTTCTAATGTGTTTAAATATACTTCGTTATAGTTTATGATAAAAATAAATGTTACGGCAGAATTAAAGTAGTTAAAATGTGTCACGGTTTATTGTTAAAAGAACGCTCATTTTTCCCACGAAAAGTAAATTGTCCGTCTGTCATTATAAAATTGTTCAATTCAAATATTTTTATTTGTTAAAACGCTATTGAGTATGGCGAGTCGTTCAATTCTAAGGTAAACGATTTTTATGAATAATTTTTTTCAACGTTCTTTTATAAGTTATTGGGGAAAGTGTTTTTTTTTTTTCGTACACTGATTACGTCGAACAATCGAGTGAAAGCCCCGTAATAACAGTGTTATGATATTATTTCAGTGCAGGAAATCGTATATTGTTTCGATATGGCGATACATCCCCGTATCGTAGATTGTCAAGAAACAAAATCGAGTCGTGCAGTTGCAAAAAGTATAGTAGGCAAACCGAGAAAAACTGATAATTCTGTAATCTTTTTTTTGAAAGTAAACCGCATCTTTGCATTTAAATAGAACGTACCTATTATTTTGAAATCATATTATAGCAAATTGGCTTGTTTTCTTTGTTTTTTGCGCGCGCTATAGACGTTTTGCGACCGGACGTCTCAACGTCGTAACATATCGTTACCGTGTTATGGACTCTAAATATTATTATTATTCCCGGAATGACTCTGCGGCCGATCGCTGCTGAATGTTATATTAAATATTTTTTATTTCTCTGTACCGACAGCCGACGATAAGATCCAGCGATTGAAGCGGCGTATTATTATTGTTATAATCGATTGTGTTTGTAAAACAGGGATGAAAACCGGACGCTGGCCGGACAAATTGCAGCGCGAAGGGTCGCGTGCCGTCAAGTGGCGGGCGGCGTGCGACGGACGCACCCGACAAAAAAAAACTACAAAAAAAAAAACCCTCTTCCTCGTTTACACAAGAATATCTTGTTTCGCGGACATTTAACACGGCTCGTGTGTGCTCTATTATTGTTATTGTTGTTTTGTTTAATTCGCGGTGTGATGTGCACACACACCGAGAGAGGCGAAAGGACGAACGGCGGAGGTCTAAGCGCGCGCCGTTTTCCTTTCGGCCGGATAACAACAACAACAACGGCGGCGGCGGCGGACGGTTTCGGATTACCGCGATTCGATACGCACGTATTATTATCCTAACCAGCTCCGGTAGTGTTCGTTCGCGATATTATTCGCCATTGTTCGGTCGACACGTCGGAAAATATGACAACGTAGTTAGTATAACATGCCTGGAACAGAGCAAAAGTGTGGGAAAATCGCAACAAATATAATACGATCCGACACGAGCGGTCGGTTTACGGGACGTTTTACGCGCCGCGAACGATCGAATTCGATGTTCGGCTGTGCGTGTTCCGCAAAACGCAGACGGGAACCTGCGAACCCGGGCGGCTGTCGAAGAACGTTCTTTCCGGGAAAATAGCATTTTCGTAGCTCGCGTGTTCAGGAACTGTTCGAATCAGGACGCGCGTCAAAAACCGAAAATGAAACCACCAGGGCGACACATTTATCGGGAACGAACACTAGCTGGACCTATTGTCTTACAGAATTAGGAACTTTTTTGAAATGGGGGAAAAAAACTTCGGGAACATGCAAAACGAAGGAGGGTAGGTACGTCGATATCGGGAAAACGAATTTGACACGGGACGCATTTTGTTCAGGAATCTCATAACTCAGGACACTTATCACTACTTATCACTACTAACTCGTAATTTTGACAGTTCCCAAAAAAAATATTTCCCCTGTAATCCCGATTTCAATAGGTTGCTCTCCTGATCACGCGAGTTTCTGAAATTCTTTTTACTGAAAAAAAATTTCCGATTTCAACGTTTTTTCGTTTATTCTTGAGAACACACGTTCCTGAAACGTTTTTCCTGATTTGTCCTGTTCAATTCTTTTCCTAACGCTGATAAATCCACTAGGATTTCAATATTCCTGAAACTCGTTTTCCCGTTACAAAGATTCCTGATCGTATAAAATCATAAAAAAATAGATCCAGCTGGACGCGTTCGATCCCAATCAGTACGCACGCCCAACCACTCGGTTACTGAATATGGCTATTGGCGCTAAATGGGACCAATTTCAAATTTAGCCGGACAAAAAAAATGTCAAAAATTTATACTTATTTACGAGTTTTTTAATTTATGAGCGAAAAACACGTTTTAATTTTTTTGTTGGACCGGGGAAACAAAAAACGAGATACTAGTGATACGCAATTTAGCAACTAGCCTGATCGCAACATTGAATCGCACTATATATATTTAAGTCGATGTTTGAAATTTGAAATATTTTTAAAACCCGAATATGAATGTAGTTATATACGTCCCGACTAGTTTCACTCCTGACGATTAAATATATGTATATATAAAAGATATTATGGAATGCATTATTGGCACGACTCTCGAGAGAGAGAGCTGAGAACGAGAGAAAAACTTAACGATGCGTATATTATTTTGTGATGATTTGAAAGACGGCGGTAATTGGACGGAAAAACACGATGACGTGTTATTTTATGACAAGGGCGTGATGATATTTTTAATCGGCACGATGTTTGCAAAAACAAATCGTTTTATAGACATTTATGCGGCCGATAATATTACTCAGTGAAACACGAGTTGTGCGGTGTCCGATGTAAAAAGAAATACTCAAGTGTATAAAAAATAACAGATATGTGTGGTTTCAATTGGAAACGGTAAAAAATTATTCTCTTCTGCAGTATCACGCCGTTCAAACACAATATGCCACTTAACGACTAAGCAACACGTACGTATTATTTATTCTTTTAACTTTGAAATAAAAATTAAGTAGTATTCGATAGGAAAAAACCTAAGCCCTACTGTTGGAACTATAACAATTCGGCTAATTTAAACCATTAATAGAAAGGTCGAAATAATATTATAGGTACAGTATAATAAGTTTGCACGGTTTGAAAGCAAAAGAATACGAATCGAAGTTAGTCGTAATTCATAAGTTTTGACCGTATGTCTCGATGTCGTTGGGAACTATAGTTCGCGTTGAACAAACGGCAAAGAACCGTTGATATTATTTATGCCCATACCGAGGACCATATATATTATATTCTCGCCTTACGGCGCAACGAAAATAATTCACTTCGCGAGCGCCTCATCGTCGAATACGATTTACAGGAAAACTCGAACAATTCAAATAGAAATAAAAATTACGATTATACTGAAGAATATAATAGTTTACAAGACGCATAAAAATCCGTAAAATCCTTTAAATCCTGAATCAACTGCATCTGTAACTACGATTTTTACGTTCATCCTATTTGTATATACATGTATATTGTAACGTTTGAGACATAAAATTTACGTGCAGGCAGTAAGTGTTTTAATGATACTCTGCAGACATTGAAACAGGTGCCTGATTTGTCGATATGTTCGGGCAATCAAAACTCGATTAAAAACATATCAGTTTATTGTTAATATTTTTTACCCGAGTTCCAGGGATTAGCCTAACCTTTTATTTCGTTCCATTAATTATAGTATTTGTTGGTTGTAAGTATTTTTTCCCCGTAGTTTCGTTATCGCGGTTTCAATACATCGTAAAATCGGCCCTTTTTGTTTCCAATCCCTGCGTATAACATTTATTAGTGATCTCGTAAGACGTTTTACTGTTCTAAATCATTTTTACGGTTGTAACCGGATTCGTTTTGTTTTTTACTCGAATCCCTGACTTTAAATTATTAATCTATTTAATATCATCGTTGTTCGTATCGTACAAAACGTACTTGTACTCTGGCTTCCGTGAGTTCTATGTGTTTGGCGATCTCCTCTCTGGTGTATATGTCGGGATAATGCGTTTCTTGAAAAGCCCGTTCCAGCTCCTTTAGCTGCGCCGATGTGAACGTGGTGCGTATCCTCCTCTGTTTCCTCTTTTCCGTCAGGATACTGTCGTGGGTTGTGTACGGAAGACTTTTGTACGCGGCCAGTCCACCTGTAAAATGTGATTCGCAATAAATTATGCTTAGTCGAACATTTAAAACACCGAGAACCATAAAATAAATCGTTAAAATGCGTTTTCCCATGCAAGCAGATTGTCGTTGTATCTTAGTGCGAACAAACTATAACGTGTTAAATACGCGCGCGGTTTGTAATCGCGTCCTTAACACTATAAACGCATGTAAGAAATCGACAACTTGTGCTCTAAAAATACAAAAAAAAAAAGTAAAAACCGTAAAAGATTAAACGTTTTTTTTTTTTTAAATTTAATCTACGCCCGTGGTTTCATACGCATAGTTTTAAGTAAGTAACCTTTAACTCGCAATTTACCGAAACAATACGTCGGTGATGAGATAAAAATATCACAAACCACCATCGAAAACCAAAGACACACGGTGAGTATGATATCGAAACGGCATAATAACGGCGTTTTCCGTTTGTATAATTATGGAAAATATATACATCGTGCATAAATTTCAGCGCTCCGAGAAAATCTGCTGCCTAGAGAGCAGGTATACGAGAACAAACACTCGCAGTTCGATCGATTTATATGCGACCGTTTTTTATTCGACGGCCGAACGATGATTTCTTTCGACAATGAAAAACAGCAATCGTAAATCACAATTGAATTTTATTTCATTTTTTTCCGATTATTTATGTCTCGTGCGCGCGCGCGGTTTTTTTCTTTCCCCCGTCGCGAAATCCACGTTTCGCGGGAAACCGCTGTGCCCGTTATGATTTATTATTGTCAAACCGCCGCGGGCGACGTCTGTATTATAAACTCGGCAGCCACACCGTCGTGGCGGATAGAAAAACAAAGAAAAAAATACGCCAAAAGAGCACCTAGTATTTTACGTATGCTCGTACAGTGCGTTTAATGTATTCCATCATACATTGTTGTGCAACGAGAAAAAAAGAAAAACGGTCGGAAAACACCGTGTCTAGAAAATAAAAAAAAATAAACAATATTGATACCTAATATATCGGTGGCGACATAAATGTTGCATAATATACTGTCATGAAAATGTCGGAAAAACGCCGCGGTATACTACGTTTGAAATAGCGGTACGAGTTCATATAGAAAAAATAGTAATCGTATATAAATAGTACTTAATACTTAATTTGAGACGTTTAGTGAATTTTTTATTTTTTGTCCAAACACAATCTCCACAATTTCGTGCCGCAAACGACTCGAAATGTCTGTTATCGCTATTCTCGGCGTAGATGTAGAGCGATCATTTCTCGTTTGAAACCATAGAAAAGTTACGGAAATATCGGCTTCGTATAGGTGCCGTATTTGAATTGTTTTCCAATCCAAACGTTTCGAAATCGCTCCGAACGACTTTACGCGACGCGGGGTAAGAACGCGCAAATAAAAAACTTACGAAACACGTTTTTTCGAGCCGAATATATTACATTGACTCGAACTTTTTTTTTTTTTTTTACGAATAGAACTTGTTGAGCGTGATCTAGAACTCGCTCCGAATCGTGAACCCGATTGAAATAAAAACATCGAACTACACAAATACTGTAGTCCACGCGTGACGAATAAAATTTTTTTTTTTTTTTGGCGAATTTCTCGTTTTCTCGTTCGGTTTTTAGCGACCCACCACGCACCCCCGAACGCTGCGGAACAGCGCGAAAAGACGAGAGGGACACGTGGGCGCGAGCGGGATGAACGAACCGCGGAGCGTCATCCCTTTGTCGGCGGCGGCGGCGGCGGCGTTCCGGGGATGTTTCGATCGATATGGACCGGCGGACGATACCGAGGCGAAAATGGCGGTGTGCGGGGTCGTGCCGGTCGAGGAGGGGGGAGGGGGGACACGCGCTTGCGTATCGGTGCCCCCCGCACCATCACCATCCCCCGAGCGACCGTGATGATGATAATAACGATAATGTATTTTAACGAACACGCGCGCGCCCGTTGTACGAACTTTGGCGAGGGAAATCGGTAAACTGCAATTGTTATATTTTTGTCCGCTCGCTTTCCGAAAACTTTCTAAAAAAAAAATTATCGCGCGAATCCGATGGTTAATATTCTCACGGGAAAATCAGACGTCCGCGGGTTAGCTCAGAGCATAGAGTGGGGCATTACTCCTTGGGTGTTTGATTGATATAGTTGAAATTTTTATTACGGACGTTTTTCGTCAGAAGCGTTTTTGTTTTCAATGTTTTCAAGAAATCAGTCGACTCACCCCGTGTACCCGTGCAACTGTTGTATTTTTAAAGTACCCGACGTGAAACGCATGACTTTAGCGAGGATCTCTGTACACAGTTTTAGTGATTTTGGACGAACGCGATACTGGAGAGTTGAGTATTAATAACGCCAGTCAGCAGTGTCAGATTTTCAAAAAAAAAATACCACCTCCAAACGCTTTTACGATTATACGTTTATAACTATAGTCGCAGGTTCAGTTGGGACTTATAAACACCGTTTTTTCAATTTAGATTCGTCATTTGCGTCAACTCACCCCACTCTCCACAATCCGTTATTGCGATGAAATCGGTTTGAAACTTATAACGGACTCGGCCGCAGGGCCGTGGAGAGAAATCAAGGGCCCCAGGGACAAACTTATCCGGGCCCCTCTTACACAAGGTATCAAACTTGACGTAGTGGACTTGGGCAGACCCCGGGCCTTTTTTGAAGCCCGGGCCCCAGGGCTACAGCCCCGGCTGCCCCCCCTCTCATCGGGCCTGCTCGGCCGAAACGCTGCGTCAGTTCCGAAGACTGCGAGTAAAGCGAATCAAGTAGGTACACCCGTACTTAATTATATTTTGATAATCACACGTTGTATCACACCGCGTGTTGAACAAATTATTTGAAAAATGAAACATACACCACACTGTGAACAACACCACACTGTTAAGACAAACTATTTCCATCGGTCATGATTTGTCTTATGAATTCCTCGATGCCGAGAAACAGAAACGGTAC
Source organism: Hormaphis cornu (assembly GCA_017140985.1). Classification (NCBI taxonomy): domain Eukaryota; kingdom Metazoa; phylum Arthropoda; class Insecta; order Hemiptera; family Hormaphididae; genus Hormaphis; species Hormaphis cornu. The sequence goes on along the minus strand of CM029363.1, from coordinate 9,313,660 downwards.
GTTTTGAAATGTTGAAACCCTCAGTTATTCCGTAAAGTAATTTACCCGAGAAAGGTTTTTGACCGTTCGCATGGGGTGGTGATCGCCTCCGCCCAATTCGACTGACTCATGATTCGCTCGAAATGTCCAGAACGAGGTTCAATTGCGGGCGGCTAAGGACACCACAGACGAGTATGATTGGAAAACAAATGAGTGGACTGAAGTGGCGGCGGGCACTGATTTGGAGATGACGCTAAAACGCTATGAAAGTTAAGGACACAAAACTCGATGACGATCAGGATGGGCGTACACTGGACGTATTCGGTATACTTTGCGGGTACCACCTATGCTTTCGCGGTAATCGTACGTTTTTAGTTTTTGGCGGAAACGGACGTTTTTAGTTTTTGGCGGAAAACGCCTACACGCGCATAACAAACGTTATCATTACGCTAACATATAAGTACATTAGAAAATGACGAAATTGCTTTCGTCGTGTTTTAATCCCATTAAAACCGAGGTGCGCTCGTGTTCGCGGAAAGCCGCTGCGGGGGGGACCGCGGATCGTTTTTCTTTAACGTCGCCATTTTTGTTTTTTTCCATTTTTTTTTTTTACCACGCTTCCTATTATGCTCGGCCGTCCTCCGCCGCTTCACCGCGACGACGGCCTTTTCCACCCCGTCGAATTTGTTTATTCTTGTTTTATCTCTATTTAGAGATAAAAAAAAAATGTAAAAAAAATAATAAGTGTGTAAAAAAAAAAAAAGCGCCAAGAAATCGCTAGGCGAAAGTCGCTCGGAGGGTCGGAGAAAATTATTCATCTCGTTTTCCGGGTGTATATATATGTACATTACGGTTATTGTTATTATACTGTATCGTTATCGCACCAGCGCAAGACCCAATTAAGTTCGCGGCCGCCGCACCTGATTTCGCGTTAGGCATATATATTTTGATCGTAAACCGGGTGATTTTTCGTACGATAATTATTGTGGGCGTTAAAAATCATCAAAAATAAAAAAATACCGTAAAACGACTGATAGTGGTGTTATAGCAAAAGAGCGAAGAGCATTTAATTATAACGAAAACACGACGATTTTTGGAAACGATCAGCGTTCGGATACGTACCGCCGCCGAACACTGCTCCATAAGAAGAAACGAAAAGAAGTTGACGAAGAATTGAAGCTGAAAACGCCACGGCTGGATCAACGAACTCGAGTCTTTGAAAATGTTACGGACGCGCAAAAAACTCAAAATAAAGATACAAATATAAAAAACCCCGCTGCGGCGGAAATCAATATAACAATACGACCAAATTAAACATACCGCTTGGATGCCAATTTTCGAACCGAAATTGGAACACGACAACCACCGGCTAATTAATTTAATTACAAACAAAACGATTTATCCAACGAAATCTTTAAAATTTAAATTGTATTAGTGAACCAACGCAGAGACTTATAAACTATATTCGATACGTAGATTCGAATAAAGATCAATGACAGTTTAGATTATTAAAATATATATATAAAACTCGGATCGACAACGGGTGGATAAAACTCGGCTTCGATGGACAATAGAGCGTACTTTACCGCGATTAAATGACACCATTTTACGACGAACCACGTGGAACTGAATTCCCAAAAAGCGAAAGGATGCACGCAATAATCATAATAAAGTTTGACCAATTTTACAAATTCAAAAATCGCAAGTGTTTTCACGGTTGAACTTTTTCCGGCGTCCCGTGTACAAGAACACAATATCCAATCGTTCAGATATAATTTTGTCTTTTCTTCACGACAGAAACACTCCCCACACACACAATCTGATTTACTAGATTCCAAACTAAAAGTAATCGATTTTCCATGCCATCACATCTGTTTCTTATTAATAAAATCTAAAATGTTTTATGTTTCAGACTTCGTCAATATTGAATTAACAGCGTTTAGTCGCATCTCCGGAAGAGGATGATATGGACAATTCAAAGAAAGATGTTTTATGTACTTGCAATATTTTTATTTATTTTTTTTTTTCAGATAACTAAAATTGTTTTTATTTTTCACTAACGAGAAAGTTGACATTTTAAATTCTTCGGAAATTGTTCATGGTGGAATATGATAGTACTATTAAAAATAGTTTTTAATCTTTCACTGAAAAAATCTAAAAATTAGTTGATACGGGAAAAACAAAAAATATTTTTTTATGAATTGTCTATTATGTTTTACGATCGAAAATCACCCAGTAAATGTACGTACAACTTTTTGCGATTTAAAATGTCTATAAATTTGTTCACTTTTAGATCTTTCAGACACTCTGTACGATAGCTTCTGCAGTTTGACACGCTTTTAGAAAAACGCTCATTTTTCGGAAAACAGAAAACATTTTTGCTGACTTCAACCGTTCGACTGGTAACAAAAAAATAAAAGTAGGTACTATCCGGGGTGAAGAACGAAGAAAAATTTAATTACGCGAACCACAACGGCGAGTTGTGCTCGGAATAAAAAAAAAAATCTAATTCTTTATTAATTTATAAGTAGAGAATTCTTAGTAATTTTTCAAGGTCAAACGCTTTAACAGGGTGCAGTGGAAATTAAATTATAATACAAACAATGGCTGCACATGGTGTGTACTGCGAAACGAGTGAAAATGAATTTTTTTTTCGAGTTGTAAGTACTAAGGAATTTGTGATAAAAAAAAATCTAAGAAAAATAAAGATTTAAGATAAAAATAAGATTTTCAAGTTTAAAAAAAGAATATTGAACATGTTTCAAAAGTCGATTCGCGAAAACTTAACAATTTTGTTAAAACTTGTACCTGTGTGATTCAAAAACGAATTCAAGTATAAATATTCGTATCAGCTGTTGTTCGAAAACAAATGATAGTAATATATTGTATCCGTAATTTACGATTGTAACATTTAATATTTCAGTACAAACACAGTTGCGAACTTGGGTCCAATTAATTATTTCTCGTAAGTCATAAGACGACTTTTTTTTGTTGAATTTAAATTATAACTGTTAACTGTCTTACACTTAAAATCTGTTAGACGATCAAACAGACCAAAGAAATGTACGTTGAAAATCATATTTGTCTCCAAATTTTAAATAGGTATATAATATACTATTTATTGCATCACTTATCTAATAACAACTGTTTCGTTTTGAATGAACCATCATCCCATAGAGTAATCTAATAATTATCAAACATTTTTTTTTTATCTCAAATTTATGATTTTCGCCGTAAAGCAACATATTTATTTTTTATTATCATTAATATGCTTCAAGTCTCGAGACATAATTTTGGTTGGAACGTATGGAAAATTTTAAGTTTTGCTTTATAAAACCGTTAAAACGTTGGGTTCAGAGTTCTGAAAAACAGTACCAACAGTGTACCATAATATTAATTTAAATTTTCAAACAAAATACCCAAATGTTAAAAATTTAATGTTAAAAAATTATCTTAAAACTTATATTGAACTTACAATTATTTGTTTTTTTTTTTTTTTTTTGCTTTCAAGCTTTTGACCTTTCTAATATTGCCTGTCGGATTTGAAAAAAATGGTACATTTACGAGACTATATATATATACAACGCCGGTTAATTAAATTACAACTGTTTTGGAGTAATAACGTCGCCGCACGTGTTCCTTAATTGACTTGACCACAAAACGTTAAATAGTTTACAGTTTCACTGTATACATTACTACTATGTTGTCGCGATCATTGTCCTAATTTTTTACAGCTCGTGTAACAGGTGCCTACCAAAAGAACTTTTCTACAGTTATACTAGGTGGTGCCGTAAAAAAATAAAAATAAGAACACTTATAAAAACGCAAATCGTTTTATGACAAAAAAAAAAAAATATATACTATGCATCGGAAACTGAGGTAGAAAATTATTCGGTCGAACGAAATATTACTGTAAAATGTGTTTAGAGTCGATTTCATTTTTCAAGTACGATGATAAATCAGATAAATATGAACTATGCTGGAATAGACGAATTTCCCTCCTACTGTTGTACATCTATAATTTTTAATACCAACGTATAATGTACATTAGTCTATAATGATTATAATACATGATCGGTATGATTAGATTGTATACACCACCCTAAGTTAGACTCGGACATACATTTATTTCATAATAATATATTGTATTTTTGTACGATTGTTCAAAAGACTATGGTAAAATAAGTATTTTTAAAATACATAGCCACTCAGAATGCAGTATTAGTTTTTCGACTTGAATCAGAATTTATAAAATTATCGAATAAGTATAGACGAATTGAGTATTCGTTGGTTTGGTACAAATTTAATTTTAATTTCGCCAACTACTGTTTGTTGCTGTTGTTGTGCGTTACCGTTGGGATGAACGTCAATGATTTAACCGAATCAAACTAAAAACGGTATGAAAAAAGCATATAACATAATTACGGTGAACACAGTGTCAAACATTTTTCTATTCAATTACAATATGAATCACACGATGAATAAAAAACTGAAAAATGCTCGTCATGTTTTATTGAACTGCGAGAGAAAAATTCCCTGTACAACTTTTTATGTTATAATCTGCTTAAAAGATCTATTACTTTTCGAAATGAGTTGTACACGTTTTTTCCGTGCGATTTCGGTATATCGTATTAAAATAATACCGCCGTAATATCAATACGTACAACAAAATGAAATAAACCTTCGCAGGGACGCGTATAAAGCGGGAAATTTACTGACGAATAATTTACAACACATCGGTGTAGGTGTATAGTGCAATTTTGATAACTTATCAAATTATTTAGATTAAAAAAAAAAAAAAAGGAAAAACCGTATCTCCGTAAAATTGCCGTTGTAAGACGTATCATTATACGATATAAAAAATGATACGTCACGTTATAAAATGGCACGTAGAAAAAAATTACTCGAAAAGCAAATAATAAGTTGTAAACAAAATAATAACAATGTTATCGCGGATCGTCCGTTTCTCGCGGTCATATCGTGTACGTATCGAGTGAAAAAACAAAAACGAAAAATTGTTTTTCCTAAAGACGGAAAAAATCCATACACGCGCATAGGCTGTCACGCGTACTTAACCGGCCAATTTCTCATATATTATATAGTTTCGCCCTTTTTTTCTTTTTTTTCTCGGAGGGCGGTCGTTTATCTTCACGCTTGTCTATCACGACGTCCGACCCCGTGTCAAAACTTCCCTCGGCTGAAATACATCACATAACTTGTGTACACCGTCAGAACTATTTCCCTAGGGATACTACCGTACACAGTGTACGCGCGAATAATATGGAAAATAACATTGTATAAATGTAGGAAAAAACAACCGAACGACTTTTTTTTTTTTGTTTTCGGTCAAACAAATCGTTGATTTCGCCAAAGCCGCGGTAACGTGTACACATAGTATATACACACTGCCGGTATAGTTGCGTCTGCTGCACGTGCGGGTTAGGAAAATATGCGACGAAATACATGAAGTCAGTTTTAAAAAAATTTTTACAAAAACACAATTTTCCACAAACGTTTGGTTTAAAATTTGAATTACGTATTGAATATTGTAATACTGCAGGGGTGTGTGTAACAGAGTTACCCACGTTTTGTCAACTCGTTTAAACATCCTATCGTTTTTGTTTTGCCTGAACGGTTTGATGTAGTTGATACTACTAGCTTACGATGAGCCTAAAAGGTAATTTAAAACGTTTTTATTCGTCTTCTGGTCGGTTACAACCGTACAAAAATCGAAATTTCGCGTTTTTGTGTTCTCTGTCACTAGTTCAAGTTTTGTTGTTAGAGGTCTGTATAAAACTTATAAAATGTACGACCTGTACGTGTTGCTTAGTATACTGTCGTTGGCGCCAATTTTTAAAAATCAAACTATTTTTTTTCAAGTTATTAGGGGAATTTAATATTGACCCCCGCTGTTGAAATTTCATGAATATTTTTTTTAATAATCAAAATTTAAAAATAATAAATAAAACTCAATGACAGTATTATCATTCTGAATCGTAATCATTTTTCAAAACGATAAACTAGTTATTTGTTGTTTCAGTCGTGAAGGAACAGGTTCCCTACAAAGATAATATGGCCTACTGCTGAGAAAATCACGTCAGACCGCGTTACAAAATACATAAAATATCTGCTTTTTTCCGTTTTGTGTCGAGAAACGTTTCAATTATCGCGCGTAGGTACATTTAACAGCAGAAAAAACATATTTTCAGGATTTCGTATGTGTTTTACAAACGCGATAACGTTTGGTAAACAATCGAAAGCAAATATGGTTTGAACGCGTGTCTTATGAACAGCTTTTTTTTTTTTTTTTAATTTTGCTTGTTTATTTTTCAATATCGCTAAAAAAAAAAAGAATCAAAACACAATCAATGGCAGATGAATATGATATTTATCGTCGTATTTTCTTATTTTTTGATGTGATCATAAAAATGGATGTACAAAAATAATTTATTTTCACGGTGTTCGCAAAAGTAAGGTAATAGGTTACGGTATATTTTCAAATCGAGTATAGAAAGAAAATTGTTACACGAATATTACAATAATTTTAAAGACTGTAGGAGTTTTTCGAGAAATCAGTACTTTTATATCGGAAAAACGTTTATAATCAACAATAAGAATTCAATATTATTAATTGGTCATAATTAATGATGTAATGTGCTGAATCTGTACATTAAATAATTAGTAATTTATACGGTTAGAATTTGTTTAGAAATTCATAAAAAAGATTGCGTCAAATAATTGATTTATTCTATTAACTGTTCGTTTTGTTTTTTATCTGATAAAACATTTCTCACCGTCATGAAAAAGTTGTGATTTAGGAACTATAGAAAAATTACATAACCGACGATCTAACTATATTTTGTAACCAAGATTAGCATTTTTTTTGTTGTTCTTTTATGTCGGTTTCGTAGTCAAGTCGTACATAATCGTTATCAATGAATCGTGTCCTAAGCTAACAACTCGTATTGTAAATCGATAAATACAAAAATTTTTAATTTTCACAACTGCGAAACTGGTTATACAAAAACAAAAAAAGTAGGTACACATTTTATGTTTGATACCTACGTATCGTGGTACACTACTTTGAAAATGCTCAGATTATGGAAGTGGATATGGTGAATTATGCTTAGGCTTTGAAAATCATGGTGTTTTTTTTTTTTTTTTTAAATATATACAAATTATATGGAGCATTCAACGAAAATTTTTAGAAATACTATGCTTATCATATAATGGCGAACGGAAAAATAACCGTTTTTGTGTTTAAATTACAATCTACAGCAACCCGACATTTTGAATCATAATGTTTATACTATAGGTATTACGTACAATTCTATATTGTTAGTGAGCAATAATTGCGATTTTCACCATCGACTTATCCTGTGAGTGGGTAATTTCTAGGAAACCTTCAAAAGAATACTAGAGCTGTTCCTAGAGCGTGTGCAGAATAATAATAATAATGTGGAAGGTTGGATCCTACATTTGAATTTCGTACCGCACTATTTTATTAACAATAATTATAATAATTGTAGTTGTCGAAATATCGGACCCCCTCACCAATATCCGTTCGCTTACCCGGCAAGTTCATCGCGGCGGAGAACATGGTCGGCCGACCGGGGTGATGGTCCTGGTGATGGCCGTGGTGGTGTCCACGGGCGGCCGCCGCGGACGCGACGGACGCCCCGTTGTGGCCGGCCGCGCTACCGCCGGACGCGGCGGCCGCCGCCGCCGCCGCGGCCGACAGGTGGTGGCCCATGGCCGTGTTGTACGACCGCGCGGCCGCCATGGACGCGGTGGGCCCGAACCGGTACGCCGCGGCGTGCGTCATCTGGCCGCAGGCGGCCAGGTCGCCGTATCCCATGGCCGCGTGGTCCATGTTGGACGCCGTCATCCCGCCCGCGCCGCCGGCGGACAGCCCGTCGAAGTTGGCCTGGTGGTTCAAGTACGAGTAGTCCATGGTCGGGAGGGACGCGACGATCCCGCACGCCCGCCCGTTATCTCATCGGGCCCGCGCCCGATCTCGGGAAGAAGCCGCGTGCGCCCTTAATCGAATTATATTATACGCCGAAGTGTGTACCCGCCGCCGCGATCTTTTATTCTCAGATTTCAGACGCGATCGGGACCGGCCGTTCGGAGGAAACGACTTTGCGGGCCACGACGACGGACAGCGGTATAATATAATACACGGCCGCGTTTGTGACTCGGCCGCGTGCGATTGGGCGTGTTTTTAAGACACAATATTATATTACGTTCGCGCGTGCAAAACTCGGCGAAAAAATAGCCCCGCGTATAGTTCACGGTATAATTTCGCAAAATACCGTACGCGTAAACGGCCGGCGGTGGCGGTGGTGAGGACGACGACAACGACGACGACGACGACGACGATTATTACGACGGTGGCCGCGCGCGCGTGGTACCTACGACGGTGTCGTCGGTTCCAAATCAAATGATGGCCCGGCGTAATTCAATAACCGGCCGCCCGTCAGAAAAGTGCGAAAAACACGCCCCCGGTTTCCACCCCCGCCGCCGCCGCCGCCGTTTGCGACCCTCGGGGGCGCACGGGCTCGGGGCGGAGCCTGCCGTCGGTCCGCGACAACCCTGCCCGGCGGACCGCAGTTCGCGTGGCGCCGTTGGCTGGGCGCGCGCGCGCGCCACCCCCGTGCGACAACCCCGGCCGGCCACCGCGCGCCGCTCCGAACCGCTCCGGTGCCGGTCGCGCGCGTGCCGTCCTTGGGCCAGAGAACGGTATCGCTACTGCAGTCTCGGTATTGTTTTAAAAAACTATCACCTGTACATTTTTCCCCGCAGCGGCCGTGTTGACAACAATTATTGTTTTTATTGTACAACGCGACGTCGACGCGAACGGAAAGAGGGATGACGGAGGCCGTCGACCCTACGAAAATTCGAATACATTGTAGTATTATTTATGCGATTCCGAGCGCTGCATTGTATAACGCTACGAGTTTTCCGGTATTTTCTGCGCCGCGGTCGGCCCGGGGAGATAGAACAGTTTTCCGGTCCGTCGAGTGTGTATCGGCCAAGCGCCTCGTGCAGCCCAGTTGCTGCACCGTTGCCGCGAGGACCTCTATAGAAACTCGATTGTTGTCAGTGTAGAACTTTTGGACGATGAGACGATTTTTAGAAAATGTGCGTAAATCGCGTTTGTTTTTGTTTTTTTCGCATGCTCAGAAAACATGAAACGCGTGATTATACTGTACTTGACGTCGGTATTCCACAAGAACTAGGTACCCATTGATGTCATTAAACTTATACACCGGCTAAGACACGTCACAGTACAGGCACTGCAAGCCACAATCGTATTAATCGATTACATTGTACAAAATCAAGATAAAATATTAGATGGATTTTGCTAGAAAAATGCGTCGTGTATCACAGCGATCGAACTCTATACGGTTTACCCCCAGAACGTGTATTATTATGGAGCATTGCACGCGATGCGACCGTGTGAAAAAAGAGCGACTGTCCATCGTTCGGGAAAAAACGATAAACGTTGTGTAAACACTCATAACTTATTGGAATTTAGAAACGAGGTCACGGTGGTCTTCGGCGGGTTTTTTTTTTTTTACATCGCTTAAAGCCCTTAAAATTCACCTCTTAAATCTACCGGCATACTTGAAGTTATACCCCTCGTAAAAGTGGCCCCCGCATAAATTGCAGTTTTTCGATACTACGTATCTTGACTGGCCAAAGTGGAGAGCGGGTAGGGCTATTACTTCACCTCTTCTTCTCCGCCCTTCGCCCGACTTTTTGAGGTCAGCCACCCTCGACTCATCCCTCCACTTGTCGCGATCACCCACATCCCCTACACGCACGTTAACAGCCCTCATATGATTTTCCATCTCTTCCACGGGGTGTTTCTCTACTTCTTTGTCCACTTCATAACCGCTCTTACTGCTTCGGTTTCTTCTCTCCTCGTCACACGTGCCCCCCCAAACCATCCCAGTATTATATTTTCCCACATCTCACCCACTGGCTCGATGCAACACTACGTTTCACACATTTGTTCCTATTATTCAATCTTCTCATTTTACTCGTCCACCCGTAAGAGCATTATCATTTCCGTTCTGTTCGCCCGTCAACCAGCCGACACACCGAACCACGCGACGTATTGCACGTCTCGCCGCACTCCTGTATAGAACTTACCTTTTGGTATTATCGGAAGCGCCTCATAAATATGGAAAATAACAATAATTATCATGTACAATCGTCGATCGGAATACGACTTTTTGACTCAACCGAGAACCAGATCGCTGCGACGAACGACAGTTTTTTTCCTAAAATTTCATCATACAGTCAGCATCGAATAACGACGAGAGTGACGACGAATAAAAATAATTTTACCATTGTTTTCTTGCGCGCCGCCGCATCGAACAACGCGACAGATGTGCAGCCTTCGAGCCACCACACTTGTGTGTGTCACTGTGTGTTTAACAGCTCCCTTCACGAAAAACCGTGCGTAAAAATACTGTACATATATACAATATTTACGACGTACGTATAGGGTGGATTCTCGTAGTTATTACCGTGTTCGAAGTAGATATTCGAGTAGATATATTCCAAAAAACTTTTCTTCGGGGGGTTTTTTTTTGCTTTTCATTCCCATTCCCCCGAAAAGGTGTTTTGTTTTCGTGCAAACGAACAATCAGTCGTTTGCGTAAAGCTGCGCGACAGACATTTAGAGCGTTCCAATTGCGTCCGGACGATATTTTTTGAGCACAAAAACGCGTTTCATCTTTTTCAACCCGACAATATTAAAATAGCTTATAGATGTCGACAAAAAATATAATTTTTTTTTTTATTCTGTATCGATCGTTGTAACTATTCACAAATGTTTTACTACCTACGCATAACAATTAGTCCTGATTACACTTTGTGTAAATTTCGTACTCTGATTGCGCGCAGAAGATCATCTCGATATTGTCATTAACTTTGTTGCGTCAACTTCTTGCCCCGCAACACTACGACGAGACACCCTGTATATGTTATATTTACCGTGGCGGCCGCGAACGGAAAATCAACTTTGCCTACAACAGCTACCGCGACCTAATATTTGTGCCCTTGTTTTTCCAGCCATTTAACGTGACTCGGGCTGTACTATATGTATACATTATATCTATATGTACTTAATATCTTAGTACGTGCGCGCAGCGTGTTTGTCAACCGCCACTGCTGTCGCCACTAACGACACCACCATGTATAAATACCACCGAAATTCACACACGAGTAGTAAAATAGCAGCATAGTATAACACAGGCGCTGTAAACATGTATCGTTTTATAACGTCTACGTAGTGTTTATATTTTCAACGGTGAACAGCAAAATCCGACAGTTCCTGTAGCTCGCATTCATACAAACGGCCATAAACTTGACACTCGGTTATTACGTACGAAGATGTAAAGGGGGTGAAGCTAGCAAATCCTGTGAGCCTTCTAGCGGATTCTAGCAAATCGTGTGCTCCGATCTGCCGGTACACCCCGGCGGACGCGGTACCACAACTCGGGTGGGTCGATTTTCTCAAAAAGCACAAAATTTTATGACGCACAGCTTCAAATATTACGCAGCTTTATTTTTCTTCGAATCGACTGTAAAAAGTAAAATCCAAATCGTACTTTAATTTTGATTCGCGAGTACGCGCCCGAGTCGAACTTCTGAACGCGTGGACAAATTGCGTAGGTACCTTGGACAGTATCGTTTGTTTAAAAATATAAATACGGTCGAATGTAAAAATTAGAAACGCGCAATGAGTATACAGTGTATTACGCGTTCTCACACACGAGTGCGTTTATCAAGCGTAGTTAGTTTCTGAACATCATCATTCCGTTTTCATTGTATTTGAAAAAAAAAGGACAGTTACGGTCATCCGCTGTTCTGCACACAAATTGCAAGTTAGGTTAGTCATTATTGGCTATCGTGTACACATCGCTGTTTAAGTGCACGTCTATTTGACCAGAAACAAATATTCGAATTTCGTATGAAATACAACAAAATAACCGAGCACCCTATCGAATGCAGCTAGCTACAGTCGATTTCAGATTCAATTGGCACTTTGCAGTACGCGTGAGTATACATATATGTATATATTATGTAGTTTGTGCGCGGCCACATACGGGGACGGCGGTGCAGAAGTCAATGCAAGGATTGCAAACACAGTTTAATAAAAGTTCGCTCTGCAAGTGTATACCATAGTATATCATGTTTCATATTTTAAACAATGTACGACGTGTGGTGTTAACGTACACCAACGCTAAGGTGAATAAATACAAATACGAATTCGACAGTGCAAGAGATGAGCATAAATGTTATAGCTTTAATATTTTAGTTCACCGAACTGTGCACAATAATTACTATGTAAACAGTAGGTATAATAACTACACTCGCGCACAGTACTTTAGTACAGTTTACCGCGTCAAGCATTTTTCCGCTGACAATATCAAAATCATCATCTCAAATCCACTTTGATCGTATATAGGCTTCATATTTTTATAAATCTTCTCCGCCATTTTCTCCCAACTATTTGGGACCGGCCACCCTCGTCCCTCCACTCTATCTATCTAAGCGTTTCGAGACTCCTCGATTCTCGAAATCGTGGCGGAACTGTATTATAAAGTTAATACACCTGCGCGTTATTGACAAAATTTTAGCGGTTTTTCACAATTTTTCGGTGGTTTTTCCCGTAAAAAAAAAAAGACTATTGAGAAAATCGATAAACGGCCTCTCTAAAGTGTACCGTCTCGATCCGATTTTCTAAATGATAAGGTACTGTACGCAGAAACCGGAGCACTCTTTCCGGTAGAAATTCTGTTAAAAAAAAAACTTGAAAAGATGCAAAACATGCGAAAACCGCTTGCTTTCCCGCTCCGCTCAGAATTTGAAAAACAATACAATACAACCAATTTCGTGCGCGTCTGGCGGTTTTGCGAGACACACCGCATTTTCCGACGACGTCCCAGCGGCGGCTGGCCGGGCCACCCGGCGGTGTGGCCACCGTTTGGACGCTACGAGCGACGGCCGTCGGGTGTATCGCGCGACATCAATCATGGCGCACGTGCGACGAACCGCACGTGCCGTCCCTCGCGCCACATGGTACCTACCCGCGTCGAACGCGATCGGTAAATTCGGAGCGAGGACGAGTGGGGTGGGACAAGACGTGTATATTTTGCGGCGATGCAATCGAACGTGTTTTTGTCCGACGGTTTATTTCGCTTAGTGGAATTAAAAAAAAAAAAAAAATGACTACGGGCCGCAGCGAGGGGAGACAATAATTATTACTATATTATTATTGTTATTATTATTATTGCTTGTATAGACGAATCTGTGTGCCTAAATATTTCATCGACCGGACAAAAATTGTTTTTGTATCTACGTGACGTTAAAGCGACTGTGGTTTAAATTTGTAATGTTCGGCGTAGGGAGTCGTCCGTCGTTGTCCGTAGTGACTCGTGACGTTTTCTGCACTGCGGCCGCGGGGCACAAGAAAGTCGTTGTCGACGGTTATTTTGTATTTTTAATTACGTGTGGGTTTTTCCGGCTCGACTTTCCCCGGCGATGAACTTTGAACTGTGTGAGACGCATCGTTCCGATTGGCCGGAGTGCGGTTGTGGCCAATTATTTTGTATTTCTTATTATAACGACGTGTGGGTTTTTCTGGCTCGACTTTCCCCGGCGATGAACTTTGAACTGTGTGAGACGCATCGTTCCGATTGGCCGGAGTGCGGTTGTGGCCAATTATTTTGTATTTCTTATTATAAACGACGTGTGGGTTTTT
>CM029363.1:9276811-9299798 GCA_017140985.1 Hormaphis cornu | reverse complement strand
GGCCAATTATTTTGTATTTCTTATTACAAACGACGTGTGGGTTTTTTGGCTCGACTTTCCCCGGCGATGAACTTTGAACTGTGCGAGACGCTTCGTTCCGATTGGCCGGAGTGCGGTTGTCGACAATTATTTTGTATTTCTTATTACAAACGACGTGTGGGTTTTTTCGGCTCGACTTTCCCCGGCGATGAACTTTGAACAGTGCGAGACGCTTCGTTCCGATTGGCCAGAGTACGGTTGTGGCCAATTATTTTGTATTTATTATTATAACGACGTGTGAGTTTTTATGGCTCGACTTTCCCCGGCGATGAACTTTGAACTGTGTGAGACGCATCGTTCCGATTGGCCGGAGTGCGGTTGTGGCCAATTATTTTGTATTTCTTATTACAAACGACGTGTGGGTTTTTTCGGCTCGACTTTCCCCGGCGATGAACTTTGAACTGTGCGAGACGCTTCGTTCCGATTGGTCGGAGTGCGGTTGTCGACAATTATTTTGTATTTCTTATTATAACGACGTGTGGGTTTTTCCGGCCCGACTTTCCCCGGTGATGAACTTTGAACTGTGTGAGACGTATCGTTCCGATTGGTCGGAGTGCGATTGTGGCCAATTATTTTGTATTTATTATTATAAATTGGCGGCCACGGGCTCGTTAGTTACACGATTTTATTTTTTTTCCACAATTCGAATATTTTTATTCGAATGGTAAATTTCGTTTTACACAACACATTGTTTAATTTTAAAATGTTAAATAACAAATTAGTGGTATCGACGAACTATTATTCTTAAGACACCACTTAGGAAATGGAATCGAAGATTAGATTATTCACATAATTATATTAAACGAGCGTCTTTTCTTCGTGTCGATGTTCAATTCTTTGTAGACGTGAACGGTTAAGATTTTTTCTGCTTATTATTAATATTAATTTCAGTGTGTGTGAAACGGTTTCTTCCATGATGTTTTGAGATATTTGACAAGAGTATTTATTGTTAAATTCGTTTTTACCACGACGCATACTAGACAACTGAGCTCGCTCAGAATCGTATTTTCGAAGGCAACGATTGCTTTCAGAAATTAAATAATGCGTTTAAACCACAACTTCTAAACTATTGACCCACCCAAAGCGTCAAACTGACTACCCATGCAACCTACACTGATCCCGGCGAAGAAGAAGAAGATCTATGTGACGTATATTGTTGTCCGGATGAAAATTTGAACGACCGTCTGCGTGGTTAAAATCGAAGACGAAAATAATAATTGCAGTCATGCGTGTAAATGATTTACAAATGATTTTTCTTCAAACCAGCCTAAAACGTGCCGGTTTTTTTTTTTTTGGTTCCAAAATTTCAAAAAGAAATCCTTCCCGTCGTTTCAAAAATACTTGGTGCAGAGATCTAATCCAATTATGGTTATGTATAAAAAAAAAAAAAAATTTGTACATACCTATCTGAATAAAAAATATATAAAAGTCAGTAGGAGTGCCTCTTGGCTTCTTCACGAGCTGATTTCATGTTTTAAAAATAAAAAATGTGTCATAAATTCTTGTTGTAAATACATATTTTACAGATCACGTTTTTTCGCGTTTTACGACAAGTCAGTAAACAAAGTCGATTCCCGAACATAATTTCGATTTTATAGGCATGTATTGGTATTTTTTTAAAATATTTTAAAACCTGTAATAACACTGTACCTTAAACACTACAGAATGATTAAAACAGATGTATTTAGTTAATATAATATATTGTGAGCGAGATCGTAATCTTTTTTTTTTTTTTTAGATTCTGAGCGTCGGCGAAGAACGTATTGGTTAGGTTACAATGATGTTTTTTTTTTTCCTGTGATCAAAAGTTCTTGTAGAAAACTTGCACCAATTTTAACGTATGATACCTTAAAAGATAGATCCGAGATGGTACTTTATTTTAAGCGTTTTTAAAATTTTTGATTATTTTTTTTAAGTTTTGAGGAAAAAACGAAAACGGTCAAATTCCCAAAAGCGCTGCTCCGTTCGAAATTCATACGCGTCATTAAAAAGGGTTTAACGAGTTTACTGCTTGGTTTTCAAACGATTTCGATCATTTTTAAGAGAGTTGTGAAATTTTGAGATTTTTGAGTTATCAAATTTTAATTCCGGACGACCGTGTATTTCTTATGGGGGGGAACAAACAACTACGGGAAACGTGTTTTTTTTTTCCTCGTCGATTTAGATTTTTTTTGATCATAACATTCAAAATAAAGATCGGACCTTACTAAAATAGGAACGATGCAAATTTGATAAAAGTTGTTGTTGTTAAAGTGACATTTTTACCACTAGACAACTGAGCTGCTTGTTCGTATTTTCGAATTTTTTAAACTTCCGAACTAGTGGCCCACCCGAAGCCGCGGTCGCTACCCCGTCAAACTACCCACGCGACCAAGACTGATCCCGGCTTTCTTTCTTTCATTCAATTCGCAAAGTTTAAAATTTCACCTCTCGAGATCAACAAAAACAGCGGGTACCTACCCTACATTTTTACACGGGGTAGTTGTACAACTTTGGTCACGAAAAATGACGCAGAACGATAATATTTACGACCGTGCGGTAATTCCGTGTACGTACATGCGTATAAATAATATTATTTTGTATTTTCGGAAGTACATCGTGCACAGCAGTAGAGCGCGTTCCGTGGCTTTAATTAAAACGAAAACGAGCGATTGGGATGACAGAGAACCGCCGCGGGTAAGCACAATCGGTGCCGAGAAAACTCGGAAACTTCTCGCCCCGGCCGTTTTTGACGATAATTGCTTGTGCACACGCGCTCTGGTCGACGTCGGTCGACGGTTTGTCTTCGTCTCCCGCGTGGTTTATAACTAACATCCGTAATGGTAACAACGTAATATTATAATTATAACGGCGGACGGGCTCGTGCAGTGCTCGTGAGTATAGCTGGATTTTAAAGGCCGAGGAGCGTTTTTACCGTCGTAGAAGACGGCGGAAATAACAAAAAAATGAGCGAGCGCCCCCCGATTTTCGAGATTTTTACTACCGTCATTTAATACGTTATAAATTTTCATTTATTCGTCGATAACGTAAATTGTATTCATTAATTTAAATCGGTTTCGTTTTAGTTGTGTTTAATTTGACTATTGCTGCGCTAGTTTTTACCGTAGTACATTCATAGCGAATCGAACTTTTTTAATCATTCAATTGATAAAACGGGGTTTGTGGTTGTAAGAATTCAGCGCTCGCTTGTTTATTTTTCGTTTCGGTGTACACCCCTTCTACGACGGTAAAAACAATCGCTCCTTTAAAGTTAGCCCGTTTCCTAGCCTCAACGCATTGACTTGACACCCGCTGAATTTACGGTTAAGAACACGGCTTACGACATTCCTCCAACAGAAATCGTGCGATTTCCATTCTGAAAACATGTTTCAGTCCACTCTAGAAAACGACTTTTACTGAGAAGTACTCGGAGAACTTTATCGTGAAACGATATTTGTAATACAGTTTTACAACAGGTCACCGTAATATACCCGTATTTTAACTATCGCGTTGTTTACAAGAGCGCAGAGTATAGAAATAGTTATTATAATAGTATAAATTTGCTACAGCTTTGAAAAATATCAAAAATAAATGTTTCATTGCACATTTCATTTTTTTTTATTAATTTTACCGTCCGTCTGTGGCCATTGGAAGTAACAATCTGTTTTAACATTCACATATACTTGTATACAATTTACATTTCATCAATAACTTTTGTTTGTTCATTATCGCGAAATTTATTATATACGCGCGAAAGTCTCGGACCAACTACGCCGGCGTTCGCGAGGCGCCGGTCCGGGGGAGGATGCGTCGCCTTTCCCGAAAACGTTCGTCGTGTCGTTACTTTTAAAAACTTTAAGTTTGTACCGCAGTTTCGTCGAACCGTTGTTTTGCGCAAAGTATATTAAAATGTATCGTAGTAAAACGTTAATAAATTATCGCGTTTACGTCGTTAAACCCGTGTGTAGAAATCAATTTTACTATGGGCCAATTTTCTTACGAACTGTGCGAACTACCTATAAATTAGACTTTAGATTTTATTTATTTTTTTTCAGATATTTTCGATCGTCGGCGAAGAGCGTGTAGTTTTTACTACGATGAAATTTATACGTGCCATTGAGAAGGGCTGAAATTTCAATCGATTTCGATCATTTTCGAGGGAGTCGTGGAACTTTGAAATTTTCTAATTTCCTATTTTTTAAGTCTCGAAACTCAAATACCGTCTAAACAAGAAAGTTTTACATATGCGGTTAAAAAATTTAAAAACCGATTTCACGTTGTAATTTTGTCGTTAAACTCGTCCATTCCGGGCGGCCGTGTATCGCTTACGGGGGACGGGACAAATAACTACGGGCAACGTGTTTCTTACACATCGAATTAGATTTTTTTTTTGTAATCGTAACAATAAAGATCGGACCAAGCTGAAACTTTTACATAACATTAAAATAGCAAAGATACAGATTTGACAAAAGTTTTCATTGTTAAATTTGTGTTTACCACGACGTACACTATAGACAACATTGAGCTCGCTCGGGATCGTATTATCGTAGACAACGATTTTTTCGTTGCTCTCAGTTATGAAATAATGCGTTTAAACCATAACTTCTAAACTAGTGACCCACCCAAAGCGTAGTCGCTACTCCGTGTGATTTGTTGAAAATTTTTTTTTTACGTTATCAATGCTTCACCCATTTATATACACCTATTATGACAATATGGCCTAAAATCGCTTGAATGTCCTAAAATGATTTCAATTTTTATTGAACCTGAAATATTTCTCTAAGCATACAACATACGTACAGCGCGCACACTTTGCCCGATTTTCACCCGATTTATATTCAAAAAATTTACGATACTCACTAATACTATACTCTGGTCAGTGTCCGATAAAAAATAGCACCTAGACGTTAAATAAAAAATGGAGTTTGTGTTGATGCGCCTATATGTACTACAGACAATGTCATGTGTACTTACCAAATTAGCTAAAACATTTTTGAAAAAAGAATTGGGACTCCGTCCCCTTCCTGCGCACTGGTTATAAGAGAATATTTTTTGACGTTTTATTTGAACAGTGTTATAGCTGGTACCATTTGTATAAGGGTTCGTTTGAATAAAAAAGTTAACTTTTTTTTTACCTAGTTTGTTTTATTTTCTGCCTTGTGAAGTCACTCTTTTCTTTGTTAACTTTTGACTGAATACCATTACTGATCGAATTAACTTAATTCATCGCAGTTTGTTTATTTTTTTTTTTTTCATTAACTTGCCCAACACTGAGAATAATATACCAGGGATACGGTTTCATAGCACTTGAAATTGCATAAATACGCGCTAAAAATATGATCCATTTGTAAAAGCGCAAAAATGTCTTTAAAAATAAAAAAAAATCGCATCGAAATAATCGCCATATGTGTAAAATAATATTTTAAAAATGAGATCTCTGAACCACGAAACAAATTTTGAGCTTATTGTCTGCTATATTTTTTGAGGACTTTGTAAAAACTATGCGAACGCTGTGAAGTTCCAGCCCCCGGTAATAATGAAAGTACGACCAATTTTAATAATAAAAAAAAGAAAAGAAAACTGGCGAAAATGCAAAAATAACTTCAAAACTCTATAAGTAACGTTAAAAATAGCAAAAATGTGCAAAATAAAATTTAAATAATTAACCACGAAACAAATTTTAAGCGTATTCCGCTACTTTTCAAGGAATGCAAATGCTATAGAACCCTGGTTATAACGATGATGATAATAATACAACGTATCGCGCGTCGCGTTCTCACGCACATCAAATATTATCGATATTAACGTTTTGAGTAACATGTAACATACACAGTAGCTACATTATACTACAATGATAATGGCGGCATCTACATGAAATCGCCATCGGCGTCGCGGTACATTATTTAAAGTCAAAAAATACGGTCTTTTCCACGACGACGATTTTTCCCGCGTGACGCCGCCGCAGCACCGTCTCGTGGGGGCATCTGGCACGCGGGCGGCGGCGGACGCGTTTCCAGGACCCGCGCGAGCAACTCTCAACGCGGTCGCTGCTGCTGCTGCTGCTGCGATGATCCCGAGGGAACAGCGCGCGCTCCTGTTGTAACGGCCCGCACCATCAGCTCCCTGCAGGTGGTGGTGGTGTTGTTGTTGTTGTTGTTGTTGTTGTTTACACTGTGTGGGAAAGTGGTTAGTCAAGTGCTCCCAGCAATAAAAACAAGCAGCCGAAACGGGCGCGCGACCTTTGCAGTGTACGCTATGTGTCAGCGCTCTCTCTCTCTATCTCTCTCTCTCGTTCGCTCTTTGTGCGATCGCGCGCACAGTTGTTGTCGTCTTTGACGGTGTTGTGGAGTGCAGGTTGCAGCAAGGTTACGTGTATTCGATTGAAGTTTGTGGGGGCAAAACTTATTTTGGGTGTAACGATAAAAAAAAATACGATTTTGTACGACAAAACGTCGCACTTTTACCTACCTGCAGTCGTAGTGGATGATATAAAAATGCGTGAAATCCGTACTACAGCTGTCGTACTCTAGGTGGAAACGCAAAATTTTAAAATACGAACAAAAATGTCCCCTTTGCACACAGGTCGCGGTCATGATGACGATCGCTCGAGTGTTGACGGTGCGCGTAGGTACCGATTTTTTTTTAAAGTTTCGATGCGATTTTTTTGCCGCTCAAGAAGCCTTTCCGTTTAACCACATGACGTCTTGAATCAACCGTTATTTTCCCGCAGTTTTTTCACTGGAAAACACAAAACCGCGGATCGGACTGTTTAAAACGCAAAACGAAATTTGAACGATTCAAAGTCTCTATCGGTCAACGAAAAGTCTGCTGTGGCTTCAAACCCGTTTATAACTTGTCCATTGTACAAAGTATAATGATACTGAAAATCAACTGCAGCGTTGAAACTGTGGGGCGAGTCAATTTTTACGAAATGTGTATGTGATCTATAGGTATGCATCGGTTTGGTTAGGTTAGGTCGTCAAATAAGACTAACAAATCTGAAAAGCTAAAGAATTGTTTGAAAACAATAACGAAATCGTAAACGCGGGATGCAAAATGATGTTTATTATTATTTTTTACAATGTTAACGTCTACCGGAAAGAGCGCACCGATTTCTGCGTACAGTAACTCATCTTACAGCGCGAATCGGATCGCGCGTTGGAGAGGTCATTTTTCGATTTTCTCAAAGGTTTTTTAACGGGAAAAGAACGCCGAAAAATTGCGGAAAACCGCTAAAAACGGCACTCTGTCAGTAGTAACGCGTACGGTTATTTCCCCCGGTAATTTCAGAAATAACCATCGAGGAAATTTCAGGCGGTAACGCGCGTCTTTGTACTTTTTTTACTTTTGATCTCGTAGCCACATTTTTCGGTCTAGAGGATTCATAAATGGCTTAATTTCGACTTGAAATTCGAACACGGCGCGCGCGTCACCGAAAATCTTGAAAATCGCACAATTTTTCGATCCACCGATGTTGGCGTTGAGATTTTCGACGACGACACATCATGGAGATCTCGTTGGAACAGCGTACAGTTTCACCGCGGTATACAATCGTTCTAGTATTGTACCTAGAGATTTTCGACACAAAAGGAATCTTTGTAACCCGCACCCGCCCCCGTTATAGAACTGCAAAAAAATTTCGTTCGGTTTTTATCCCTCGGAGTCTGCTTTTCTCGAAGGCTGCTCTCGGATACTGCGCGCAGTCTGGGTGGGTTTGAACCGCGATTTCCGAGCCCACCCGAAACGTCAAAACCGTCCCACGCGACCTAGAGCGCATTTTTGTCGTTGTACTTTTACGACCTTTATTATTGTTATTTATTTCGCGCGCGCGCGCGTCGTCTCACCGGGTGGCCCGCGCCGGCGGTCGAAAGCCGCGCGCGACGTATTCCCCAGAGGACGGCGGAATTTCGCGAGAACGAAACGGTTCACACGCGCGGCGCTCGCCCGACGACAATGACAATGACAATTTCTGAAACGCCGGGCAAAACATCGGAGGTTTTTTTTTTTTAATGGTGATCGTGCACGGGCCACGGCGTGTGCCGGCGATCGTAAAAATTATCGTCGTCGTCGTCGTCGAACCCGCGGTTCCGTCCGAACGGGATTCCGTGTGCATCGTATGTGGTGTTTCGTACGCCAAAGGGATACGACGAAACGGTCTCACGGGCCAAATACGTCCTGGATCGGCGACGGGCTGCACCGGATTTCAAAAAAAAAAAAAAATAAGAAACAAAACCGCCATTTAGGAGGTTTAACGGTCCTTTATACTTACCGGCCAGTAACGTTACGGCCCGTACGGTTTGTTTGTTCGAAAAACACTTTTTGAGAAAAACCGCGAGAAAAATCGACTCCTAGTCAGTCGAATCCGTTTTTCAACTTATCGCGGAACGAAACGTCGTTAATTGGCGACGCGAGAAAAAATATTCGGTAAAAAACGTGATCATTTTAACGCGCGGTATTTAATATTGAAAACAATGACCTAGACAAATGTGCCTGTCCGGGGGCGGATTCGGCCGAAAAACGCGGGGCGGCCGATTTGGGCGTGTGTTAGTCCCCCAAGCTCATAAAGCTCCCTAAAGTTCCCGGAACTTCGGAAACCGTTAGCGCGAAATAGTCTCTCAGTGTGCGATCGCCGCCATCTGAATCCGCCGCCCCCGTAACTATCCGGGCAAATTTTTTTAGGCCTACTCACAGCACGAATCTCGACAAGCGATAAGTAAAAATAGAAAATATAAATAGTATTTCTACAAACAAAACGGGTTTTGTGTCTATAGTTTTTGTTCGATTTGTCCATTTAGTCCGTTTTCGGACGGATTCCTGGTCAAAATCAAAAATAAAAAAAAGTGGACGAAAAAACATCCCTGAAATCGATCCACGCGGTATCTCCGCGGTAACGCAGAGTGATTACTGAGTGATTTTTTAGATTCCCAGTGCAGCGAGAACGATTTTGCGACGTTTTTCTTTCTGTGATTTTCTGGTAGAATTAGTGCTCTCTTTAAACGCAATCACCCGTTGATAGACGGGTGTGATTGACCCGAGAAACGGTAATTCGGCGAAAACTGTACTATTGTAATTTGATTCGTTTTTGAGATATACGAAAAAGATTGCTCCGCCAAATGCCGACTGGAAATTTAAAAATATAAGATTGCCGAGCAATCTTTTATTGCGAAAATCCTCAGTAAACTGATATGAACTGTCGTCGAACGAATAAATTTAATAAACTAACTGGGCATATGAAACGATAAATATGCGAAAATTTACGCCATTTCAAAATTACAAAGCTCTCCGCGTCAAAAAAAGGCGAACTGAGCCGGATGTACCCACAGCCGGAGGAACCCAACACGAAATAATTTGTTATACTCGGCGTATAAGCTATGTTATACATCGTGTTGTTACCGTTATAACATTGGTTGAGTGTTTTTTCTGAAAATTTCTCCTCAAAATAAATTGCCCGCGACAAAACTCGAGCCGGTACGCAACAAAATATAACGTTTATTTCGATAAATAATACTCCTCCCCCCGTGTAGGTACAACGAATTAATTGGGCCGTACGATGATAACATTTCTGGTGTCGTTATTTCGTTTCGGTTGCCACAGCGGAGTTATTCTTTATCGAACGATTCACAATGTTAATATTGTTCGTGTAATCGAAGAAGAAAACAAAAATCTCCGCCGTCCAGCAAACAAAAATGCGCCGTACGTTTATCCGAGTTCGGACAACACCGAGTTCAGGTCTTCCTGTAGGACCAGAGACATTTCCTTCTGTTTGTTCACGTCGTCCTGGAGCCGTTCCACGTTGGCCTTGAGCAGGTAATTTCCTTTTTTCAGCGACGTCAGCCGCCCCTCGTAGTACTTGGACCGGCGGCGCAGGTTTTCTATTTTTTCTTCCGGCGCGGCCGTCTCGGGCGCTTCTCCTTCGCTCTGCGGTTCGTCCTCGCTGTCCTCACTGTCCGACGACTCGGTCTCCTGAAAACGCACAAAAAATTAATAACGCGTCTGCTAATAATTGCACCTACACTGCGAAACCTAACGGTTTAGAGGGATTTTTGACGCTCGGGCTCTATTACTAAGCAGAATGACAGATTTTTGCAGCACCCCTGCCGAATAAAAAACATCAGAAACATCGTGCGAAGAATGGTGAAAGTTTAAAGTAATGTGTATACATTTTTATAACTGTCTAGATCTGTACACAACTCCGGAACGTATCAAATTGCGTGTGTGTGTGTAAACGCGTATTTTCTTTAAGTAAAAATTTTGAATTTCTGTGATTCAACCGAAAATAAAGTACGAAGAAACAAA
This sequence comes from Hormaphis cornu, assembly GCA_017140985.1. Lineage (NCBI taxonomy): Eukaryota > Metazoa > Arthropoda > Insecta > Hemiptera > Hormaphididae > Hormaphis > Hormaphis cornu. The sequence continues at coordinate 9,289,484 of CM029363.1, read as the reverse complement.
CGCTGAACAGGTATAATACATTATGTCTCACTCGCATTCAATTGTTCGTTTTTAAATGTAATAATCACTCATAAGTCCCTGTCAGGGAAATAATTGAATCAAAATAACCTCCTTGTAACGTATATATCGACTCAATTAGTTGTATAAATAAATTTCTTTGTGGTTTAGTAACGACCGAAGAGTAAAATTCTCAAGACTGGCAGGTTCGATTTTTATCCAGTAGATTTATATCAGAACCCATTTTAAAACTCAAGTACCCTCAACAGTTATTGCCTGACGGAAACGAGTAAGATCAATGGAATAGACTCGCCTCTTCCGATTCTTCTTCCTCAGCATGTTCCTCTTCTTCGTCCTCATCTTCGTCGGTTTCCCTCATGAGTTTCGCCATTTTATCCACTTCCTTCTGCAAGACTTTATATTTTTTCTTCTCGGCCTTCAGTTCGCTCTGTTTCTTAGCCAACATCTGCTTGAGGGTCTTGCGCTCTTTTAGCGCTGACATCTGCTTGTCCCTGACAGCCTTCAGTTTGACCGCCAGAAGTTTCAGCTCTCTAACCGTCCTCCTGGCTTCGTCCAGCTCCTGCGACGCGTCGCTGGAACTATCATCCGAGCTGTCTTCATCGTCGTCGTCTTCATCCTCTTCTTCCTCTTCTTCGGACAGGTGGTCGATGGAAGGCGCCACCGACAGTTTCTTCATGGACATCTGCCTGGGGACCGGTTGTTGAGACACCGCTCGGTTCGACAACGCGGCTTTCAGCTCCAGTTCCAGTTTTTGATTCCTGAGCCAAGCGCTTTCGAGTTTTCGTCTGGTGCTGTCTAGTTCTTCGGCGGTCACGTGATACTTTTGTTCCATATCTTTGACGATCCGATCGGCCTCTGACGCTTCTTCTTTTAATTTATTGATGAGCTACGAAAAATCAAAAATAAACCGTTACTTTTTTCAATTTTCATACAAACAAACAATTTTCACGCTGGCATCGTATGCCAACGGTTTTTTAGTACACAACCCATATGGTGTTTCTGCAATCCCTACCTGTTGATCGGTTTCTGATCTCGTTGGTCCCGGTGTACTGGACTTGTCTTTGAGCTCCTCTTGTAGATTTGCAACTCTGGCCAACAGCCGTTTATTTTCTCGTTCTAACGCCTCTTTGCTTCGTAACTCCAAGGCGAGCATTTGTTTGGCAGACTGTAAATCGTCTCTAACCTAAAATAGATAGGTTTAAATTTTAATAAAATAAGTTGAGTCGAGAACTTTGTAGGCTGTTGTTCAAACTTTATCTATGTCATCGAGTTCGTCGGGCTCCGCTGCGGCGGCCACCACATCGGCCATCGACACAGACTTTTGAATTTTTTCATCGATCGTAGCTTGCCTTCTAAATTTCCTAAGCCCTAATTAAAATAATAATAACCATACGATTAGTTGTGACAGTAAAATATACATCATATTGTGTCACTTAATTGATTTTTTTTTTAACAATTATACTTTTAGTTTTGCACTTCGGTAACAATAATACAGTTTGTATGAAACTAATTTAATATTCTACCGAAATTTTATTAACTTAAAATTTACGTAGCACAATAATTATTACTGTATACATAGACATTTGTTTAAAACTCTAATTAATATTTTTGATTGTAAACGCGATAAACCAGTATTATAAAATAAAATATAATACCAACAATAATTTATAACTATTTTTTTCTTATTAAAATTAGGTGTAAACTATCGATGGGACATTGAAAAAAAGATGTATTCCAATTTTTAAGTGATAAAACACTAATATACATAACAATCATATTCTCTTGTCGATATTGAAGAAAAAAAATGTCAACATAAATTTGTTTTTCTGTGACACTACACACAAAACATCTTATGCTTTTAACGCGATTCAAGTAAAATTTACCAACTTATAAGTTATATTGAAATTATTTAATGTGTATAGTACTGCACCTTCTATGTAGGGTTTGCTCTTGTCGTTTGTCTTCACTTTACGTAGCTTGACACCGTGTTGAATGTCTTTGAGCAACTGATGATGGTCGGTATCTTCTGCTTTTGACTCCGATTCGTACAAAAACTAATAAAACAGAAAAAAGTAAAACTACTATCACAAGCGACAGTAGCTGGTATATTCAAAGATTTATAAAACGTACAGTTCAGTGTAAGCTAGTTAAAAGTATTACTTATAGCACAAAAGCAAATTGTATGTTTGAACAACGTACAGATACCATATAACTTTTAGGTTTAAAATCAGCAAAACCTAACCAATATTATATCATATATATATAATATTATATTAGTATTGGAATTTGTTGTATTGGAATTTATAATCATTACTAGAGTGGATATCGGTAAACGTTACACCAACTTCAAAAATATTTCGTCCATCGTAATCGTAACATTAAGTGTTTAATATTTCGCAAGTGTATGAATAAAAGAGACGAAACTTTAACACGAGTTACACAACATAATATTATTTTTCAATACGTTGATGTGAAAATATATTGATATTTGGCTAATTTTCGTTATTTTTTCTAGGTTTCGTACAAGACTGATAGAAAATTTCACGCAGTATTATTGTTACGAGAACGACGCAGTGAAAACTGACATTTCAACATTTTTGAGTAGATTTTTGAACTAATTTACTATGAGCATTCACCGGGCTCGTTCGGAATCATGATTATTTTCACAAACAAAACAACAATGGTACGACGTACCGACTCCACCCCACGGCTCTTTTATTTATTGAGTCCCCTTCACTTCTTGTCCAACACTTACGACTTACCTGTCCCTTGGACTTGGTTACGTTTATGATCGGAGCGCTGCGATCGTTACACTCGACGTGCTTGAGCTTCCTGCCGCTCTCCACTTCCTTCATCATGTCCGACCAGTCCGGACGTCTCCTGGGCCGGCTCCGCAGCGATTCCAGTTTCTTCATTTTCTCCGGGGTCGGTGGCTTTTTCGCTGCAAACCGAACGGACTATGCGTGTGACCGATTTATTTATTTTTTTTTTAGTTTATACAATTTTTCGACCGAACGTGGCCTCGCCGGACGTTTCGACGAAAAGGCGGCCGTTTACCTGTCGCCGATCGCAAAGAAAAACGGCTCGATAATCTTTCATCGCCCGCGAATTTACAGCCTGTCATTGCGCGGTCTAATTTAACAACGCGATTGGACCGCGTCCAAACGCACTACATTTTACGTATACAAACACCGCGCTTTATCGACGTTATACCTGCAGCGTTACGGCGTGTTCAGAATTGCTCGAATATATATCGAGGTGGATCAAATAATAATAATGATTATATATTACGAATAATTGGAATACAAAATATTACAGCGCTCCATTTCACAAGTTTACTATTCCGCTAGTGACGGTACAAGGAAATCCTTTATTCGTGTCCTATAGTGCAATGAACTATTCTGCCCTTGGTTTGAAGCCTTTGGGATGTGCGGTGCTTCAGGAAAATGCTCGTGGACGGAGAGAGTAACGAACGAGGGGGTACTAATGATAGAATAAAAATAAAACTTCGGAAACGTATTATTCAGTCCGGAAGAAACAGGACACGTTTTATGGCGTGAAAGCTATTTAAAGAAAATAATCGAAGGGGACGTTGCAAGAGGAAGACCGAGACCAGAGTTCACGACGCAGATGATAAAGGACATTAAACAAAGACCTGAAAGAATTGCGTTACGATATATGCTGAGAAGCATGCGACAAAAAAAATCTACGGGTTTGTAAAAAAAAAGAAAAAAACTTGGGAAATAGGAACGTTTGTAGCTATACGCGGCTCTGCAACAGCGTCCCCCTTTTATTATTTTTTTCAATTCGATCTGATGCACTTGACAACAGGCCCCTGCGAGTGTCCGCAAATATTTTTCCTGTAGCCGTAGAAGTGTAAAAGTTACTCGATCGATATACTTTGCAATCAAAAATTCCAGGAGAGAAAATTTCTCCCAACCTGTATCGCGTATAGGCCCGTGCGATACGTAAGTTGATTAAAACTCAAAATTTGGCAAGAGTTGTAATTTGAACAGTAACACCTAGAACTGAAAAAGAATTTGATTTGAAACTGCTGTATAATAATATTGATAATAATGCGTATAACAACCGATTTCCGTAATTTCGCGGTGATAGAGAGCTTCTATCGATGGGTTCCTAACGTTTTATTTTGAACATCCTGTACACGACCGCGGTTGACGGTTTCCGCGACCTTCCGTTTCGCGACAATGAACCCGCGCAACGCTGCACTTTTTACACCTACAGCCATGAATATACTACAGGGATAATCAGTTTCAGTATGAATTTATTTTTTTTTGTAATTGCACGTACGAATGCAAAACAAAACACTTAAAATCTTCCGAACGTATAACGGATGAAAATCCAAAACTTTAACTGCAGTTAGGTAGATCATGTAATAAAAATAAAACGCGTAACGACGATTGATTGTTAAATATTAACGAAAAATTATTAATACAGTAAGTACGCGGCGAGGCAAATTACGGTGTACGGCTTTGTGGGCGAACGGTTTCGGGTTTGTAGGGATGTAATCGATTTTATATTAAAATTTAACGGAGAATTCTACCTAAACTAACAGCAATACAAACTCGATCAAAGTTATATTATCATAAATGTGTATCAATTCGACAAGTTTTTCGTACACGTTTATTTACGTACAGTCATAGCTAACTGTATGCGGTTAAGTATGAATCCAACGAGACGTTCACGGAATTTTGAAAGCTTACAGAATACAGATTTTTGATAAAAAAAGAAAAAAAAATATAACTACAGACCGTACATCACGACTTATGAAATTAATTGCGAGTAGTTACTTTTTAATGTCGAACAAAATAATCTAATTACAGTTTATACCGAAAGAATTTTTTACACGACTTTTCTATTCTCAATAAAATCTAAAAATTGTTCCTCAGCTACGGCCGGTGTACGGTATAATGATATTATACAGAGTATTAAAAAGAATCGATCAAACATTGTAGAAACATTTCGGTTCATTAGTCGTTATAACTATATCACTTCACACAATTTTATAGTTATTATGTTTTATTTGGATCGAGGCCAGTTATTATTTAGAGATGTTGACGCTGCAGAGCCGTTATGCGCTTGACCTAGATCATATTTCAATGTATATTAATATGATAAACAAATTTACGTCATTTGTACAGATTACAGTCATACATTTTCACGTAATAGTAAAAAGAAATTTAGTAAAGTATAAAAAATTCAAATCGCATGTTACCCCTACTGCAGTGTTTAGTTCATAAAGTTGATTTCGTTAATGTTACATATTATTTACAATTCTGGATACTAAAAGAAAAAAATTGTTATTAATTTTTTAACAAATTAACTAAGTTTCTTTATCGAAAACAACGTAAGCAGTGTCGTTTACGATAGGTAATCATAATCAAAAATAACAATAATAATTGTTTAGACTATTGTTACAAAAAAAAAAGTTTACATTTATAAAATATATCATCATTATTTCACTTTGTAAAAAATTAAGACTACCGAGTGAATAATAAAACGTACAACTACTGACAAAATTATAAGTTTATTTTAAATTTTACTCGGTTCCATTCATTAATCTAATAAGATATTTTTCTCGACTATGCTGTTGGTTATAAATAAGAATTTTTTTTTGTATATGACGTCTGTTCGTTTTTCAGCTTTCACAGAATAACGTGATTATTATCTGCACTTTTAAATATTATTGTATTTGTATTTTGACTTTTTATTTTTTTTTTTAATAAAGTCAGTATAAAAATAAATTTTGTAAAAAAGTTTTTTTTTTTTAGTTAAAAAAGATAAAATAAAACATAACTCGCCATAACTCGATTGTAATCAGATAGAACTCGGAGCTATACTATAAATTAATGAAGCATTATTCAACACAAAACTGTAGAAATTTTTTGTAAATAATTTTGTAAAATAGTAAAGTAGATATGTTTTGAATTTAGTTCTAACACTAACATTATTTATACATAATTATTATATACGAATTGCAAGAAGTACTGAGAGCAAATAAATCAGTTTAGAAACTCGAACCGATTCTCAACACGCTAATTTTAGATTCCGAGTGCAGCAAAAATTTTATTGATTTTACATCGATTTTTTAAAAAAAAAAATTAGGCAATCACCCCAAAATTGACCGAATTTGAAAGTTATTTTGAATTTTTGATTATTTTTGTGTTCAAAAGCGAAAAAGATTTCAAAAACTAGACTTTTTCACACACGTCGTTAGAATGAGTGAAAAACTAACGTTTAAAATATTTACTTTTCATGATTATATTGTAGGTAAACATTCACACATCAAAAGAAAACTAAGGTTCAAAACGTGTACATTCCGCTCAACATTAATCAACTTAATCGAATAAGAAAACTGGAGTCGAGTCGCCATCTGACACATCATTAAAAATCAATGAATATATTATACTTAATACCTGATGCAAATTAGGTAAGTACCTATTATACTACATAGTTTAGTATTGCTTTAATTACTGAATGATAAATATAACGAATCAGAAAATGTCATTCATCCATCACACGTGCAAAATCCGAGTATTATGATTTTAATTATCAACTCAAACAGATCGATATAATCGTTCGTTAAATATCGTTAGATCGCGTTTACACTCTACACGTTTTAGTTTCATGATGAGATATTATACGAGCAATTCACGCGATCAATATTATTATAGTATGCATTTTTGGCAATGATTTGATACTTGATACGTACATTTATATATATTTATTTTTTTTACAAACGAAATAGCAACACACTGCGTTATTTCAATGCAATAAAAACAAGACGTGTATAGTGAATTATTAGATTTTAAGATATGATCACGCGGCAAGGCGCTTTGTTTGAAAAATAAACGTTTTGTAAACGTCCCAACTTATCTATATTTTTTACGACTAAAACCTCAAAATTATAACAAATCTGTTCCGCGATATACCTCTCCGCCATTCGAGTGAGATAATCCGTCCGAGGGTATATGACTTTGCGAGTGCACCAGGATGCCGCTATACTTACGTCTGAGCCCTATCCTTCAAATTTTTTTAACAAATCTCAGATCCAGTGACGTACCGAGCCCTAAATTTGGAGGGAGGGAGGAGGGTTACTAATTGATTTTTTTTTTTTCATACCCCGCATAAAAAGGCATTAGATAAAAGTTAATTTCCATAAATGTTGAGGGATCCCGTGCGACTGAAACTCGCGTAGCAACAACCGGGACCCAATAGATCCACAGCGTAAAGTGTAATAAATACGTGATATTTTGTGCAGCACAAAAAAAAATCGAAACTCACTTATCGGCGGACCGCCGTTGGAGTTGGCCATCATGGGCGGTGGCGGCGGCGGCGGCGGTCCGGATTTCGTTGACGGCGGCGGAGGAGGCGGCGGCGGCGCGGATGGCACAGCTGCAGTCGAAGGAGGCGGCCGCGGCGGCGAAGGACTCGGAGCCGGGCCGCGCTGGGTCGGCGGTTTCGACGCGGTCACCATTGCAGCGGTTTTTTCCGGAAACTGCGAGGCCACTTGGTTTTTGATCTGCAACGGTCCCTGAGACTCGATCTGTAAACGCGAACGAAACCGAACTGTTGTAAAAATGGCCACTCTAGAGCCCGCAAAAATGTTGTTGAAAAAACAAGCGCAAAGTCCCCCGAATTTCCACGGTTGACGGGAAAGAAAAAACGTCATTGTAAAAAGAAAATTGTAAACGGTTTTGCCGAAAAAATAAAACCGTCTTCGAAAAACAAAAACAGCGCTAAAACGCACAAAATAATCAATAATGGCAAAAAAAAAAATGTTATTCACAGCTTTTTTTACCGAGTCGGTGTCGTCCAACATTTTTCTTTTTTCATTCAATTATTTTATCCTTTTCAGCGCCTTTTTTTTTTTTTTTTTTGTGTGTGTTTTGAAGTCAGTCTTAAAATTGTATTTTGTTTCATAATTTTCAGTGGAATTACTCTCTGTGTTTACATAATTCATACCATGCCGCTTCAGAATTTAAAATCAAATTTCTTTTGATTTGATTAACTACCTAAGTACAATTTTCTAACTCTGAGATTAAAACTTGACAAGTTTCATAGCATTTTACGTAGACACGAATTTTAACCGAGAGAATATGATTTTGTTCAATTAATCAAACCCCTCGCGGTTGTACCTATTTAGTTATTTTCATTAACTCGAATTATTATTTTATTCTGGCCACGAAACGGATAGAAGCAAAGAATCTAGATGATAATACGTACACCCACTTTTACAAATCGTTGTGATGACACGGTGTTAAACGTTTTATTTTCCACGTTTTCCACGTCCCGATGACGTATCGTGCAGATTAACCGCTAAGCGCGTCAACTGATTCGCAATACGAAAATAATACAATATATTAATACGTCTCAATTTGTAACCCGTTTCAGAGGGCTTTACGCCCGTCATTAGTTAAATTATAAATAAAATACCGTACAAATGTTTTTGATGGTCAGAGCTCAAGACGGCGGTTTGATTTTTATACCCAAAGAATGGTTATTTTATTATAAAAATCGCCTATGCTCTAATAGTTTTAAATAGTAAACAGCTGTATATTCAAAAAAGTAATTAATAATCTAAAATAAACATTATAGGTACAGGCAATAAGTAGTAGTTATAGGTGACCTGTACAACTATAAGTTAGGTTAATAACCGAAGCTTGCGCAAAAGAATCGTTGGAACCATAAACTTCCTAGAATGATTTTTCTACGTCGGTATAGGTACTTATAAAAAAAAGCGATTATTTGCGCTCACTTGAACAACAATCAATATTCCAGAAAGTACAAATCATTAAAAAAAACCTTTGCTAAAACGCAATTACTATAAAATTCTCATATTACCTATACTAAAAACGTATTGTATTGCTTGGCTATATTTAAAACCCGTCTAGAGTCTCGACCGTCCCAGATTTTGTGCTAAAAAATGTAAAAAAGTATTGTAGAGCCGTTTACGCAAGAACCTATCTGCATGTTTTCGAAGATACCTGTTTAATTGAAACCATGTACGCGTGATCTTTGTAGAGTTTAAACTATTTAAAAACACGATGGTTTCGATGGCTATAGAGAGTGAGAGGACGAATCGCTCTGATTTACTCTGGGGTACAATACTTTTTCCGACTGCTATACTACCTGTTTAAAATTTTGCCCACGGATTAGCGTGCGATAATGTCGTGTTGTAGTTAGACAACAATCACAATTACCTAATGGTCCCTAAAACGATAAGGGTGAAACCAGTTTTCAGTTAGAGGCCAAAACCGTTCAACGTTTTGGGCCCCAACCTATGGGTTTTCGGTAGGTATATGGGGCCATATTATAACTGTACGAGAGTAACTAAAACGTTTGGCCTCGAGTGGTCAGCCCGCCTGTGGATTAGGTAGGTTTCCTGTTTGAATAATACAACTTTGCGATGCCTACTTTAACGAAGAAGAAAACTTAAAAACAAGACGAACACAGGGCTTTGCGTACTATTGCATACCCACGTACATCACGTGTACAATCAAAATCGCAACACAACACGAATCGTATACAGGCGTAATTTACTTTGGGCACAATTTTGATCTCTGTAACTTTTCGTCCGTCGTTGGGCGCGACTTTTCTCAACTTGAAGTGTTTCACGTCGTCGGCCTGTCGGCAAAGAACAAGATTTATCAAAAAAAAAAAATACTCAACCGTCGAGCGGACGTATGCGAACGTTCTGTTATCGCGATCGTTTTGAAAGAACTACTAAAATGTATTAATTTACGAAACACCAACCGCCGCGGCGTTCGGTGGTTCAGCAGCGGCCGTCGTCTTGTCTTTGGTTCTCCACGGCACGGACGACGCCGGCGCCGGGTTTGGCGGTCCGTCTTTGACCCACGGAGGACGAAACGTGGTCCTCTGAGGAGTGTTGCCGGACATTTAACACGCCGCGCTAGTGCACACACACACACCCGATCGTAAAAACACGGCGCAATTCGATGACAGTACTACTATACAATGGTTGTAACAATAATAATAATAATAATAATAATAATTATGATGGTGTTTGCGATGATGACGTTTCGGGCCGTTCCACTGACGGACTGAGAAGAAATCCGTTAAAAACGATGAAAAAACGGCAGCAGTCGTACTGGACGCGGTAAAAATAGAACGTTATTACCACACGGTGTGGGAAGATATTTCACAAAGTTTGGCGACATTCCACATGTCTTATATATATATATCGAACGCGATGGGTGCGAGCGTGTTAAAATATTTACGCGGAAAGGGAAAATGCACGTCGAGCGCGGAAATAAAAATAGGTGAAACGAGTGAAAAATCGTCGTCGGCGTTATCATTACGAAAATATATATCGAATACAAAAAAAATTACAAAATATGATGCTTTTCAAAAAAAAAAAATAAAATTCAACAACAATAATTAACTTTACACACGATTATCGTTCGAAAATATTTGATACAGGGTCTTGCTGATGGCTTGTCCAACGGTTTTCGGCGGTACGCCGTAAGTGATGTTGGCCAGCAAAAGCGGATCGCTGGAACGTTTGAAGGCGTTTATGAGTGACTTCGGACACGGGTAATGCTCGACGATCGCAAATGCTTTTTGCACGGACAACCCTCGGATCTGAAGCAATTGTTTGATAAACATATCTCGTACGGTAAGGTTATATTTTTCAAAACGGTTTGGTTTAAAAAAAAAAAAATTAATAAAAAAAACCATCAATCGCTAGTATTATATATTATAAACCCACTTTGTTTTTCGCAGAACCTGTTGAAAATGTCTTAAAAGAAATAAGTTTGACGACGTCCAACGAATCAACGTAACCAGAGTCGGCTTCTTCGATATGAGTAGTAAGGATTTTGCACTGTAAGGAATTGAAAAAATGTCATAAAAATACTTATACGTTGCTCAAAATATTAAGTGTTTAAAAATATATACTACCTTGTACATGTCAGTTAGTAATTTAGAGAAGTTTGCAATATATTTCATGGACTCTAAATTGTTTTGTGTTCTGACTACTGTAAATTCATCAATAACCTCTGTGTTTGCCAATGCTTGATGCAAGTGAGATATTGGTAATCCGTGATATTTTTTTTCATACTCAACTAAATAGATTTTGTTTTTGAGTCTGCATTGTTTCAATCTAAACTGTACAAATTAAAATAATGTGTCAAACGTATGATAGTTTTTTTTTTTTTTTTGTTACAACAAATCATTTTACCTTTTGCTCATGAAAACGGCCATCTTGAATACTTCCGGACAAATCGTCTAACCGTTTGCGTTCTAGTATGTACGGTAACATAAGTTCTCTTCCATTTTTATCACGACAGACCCAAGCGAAATCTCCAACGCTTAAACGTCTCATCTCAAAAACCACGTTTAAAGCCGACAACTCTGTAGCCACTTTGTCCATATTGGTTTTCCTATGCAAAGAAACGATTGACACTTAATGAATTTTAAAATATTTAAAATGTAAGTAACACTACAAACACACACAAAACACATACCGTAAGCTGCTCGACTCGCCAGTATCAATGAGCAATACAACAGTAAATTCGAGTGGCCACAAAACAATTTTCTCTTCTTCAGCTGTAGTAGAATTTTCTTTCTATAAAAACAATGTGAATGCATTGAAAAATGAAACAGGCGAATCCTCAACTTGCTCTAATACACACATTTAAGAAAAGATTATTTTTAAAGATGTAGTCTGACGTTTTGTGTTAAATTTTGAAGCAATAATGGTGTATTGCTCTATCAAATGAGTAATAACAAGCTCAGTGAGTCAAACACTTTAAATTAAAAATATCTAAGTACTATATTTAGCTCAAAAAATATTCCTTGTCATCATAGTAGACTGTTAGGACAAAATAGGAGCTACATGTCTTTCAAAATCAGTTGAATAGTGACAATTAGACGTTGTGTAAATCACTGGAAAATTGCTACAATTAAAACCCAAATATCAATAATTGCATAAAATATTACATTATTGACAGAGAATGTTTGTCCATGTACAACAATCTAGCATAAAAGCGTTGACAATTGTCATTTCAGCTTTGAGGCGTTACAATTCTAAACACTGTTTTTTTTTTTATATATATATATACATACAGGCAAATTTTCATGAACCGTAACAGTATCAGTGAAAGTTTGTTTTTGAACACTTATTGAAGGTGGCAAATTATTAACAGTTGGTAGTGATTGAACATTTTTGAATGCATCAACAACAATATCATCATCTAAAATTAATAATTTAAAATGAATTCGAAATAATATAGGTAAATACACGCTGTAATCTATTTAACTGTTTTTATTACCCGCGTCACTTGATGGCAATTTATTATGCTCCTCAAGTTTTTTGTCTATTCTGGCACACAATTTGGGTCCGAAAAATTTCAGAATCGAACATTCTTTTCCACTCTTCAGCGGCAACGGACATTTTTGCAATGAAGTCAACGCCTGAAAAAAGTTAAGACTAATATTACACTCACAACACAATAACCATCATGAGTGTATAAGGTAAAATTTACAATGCTCTAAGAATAATAAAATGTTTTTTATTTTTAATAAATTAGGTGGTATTACTTACTTTTAACACTTTTGTCACACTTGACAGTCTACAATTCACATACGTAATCACGGACCTACATACCCG
>CM029363.1:9235864-9276411 GCA_017140985.1 Hormaphis cornu | reverse complement strand
ATAGTTTTTACGAAAAATAAATTGCAATAGAAGACAAATTGGTGTTTGGAAACATAAAGAATAAACAGTATTTGGCTAACAATAATTAATTATTTACAATTCACGAAAACGTTAAATTTTGAAGAATTTAACACTGCTTATCAGATACGACTTTGTGTGATAATGTTGTGATAACATTATAATCTGTGACAATTAATAATAAACACGATTTAAGTATAAATCATGGAGTCTATAAACTTTTTAGTTTATAGACTCCATGGTATAAATTAATGTTTCGTGGTCGCTACTTGACACTTGCTAACTAAAAATAGTAAAACGATTATGATTCATGAATAATAATTTAGAGAATATCTTCATATCGTAATCGTAAAAAACGAAAAATATACCGATAAAAAAAAAAATAAACGATAAATTCGTTTCACAATTTTAGAGGAGCGAGATATTGTATAAAGATATATATGTATATTTATATATTAACATATTGTACATCTAAATGGCCTTTATTCTTTGATTACTGCAAAAAAAAAAAAAAATTGCGCAAACGTATTTAAGAAACAAAAAACTATTCCAAAATAGTCAAAAGCTCAAAAAATGTAAAACCCAATACGTCCTATAGGTAAAGATTCGACAAAAAAAAATATTTACATAAAATTGTTATCTAGGTATTGAACTCGTACAATTATCGTATCTACAAATAATGTTTGAAAATGCGTGTACAGTGTAAAAATTAATTATTATTAAAAAAATTAGGAAACAAATTTTGGTGCGGCTCGTGTTAAATATTTAGTTTTGGCTCTAAAATGTGAAAATTATGACTTATAATTCATTAAACGAAACCTGTAAATAATTGCAACATTTAAAATTTCAAACTTAATTATAAAACTGTCGAGGATGTTTAAAACTTTTATGACATTTCAACTTTATCCATTTCGCATTAGAGTGTGTAAAAACTCCAATATGAAAATTTTTCCGAGTGGTTATTGCCAAAATTAAACAACCACAAAACAAAATATCTGTGACATATTATCGTCAAAAGTATAAACATTTTATGCTGATTTATTTACAGAATACCTTTTCCGAGAAAAGATTAATTTGTTTTAAATAGGGAGTCAAGCCACCAAGTCTTTTTTATTACCAATTTTCACGTTAATGAAGAAAATATTATGATGAGCAGCTAAGGAATTACAGCCGGCTTATAAATATTACCAAACTAGGTAAGCATTCGTGTGCGAAAAAATTAGACTTTATAAATACATTACAGTGGCCTTTACTCGAGAACGGGTACCTACTGCCGCATAGGAAACTCTGCACTGAAACTAGGTGTGCACAAAGTGCACAAAGTTATAAACACGTCTTATGAAACACAATTGTTTTGTAATCGAATCAATTAAAATTATGTTCCAAGTTACCTACTTATGTGATGAAATAGTCGTTGCATTCTTATAACTACCTAGTAGATCTGGGTACCTAGTAATAACTCGCAATAAATAAATAACGAGGAAGTATGCACAACAAGTAGATAAGTAGATGCATACGACATAGTTTGTGAATTATGTGCGTATAAAACGTAACATTTTGTAAGTAGGAAGTACCTACTTTTAAGGTATATGATCCGTGAACCGCAAAGCTTTTCCCAGGTCCTTCCTGTATAAATAAAGATACAGCTGGTACACATGTTTAATACTAATACCGAACAGGGCCAAGGAAATTATCGTTTTATAAGTTTTTATAGTACTACTAAGTACATACACAACATAAAAAAAAAATACCCTGCAAACGCCCACCACCAATTTATTCGTTAGGTACAAAAAACCTAACCAGTTAAGTGGCTGTTAAGGGGAAACAAATTTAAATTTAAACTTTTTGGTCGCCTTAATAATTATAGGCATTCGTATTTTAACGTGGACTACGACAGGTTTTTAGGTTTTTTATTCGATCATACTGAATACACTTTCATCGGTGTCGAATAGTGAAATTAGTAAGAATAAACTGAGTAATTACTTATTTTACGTTCTCGTGTTTTTTTTTTTTTGCAAATTGTCCACACGCATTTCGATGCGTATCTTTACGACGTGGTTGCGATTCGATCGTATCAAGTTGTTGCAGGTATGATAATATAATAGATACGTACCCAATAAATAGTTTTGGGATAGCAATAGAAGAGGATCGTTTTGCTACCCAAACATTTTTTATACGTGTTTGAATTTGACAGTACAAGAAATAAAATCGATCATGTCAAAAAAAAAGTTTGCCGCAATTTTTAACGTATTTTCCTTAATTTTTGCTCAGTATTTTGATTTTAAATTTTTACGCTTAAACCTATGACCCTTCAAAGTAGGTGCCGCGCGACTCCATAAAGTACCTATCAGAATATAGTTACTGACTTTTCGAAAACATAATTGAAAGAGTTATCGTAGTTTCATAGTGATAAAAAAATAATTTTAAAAAAACACACACATAATGTGAAAACCAATTACGTTCTTCGCTACACTCAGAATCTAAAATCAACCGTTTAAATGTTAATTGTTAGTATTACAATAGGTATTATTACTTAGTATCTACTTAACTTGCAACACTATTACACTTGTATGAACCAAAAAATCATATTAATTATCAATGAGTTTTTAATTATTGTGAACTATATTATAATTAGGTACTTCCGAGGACTTGAACTACCCTTGATCTTTCCGAGACATAAAATATGTCCTACTTAACACCTACGCTATTATTGCTGGTTAATGGCTTGTAAATTAGTAACGATACAGGAAGTTAAACGTATTTACGTAATAAATAGCATCATTTTACTAAACAAAACCAGTAAAATATTGAAAATTCTGAAGTTCTACCATATTGACTCAAAAACGGTCCAAACTGTTTGAAAATTTAATGAATTTCATCTACGTTCCAGTTATGTGTGACAATTGTACAAGAATTTTCTACAGTAGGTATCAGTATGTATTCAAAATCAGAAAAAATGCAAGCACCCTAAAATTAACATTATTTACATACATTTTGTCTAGCTAAGCCCCATAACGCGTGACTTTGTAACTAACTAAATATGGATATAATATGCAACAAACTGTCCAAAAGTCTTGTTAAAAAATTTATTGTATTTTAAATTTTCCACTAAACCAATTAATTTATTTGTTATGAACTACCTAATTAACTTAACTAGTTTACATTTTCATTACATGATCTCGACTATTCGGTCGAGTTGATTTTTTTGACGAGCAGCGCGACATTATTGTTTTATACATTTTGTAGGTTCCAAATAAGTATTCAAATACTATGAAAAAAATTGTATACGAAATTCGAGTACAATATTTGAAATACTTTAAAAAAAAAAAAAATGATTATTTAACTAAAACTTATCACATATTTCAATTATAAAATCTTATGTTGAAACGTTTTATTATAAAAAAAAGTGTACAATTTTTATTAGAAAAAAATTGAATAAGTACCAATAATCGGTTACCTACCTAGGTTGTTTTTTGTTTAGGAATAAATGCTCTTCACTTTTGGTGACTCACTGCAGCTCGACCTACAAAAGTTGAATTTTTTCTTTATCTCGTCTTACTTCGTTGAACGCCCACTTTTGGTTTGTGTTGTTACGGATACTATAATAGTTAGACACTATAATTTTCACAATAATTTTCAACAAACAATGTGTTACACCGTAAATAATAATATTGCCTTTATGAAAATATGTAGGTATAATAATTAATTGTTTTATCGTGTCATAGATTAAATACCTATACATGGGACCCGCGCCGTATTTTTAATTTTTCTAGTTTTATTTTTTCACGCAACAAAAAAGATTGATTAGCAGGTATCGACACATAAATATCATTATTTATAGGTATTACACTTTAATCCATGTAAAACTTATGAAATTATTTCGAAACAGTCAATACGTGATATAAATTTAAAAAACGCCTCGAACGACTTGAAATTTTCACGGATCGTTGGGAAACTAACGAACAATTTTTTTCCGATAGTGCTCAACTGCGATAAATGGGTGCTTTGCTTTAAAATCAAAGTTTTTCGTAGGCAACGACTTATCGTTGCTTCCATTAATTATATGCTATTACTCACACCGTCCGAAATACTGACCCACCCATAGCAGTGACCTCATTCACCTACTACACCCCAAAAATCGAAGATTTAACATTTCTAAATACGCCCCTGATGATGATGATCCGTGGTGCTAGCTTGCCAGCCTGCAGCGTCACCGTTTGGCACACCTGTTCGTGGCTGCTGATAAGGTGCGTCACTTCTGATAAGGAAACTTGGGGGGGGAGAAACTGTAATAATATTATAATATGTTGCGCGGTGGCTCTTTTTTATTTTGTTTGTATATTTTTATCTCCAACCAGTCCGCTACTGTTATCAACACCATCGTTTCGAGTAGCCGTCGTAACTTTTGTAGTGCTGTCACTCGTCAGCGGTTCGTTCAGTACAATCTGGCATTTCGTCCGATACCGATAAGCATCCGTGTGTGCCCGTGCGATGCTCGTCCCGTGAATAAAATAATCGTTGTTGGCGCCCGTCCGTGACAAAACCGTTTTTCGCCGCGGCTCATCCGATCGAACAACCTGTTAATACAGCGCCGTCATGTTGGGCTGGCTGAGAAAGGACGACGGGAAGAAGATCGAGACGTACGAGTCCGTGCTGGACGGGCTGCGGGAGAAGTACAAGACCAAACTGCTGCCGCTGGAACAGGCGTACCAGTTCCACGATTTCCATTCGCCGCAGCTGGACGATCCCGACTTCGAGGCGAAACCGATGATCCTGTTGGTCGGCCAGTACTCGACGGGCAAGACGACGTTCATCAAACACCTGCTGGAGTCGGACTTCCCGGGCATCCGGATCGGTCCCGAGCCCACCACCGACCGGTTCATAGCCGTCATGTACGACGACAAGGAATCGATCATACCGGGCAACGCGCTGGTGGTGGACCCGAAACGGCAGTTCCGGCCCCTGTCCAAGTTCGGCAACGCGTTCCTCAACCGGTTCCAGTGTTCGCTGGTGAACTCGCCCGTGCTGAAGGGAATCTCCATAGTAGACACGCCCGGCATACTGTCCGGCGAGAAGCAGAGGGTGGACAGGGGCTACGATTTCACGGGCGTGCTGGAATGGTTCGCGGAGCACGTGGACAGGATCATACTGCTGTTTGACGCGCACAAGCTGGACATATCCGACGAGTTTCGCAGGTCCATCGAGGCGCTGAGGGGCCACGACGACAAGATAAGAATCATCCTGAACAAAGCGGACATGATCGATCATCAACAGCTGATGCGGGTGTACGGAGCGCTGATGTGGTCTTTGGGAAAAGTTTTGCAAACTCCGGAAGTAGCCAGAGTTTATATCGGATCCTTTTGGGACAAACCGTTGAGATATGATGTAAACAGAAGGTAATAATAATCACTGTAATAATTTGCTCTTTTGGTACCAATATTGTTTATTACATTTATTATTAACTTTGATTTAGTTTAGACAAATTGGCCAAAACTCATTTTGGATAAAATCAATTTTTTTTTTCTTTTTTGACCATGCAAAAAAGTCTAAAAAAAAGGTAGTGTCTGAAAATCGTTTTAAATTTGGTTGATGTTTATATGTAAAAAAAACAAGTGTTAAAACAAAAGTTTGAATAAAAAACATGAGTCAGTAAAATGAATTCGTTCCAGGTAATGAACCTACTACCTACCTACCCATTAATTTAATCAAAACACTTACAAAACAAATTTTATGAGTAGTATGAGTAAGTAAATAATATATTTAGTTTTGCGTACTAGATCATTAATTAATTATTAATTATATATTAAAGATATGGGTAGGTTAGTAGATATTAGTGGTTAAGGCTTTAAATTATAATGACTGATTACTTACATTTATCTAGGTAACCATATCCAATATCTACTTAATTCATAAATTTAATATATTAAAGTATATTATATTAGCATATGGCTCTGGCATAAATAGTAAAGACGCAATTTTATATTAAAGTGAACAATGTATAATAAATATGTAAACAGTATATATTTTTCTTATGCGCAGGTAGTTGTGCGTATTTTTGACATATAGATAAAGCCTATGACAAAGCGTACTTAGGTATGTATAAATTAATATGATAATTTTTTATTTCATTATTTTTGAAATGTTCAGTAGGTACAGAAATTACTACGCTTATTGTTAAATGTTGATTTTCCTGTTTTTATATTTCAACTTTCTACTCGAGTTTCTATTGTTATAATTTAAAAGCTTAAACTGAAGATTAAACAGTCCAGTTTAAATATAAGGAAGGTGTCAGTGGCACAGACGTATATTAATTATAACTAATTATTACTTTTTGAGAATCTTTAAAGTACCGATATTCTATCACTGTATTTTCTAAAATTTAACTGCTAAAATAGCAAAAGTTTTCTGGTCCAATTGAAACGTCACCAAATTTGATTGTTTGTGTTTTCAAGTGGAAATATCGATCAGATTAATTTGCTTTACAGATATTTTTTGTTAAATTTGGTAAACCAGGGCGTATACTAAATAACTGAGCTTGCTCTGAATCGTTTTTTTCAAATGCAATGATTTATCATTGCATTCAGGTATTAAATAATAAGTTTGAACCACAACTTCCAAAACATTGGCCTATCCAAAGAAGTGACCCATTCCAAACCGTAATTGTTACGCCAAACAACTTCCCTCACCCGATCTCAAATTTACTATCTTTTTTTTCTTTCATTAAAATATTTACTTCTTAATAATTCAATAGGTTTGACAGGCCTATCAGACACGAAATGAATTATACAGTTTACAAACATTATAATTTATAAATGCTTGTTAAATGAAACGCCTCAAATCAATTAAAGGGTCTTGTAGGTTTAGCGTCTAATAGTAATCAAGTCCAATAAAATTGAATTGTGTGTACTAAGTTTACACAATTGACTGAGCATTTCACAATTCACTTTACTCTATGAACATTGGCCATTAAACTGTTCCAGTTTCTAATGATTGGAAATCCATTTGTGATTGTATGACTATTTTCTTTTTTCCTAAAGTAGATAGGTAAACAAGGTTAGTAGGTCATTACTTTCAAGACCAAACTCCTCAGTTCCTCACCATAACAAATGCTTTTATCGGAGATTTTACTTTGTACAACTATCTGTGTACCTACTAATAAGACTTTATTTACTCATGTTTTGGTATATTATTAAAATTTTGAATTTTTACTATTGCACTTTTTAGGTTTTGAGTTAAGGTAAGACTATATCTTCTTTTACAATAATTACCTAATTACTTTTATTACTTTGATTTTCTTTGATCAACTTTTGGGGTCAAAAGTATGTACTTACTTTATTTTATAAAGGTTATTTTGTTTGGAATCTTTTTAGAAATCCACAATAATTTTGTAACAGTTGTAAAACTTGAGGTAAATCCTATGGAAAATCATAACTGTAGCATGGCCAATAGTTATTCCAGTCATTGTGCTATTAGTTTTGTTTAAATTCATGTACCTAATAGTTTATTTAGAATATCATAATAGAAATTTTAAAACGTTAACACTTAACTTAGTGGAATGTACCTGCCGGGGTCCCTACACTATATTTTTTTTTCTCTAGTAACTCGTAGATGTTATGACTTATTTTTTTAGATACTTTAAATAGGCAGGTAGCATTTATTGTCATTATTTTCGTAAATATTTCTGTTTGTTAGCTATCAAATTTAATATTTCTTTGATAAATCTTACATCTCTGGCCCTTGTTCAAAATTGTACTTTTGTTCTTAGGTACAAACCCATTTGCCACTGCCGAAACATGAGTTAAATATAGAAATTTAAAAATCATAACGTCTACATTGTGTTGTTATAATACCCATGTAATTCATAAATCATAACCACACAAAGCTTATAACGCAACACATGCTCGATGATTTTTTTTTTAATATGTTTTATTTTGTTATACATTAAATTTTTTCTAGATTATATTCGTTTGATGATTATTTATTTGTTTGATCTATAATTTTGTAAATCAAGTAAATTTTGTAATTACAGTCATAAGCCATAAGCATATTTTTTTTTTTTAATTTAAAATTATCTAGGTACGTAGATAATTGTTTAAAATCAATTATATGTATTTTTATGTAGGAAAATTGAGAGATAATTATAACAAGTCTTATAAATATGTTAAACTAAATATTATGGTTATCTGTCCACAATAAACAGTATTGTCAGTTGTCACTATTAATTAAAAAAACATTTTCTCATAGCTTTGCTTCTAGTTTTTTTTTTACGAGATTTATAGTTTTAAATGAACGTGTATAACAAATATATAGGTGCTTACCAACGTACTTGTATGTTTTACACAACTCAGTTACGTGTGTTTCGAGTGTTTAAAGATAAACGAGTATAAATTGCCGTCCACGCCCATTGTGTGCATTATTTAAAAAAAAAAATACCGCAATTCAAGCACAATAAACAGAAATAGTTTGTAATTTTCTTAACTGGCCGAATTTGAATAGGTATACTTAAAATTTTAGGGTTACAGACCTCTATTAAAGTGCACTTTTAAATGACACAAAAATACTGTAGTATTTTATTATTGTACGCATATATTTTGTATTTAAATTTTAATGTTTGATCGAGCGTGTATTATGTTTATATTTTAACGTCACAAACAAAAGGCCGAGTTCAAACACGCGAGAGCAGACTGTGTTTTAGTTACTTTTTAGCTACAGTAACGTTTCTGAACGTGCTGGTGGCAGGTTCCTAATTAACCGATGTGTGTCGTGTAAATAATGTGATTCGCAGACAGCAGATAGCGTGTGAGCAAAATAAATATTTCAAAAAATAAAATAATATCAAACACTGATTGTTTCGCACAAATTATACAATAGCTTATGCAAATAAAACAAAAATAATCGTACGAGTTTTCCAAACGCCAACACTAGTTCTTTTTTGTTTTATACTCGTTTCAGTTAATGGCGCTTATAATTCATCTGTAGGTTAGGTAACTCGTTAGGTCTCACGTTCGTATTATTTCAGTTAAAAACGTATCATAATATTAATTCGCCCAACATCCGAACAAAGAAATTTCTAAACGTTTGTATTATTTATAGACGAATTTTCGACGAATCGTCGTTGTCTACCGGAAATAACAATATTATTCTGAGCGAGCTTAGTGAGTCCCACAAATACTTGACAAATTATAAAAATATAGCTACTATTCGATTGTTGAAAGTCAAATAGAAAACGGATAGTTTCACGCATAGACATAAATATTATGTCAATGGTTTCACGGCTCAATGCGTTTTTAGCGTTTTTTTTTTTACGTTTCGAGCGTTCATTGTTATAACCATAGTTTATCATAGTGTACGAATAATTAAAATACTTTATGTTTTACGCATTGTGTCCTTAAAAATGTATTATGTTGGATTACACTATACTTGTCTTAAAGATATAATAATCGTTAGGCGATTATTAATGGAAATACAAATTTTGGGATTTTTTTCAATACAAAATAAAATATTCTCCGATTTTATAAATTTTGAATTGTAAGATCAATCCGATTTTTGTGTGCTCTAAATTATTACGCGCTTGTATTAGTTGTAATATGAAATATGACGGTTCTGAAATCGTGACTGTTTCCATGACGTGTTTTTTTTTTTATTTTGGCATTGGACTTGGACGTCTTGTCTGTTCATTTGCTTAGTCGTTTAACGAAACCGAAAATTGTATAGTAGAAACTGAGCCAGTTCTGCATCGTATTATATATATAATCGGTTATACTTAAAGGATTGACTTGATATCAAAATATGTACCTATTTTTTAAATTTTATTGGATTTCAAAAACTCTAATATTGTTATTTTGTATACTATAAATAATAATTGTAATACTAAATTCGTACCTATATACCGAATATTTAGCGTTTTTATATTAGGTAAATTGTGTTCACCAGAGTTTATTGTTACCTTCGCTTTACTTTTTGAAATTATTTAACACTTGGTAATAATTGAGACATTTTGAAAAAATTTATCGATCTCTTCGGAGAAAGTTTAATCGAACGCCGATATCCAGGTACATATATTCTTTGACGCGAGTAAAATCCAAATCTAACCAAATCTAGTGTCTGTGCTATTTATTTCCAAAATATTCGTCAAGTTTTGTTTGGAATTCTGAATTATATCGTTAAAATTCCACATAAAAAGATGGTTTACCTTTAACGATGTTTAAAATTTGCGCAAATAGAAGCTACTAGGAGTTGGTTAGGTAGGTTTGATAACGTCATAATGTGATGCGTTCGGAATAAAATAATAATCATTAGTCACGACGACTAGGAATTATTTATTAGAATCGAACAGCCAGATATCGGTATAATATATGTATTATACTATTGACGTTTATTGATTTTGACTTTTGAGCACTCCGTAGTCTGTACTGTCACAAATTGTCTGGCAATATTTATCTAATTGCTATTGATCAAAAGTTTTTTTTTTTTTACATAAAATTTGTCATTTAAATAATTAGTTTAGGGGTACCTATTGTAGTTAATAAAAAAAAAATTAATTACTGTGCGGAGTTTAATGCAATTATTTGATTTAAGAAATAAACATTTTGCGCACTTTATGGCACATTTTATTTACCATCGGCGTTGGCAAAAATATAATAATTTCGTGTTTGTTTTTTAGACAACTACTAAATTTATATTTTTGTGGAGCTTTGTGCATTCAGCAGTTGTTCACTCGGTCTGTCGCTCATTTATTGTTTGTTATTATTTCTTACGCCTATTGTATCTTATGAAACATAGGTAAAAAATGCAGGTCAAAATCTATATTGAAATTTTTGTTAAATATTACAAGCAGGAACCCATGCTATTTAATAATCATTAATGGCTACCCTGTACTTAATTAATGTTAGATGTAATTTTAAAGTACCGACTACCAAGAATAAGATACTTTGATATT
Source organism: Hormaphis cornu (assembly GCA_017140985.1). NCBI lineage: Eukaryota > Metazoa > Arthropoda > Insecta > Hemiptera > Hormaphididae > Hormaphis > Hormaphis cornu. Next base: position 9,265,454 of record CM029363.1, on the reverse strand, counting down.
ATATTTTCAAAGAAATTTAGTTATCTCATCTCAGAAGTCATCGCATAATAATTAATAACTATTATTTAGTAAAAGTAGTCAATATTGCCTAGTATTCCGATGACTTTTTGACACAGTATACATATCAGTAACGTATAATTTAGGTTAGATAATATTTTGTGCAATCATAGCATATTATACAGAGTGAAAACAGTGACTGTTTAATTTGTAAGTTGTAGTGAGAGCTTCTTTGTTTCACTTGAATTTAAAAAACATATTTTTAGATAATTTGTTGATAAACTAATTTAAACATGAAAGAACTTAAAAGTAGGCGTTTATATATGTTGTGGGCCACAAGGTCATGGTTCCTTCAAATGAGTAATAATAGGCAGGCCTGATCTCTGACTTTTCTTGACACGAGTTGAAAGAACAGTTATATATTGATATAAAACACTTTTGTGTTGTAGATTGTTTGAAGACGAAGAACAAGACTTGTTCAAGGACCTACAGTCTTTGCCAGGAAACGCGGCTTTGAGGAAACTAAATGACTTAATAAAACGAGCAAGATTGGCTAAAGTAATTACTAATAATTATTTTAGAGTTATCTGTTATACATATACGTTGCTTTACCTTTCCCATTAGTAATTGATAATTGTTTTAAGTTTTATTATTCTTGAATTTTTGAACTTTTTACCATAGGTTCATGCTTATATAATCAGCGCGTTGCACAAAGAAATGCCATCTATTTTTAGAAAAGATGGTAAAAAAAAAGAATTAATAAAAAACCTTGGGAACATTTACCAAAATATTCAAAGGGAACATCAGATTTCTCCCGGAGATTTTCCAGAGATAAAAAAAATGCAGGTAAACCTAAAAATAAATGTTTTTTTTAACATTTATCACCTTTTTATTGTGTTGAGTTTTCACCTTCCATTCTATGTATTTTAATTTTCTTTATGTGTAGGATGTCCTGGTCAACGTAGATTTTAGTAAGTTCCAAAGTTTGAAACCACATCTGTTAGAGGAAGTTGACAGAATGCTAGCCAACGATATTGCCAAATTAATGGCTATGATTCCTTTGGAAGATGTAGACAATCGGAAAATAAACAATGGTGACAGTGCACCGCAAACGGTCGTCAAAGGTTTGACAATACAGTAATTGATTGTTGTCATTAAGAAAACGGTCCATTGTTTTTATTTATACAATTAAATGTAGGAGGAGCATTCAAAAGTGTTCAAGACACAGCCAGTCCGTTTGGTTACAAGAGAGGCGAAGGTATTGATGCTGGCAAAGGTGAAACCGGTTGGGTAGTAGCCAAGGAACGTCAAAAGTATGACGCCATATTCACCACGCTAGAAAAGTCCGATGGAAAATTATCTGGAGCTGGTATACGTTGTTCTTTATTAATAACAATTTTTAGTTCAAATGGAATTGTGGACTAAAAAATTATTATTTCTTCACAGTTGCCAAAGCTGAAATGGTCAAATCGAAATTACCAAACTCGGTGCTAGGAAAAATATGGAAATTATCTGACATTGACAAGGATGGTTTCTTAGATATGGATGAATTTGCTCTAGCGATGCATTTAATACAAGTGAAACTGGAAGGCCACGAATTGCCTGTCGACCTACCCGAACACTTAGTTCCTCCGTCGAAACGGGATGTTTAGTAAAAAATTTTTTGAGCACCAATACACACTATTATTATACAAAAATTTAAATAATCTTGTTCAACGATATAATATACATATGACGTGTCTGTATATGTGTACATAAACTTAAATAACTAATGAAATTATGGTCGAATAGATTTATATTATGTTATATGTATATTGAAATAAATTTTATACAGCACGAGACCCCACTTTTGAGTACCCCTGTTATTTGTAAGTAAATACTATTTATTTAAACAAAAAATTTTAAAATACATTTTTATGATGGTAGTTAAATTAATAATAAATTATATATTGTTAACCGTTATATACATTTTTTTGTATATTACGTGGCGTGATAAATAATAAAAGTGTGGCTTTTTCGCAGCATTTAAATGATATTGGTATCAGAAATTATGTGATATTTATGTTATATTAATTAATAATTATTTTACTTAAAACAGTAAACATGTCGATTTAGTCCAGTCGTAAATTAATACTTATTATTTTTGCACAATTTTTCACAAAAAAAAAAAAAAAATAAAAATATTTTGCAGGAAAAGTTGTCCTGCTTTGTTATATCAACGTATTTGAATACATATAATATATATATTTTCTAATTTAAAGATACTAACGAGTCGCATTAAAGTTCATTTTTTAATACTTTAATTTAAAATACTAAATAACTAATATTTGATTTATGGTTTGAGTTAAAATGTCAGTTTTAAGGTAAATTTGACCTACAATTTTTTCGATTAGTTTTAAATAAAATTGTCGTGAGACTATAAATCCGATTTTTTACACAAATTTTTACTCTATCATTTAAATATGAAAAATGATTCAATTGTGTTGTTAGCAAGACAGGAGATCTTTTTGTGTTAAGTGAATTTTGTCAATTTCAATGCATGTAATGCAGTAGAAATTAACAACCTATATTTTGCTTAATAAATAGCCGACTTTGCCCTTGTTGATCCAATTAACCAACATGTATGGTGGTGTCAGCTAAGACCAATAATTTATTTATTTTATAATTTATGTTTTTATATTTATTAGTAATTCAATCTAGTTGAATTGATGTATATGAAATTTAACCTTAAGAAATTTTATTCTTATATATTTTTTCTTTCTTGTTACACGTGTTTTGAATATAATTATATTTTTGAAGTTAAACTGTTTTTTTCCTCCTTCTAAAAAAAAAAACATTCTATTTTTTCTCGCACACTTTGCGAAAGTAAATTTTGGCGTGGATTTAAAGCAGGCAATCGACTTTGTCAGATTCTAGTATAAATACTGCAGAACAGATCCCTAAAATGCAATAAAAAATACATAGTCATATATGTTAAAACCTCAACTAACAATTGTAACGATTGTAATTTGTAACATATCACTATAGAGATATGCTTTAAATCTAACTATAACCTAATATAATAAAATTAAAATATATATAATTAAATTATACTGTTTTTTTTTTTCGTAAAGCAAAACTGCAGTAAAATGAACTTAATGAACAAAGCACATTTACCAATTTTTATAACAGTATATACATTTTGGATTTTTTATACATTAAACATTAAGGCGCAACAATCTAGATCAGCGTTTCGTTACACAAAATTATTCTATAAACGCTTCGATAGAAATACTACACTTAAAAACCGATAAACAGTTTTTGTACTGCATTAAATAGAAATTTTTTGAGACTGTGATATTATGAGTTTACAGTTTTCTAATGAATTACAAGTGTTTTTTAAATTAAGTAAACAATTTGGTACGTTTATAACGGAATGCTTGTTTATTATTTTTATTATTTTTTTTTTTTTTTTACAATAATAACAATATTTAATTTTATTCAAAATAAAAAATAGAGCTGTAAATACATGTTTGTAAACTAAAAAAATTGATTTCGTTCAAAAAACATAAAAATTTGTTTAAATAAACATATTTTGTCAAAAAAAAAAAAAGGGAAATACTGTTAATTATACACATACACAATTGAACCCTATAACTATAAAATTAATGTATTAATAGTCACAGGGTACTTTATCACTATTTTGTACACGCTAACATTTAAAGTCAATACAAACAAGACGAGAAAAATTATATTACAATGATTTTAGCTGACGTTAAAATATTTTGTTTTCATTTCATCCGATGATTTAGTATACACTTCCTGCATTGCTGCTCTAGATTCCTCAATAAGTCTGGTCAAGTCATCTTTCGTCTTCCCCTCAGTGGATATTGCGGGCAATATTGTGATGACAATGTGACCTATACAACACAGACATATCATCGTATATATAAGCAAACAAAATAAAAACTGTACAATCACGTGTCACCACAGAATTATTATTATTAAGGACTTACCAGAATCAAATATACGTTTTCCGTGGTCCAAAAAATAGTATTGAGATACAACTACTGGTTGTATTGGACATTGAGATGAAATAGCGACGTGAAATGCGCCTTTTTTAAAATTTAAAAGTTCTTGACCCCCGTGTCTTGTACCTTCGGGAAACATACAGAGTTTTGCCTAACACATAAGTAAGTTAATATATTAATTAATAAGATAATTTTTGTTGACAAATTAGACATTTTTCATAATATTATAACATTGATTTTATAATAAACAGATAAGCCATGTTATAATAACTTTTAGTGACCGATCAAACAGTTTCAGCCACTAGTGGTGTCCGCTGTCAACGGTAGAGTTGTTTGTTCAATAATATTTTATTGAAATGTATGAAAATACAATTATTATTTATACCAAACTAATTGTTGCACAGCCGCAAGCCGATGGAGTTTATTCAATATTGGGGTTTGAAAACGGACACAACTAGCAGCCGAAAGTGTTTGATCGGTCACTAAAAATCACTATAGCATGGCTTATCTGTTTATTATAAAATCAATGGTTATAAGTAAATAAATAAATTATAATAACAAAAAGATTTGAATACCAAAGCTTAAAGTAAGATGCCAGACAAAGAATTTATATTATACATTTTGTATAAATACAAAATTGTTTATATTTAATATTTTTAAACATTAATACCAACAACAACAAAGTCTACAGTAATAACATTAGCAGTTTTTCATAATTCTAAAATTATCCATTTAAATCACAACAAAATTACCTACATCCAATTTAAAAAATAAAAATCATAATTTATGATCACCTTTTTGTGACGGATGGTTTCTCCGGTTTTATTAATTGTCTTCTGAGCGCTCTCAACATTCAGTCGGTCAATGAATATTGTGCCCCAGAGCCACGACGCTAGACCAAAAGGCCAAAAGTAAAATATCTCTTTTTTTGAAATCACGGTACATCTTTCCATCACAGGCCATATTTCGGATAGCACTAAAACAATAAAATATTTTGGTTTTGAGTAAATGTGAGTGACAATCGTTATCCATACAGAATGTACCCACACTTGTACTTAAATTACCACGGTTATACGCAGTCAGTAATGCGCATTTACTTGATGTAAATGTGGTTAATTCGGGAGTTTAGAACATAATATTATTAACACATTTTTAATATTATTTTTACACGTCGTATCACAAAAATGTTCATACGATGCACATAGTAAAAACATTTTTGGTCGGCTTAACCAATCGTCTTTTAATCAAAGTTTCATTAATAGCAGTACAAATAATTTATTTACCTAATAAATCCAAACAGCTTTGGTGATTGATCAAAACAACACAGCCTGAATTCTGTACAATATTTTCTTGGCCCTTCATTTCCCATTTTAACCCTAATATTTTTGATATTTGACGCCCACCCCATGCGGGCAACCTATTAAATACAAAAAAAAGTAGGTAATCCAATGTAATATTTTATAAAACGTACACGCGCAGTTATTTATTTACAGTCCGTTTCTGTAGTCCCTCGGTCTCCATAACATCAACGGTATGAATACCGTCGCAGACATATACGACAATACTGTAAATATTGCATATTTAGTGTAGTAACGGAACGCGTGACTAGAAGTATACATGATAATGATGAACATGATTGCGAGAGTGCTGGTTATTTCAAACTTCAAGTCAGTTATCAGGAGCATCGTTATGAGGTCTAAGGTCGTAACATAATCAGGAGCTCTGAAACACAATAATAAATTGTTTCCTATTAGTTACAACTTATGCATTTTTAGTGTGAAAATTAACAGATTAAAACGTGGTTCAAAAAAAAATTCGGTTTGTAAAAAAAATGGTTTTTATGCTACGCTAGGAGCAACAACAATAGTTTGTAAAACTATTTTAATTGGAAAATTTCTCAATTATTGTCTTTTGGTTAGTTTACCTACTTACAATATCAACGATATCACAAGGCCAATAATTAGGCGTTATTCGGGTTATGTAAATGAGTACCTAAGTATGATCATATAATTTTTAACGTGGTACCACCATTGATAATGGTAGTGTCTAAAACGAGCAAAGCACGAGTGTAGATGGAGTTTACTAATTTTAAATTAAAAGTACTTTAAAATATGTTATAATTATTTTTTTTTTAATGTTTTTCCTAAAAATATTTCTTCTATACCTAAATTAAAACCAAAACTCTGGTTGTACCTACCGAAATACTTGATATGCAATAGCGCAAACAAATTTATAGTCAACGATTACCAATAAATTTAAATAATTAATTTCTTTGGCGTAACAATAGTTATTAGGGACCAGAAAAGTGAATGCATTAAAAATGTGAACAATATGCGTCTAACACGTTCGCTGCTGACCTTAAAATATAAATAACAATGTACGACTTGCACATCCGAGTTGAATAAACCAAAAATTGGCCATGGATCCAAAGGGTTGGGTTGGTGGCTAAGGGCATTTGTTATATATTATGTAAATAAACACACCTACAATCGATTTATTGTTCAAAAATTGAAAAATCATAATTTTAGAAGTTTAGCTCTTACGTACCCGGTAGGTGTATAGAAATTATTATAATCAGTACCCAGTGATGGCTTGATCATTTTTTCAAATAAATAGGTATAGTACTTTTTATTTGACATTTCAAAAACTGGAGACAACCTTGTACTCTGGGCAAATGTTCGAAAATACGATTTTAAAATAAGCGTTATTGGAAACTATACGGATAGTTTGGTACGCTTGAAAGAAATAAATCGCGCTTATCGTAATAATTTCAAGAACGGTAAGAACACGTCTTTGTGAGCAAATCACAAGACATACCGGTTACTAGGGTGGGTACTTACTTATTGATTTATCCGTTACAAAATAAACATAATCTCGTTTTTTGGTCGACGATTGGAAACAATTCGTTCGTACGACACCAACCATAGGAAAAATTAAAAAAAACCAGGTACTCACCCTCGAATGAGTTATGCGGGCGGCACACGGACGAACGTTTATACAAGTTTACGGATTTGAAAACGAACTAACGAGTCAGTGGACAAAAATAGGCAAACGACTAAAACCTTTTCGACGGGGCCGACTTTTGGCACCGATGTTAAACGCGAATATCGAGCGCGGTTCGGTGTTGGAATTCAAACAAATAATAAAAAGATTACGCGCACACCTTCTACTCGAAATAAACCGACCGGGCGTGAGGTCAACAGCTGCGTTGTGAAACGAAACGAGACTCGTCGTTGCAGTGTCAAACGAATTGTCGCTCGAAGGCTAGCCGGACGTCTCCATTACGCGCCGTAACAACAGTAATAATATTAATAATATTTATGCAAACGTTGTTTTAGATCACAGAGGCGTCGGTTCATTTCGGACGAACGGCAAAGCGAGCGACACACACACACGACAATTTCGAGTGAATTTATTATTATTATTATTCAAACACAATGTTACAACAGTATTTTACACAACATTACCGTCGTCATCGTCGTCGGCTACGCGTGGTGGCGGCGTGTATTTGGCATACGTAGGCGCATCGTGCGGCGTCGTGTAAAAAACGAAAAAAAATCAAATTTCCGAACGGCGCCGGTTAAATTCGAACGATCGTTTGCCCGTTTGAACGCGGATAAAACTTAAACAAACGATTGTAAAATACCGACCACCGCGGTCGAGTGCGCGTAATTTTTTATTATTATTTTTTTGACGATTCGCGCGATCGATCGATATTTTACGTGGTTTAGCAGGCGTTGCCTAAATATTATTGTTGTTGTAGCGCGATAACCGTGCGCGATAAACTTTCGTAATGGTTCCATAACGTACGGTGATAACGACGACGACGTCGGACCACTCGGAACAACCGGCGGCCCGAAAGTACTTTGAATCGGTTTGTTGCGCGGAGATAGGGACGTTTTGTAACCGTTGTGTAACCGTTGTTTCGTACGCACGGACAGAAGTACGTTTTAAAGAGGTTTTTTTTATTGCCCAGAGTAAAATTTATACGTGAAACACAAAAACAAAATGCAGTTCCCGCTTTCACACAAGCCGGTAAAACAGCGTGTAAACGTGATATGCGCCGATGTGCCAAAGTGCGCACGGGTCACGGGGCGCAATTAATATCGAAAACTATCGTACACCGGAAATCGACGAAAAATGTTGCAAAACGAATATATTACGAGTGCTCGAGGATAATTTTTTTGTTAATTAATAAACACGAGTTTATACGCGTTTTACAGTAAAGACAACGTACCATATTAAAACATAAAAATGTCATTTCCGCGCGTTCCCGGTCAGTTCTTCGGTGAGCCGAATGTTTCCGATTACACGGCTGTTTTGTGGCCGGCCGGGTATAAAACCAGCGGATGGATTTTAAGTTCTCGGCGTACCAATTAGTTTACGACTCGATAAATCTTAAATAAATCCACCCTGTGGTTATAAATACTAATTATCGTTTATAATTTATAAACGAGGTGTTTACAATCTAAAACGCACAATTTTTTTTGAATCAAAATAGTTACCAAAAAATCTGCTCAAGTTACGTTTACTCTAAAAAGATCCCCCGAAGAGTGTCCTCAATGAACAACATCCCCCCTGTCCATTCCTGTCCGAACCGAAATAAAATACCTAGGTTTAACTCTAGACAACAAATTAACACGGGGACCGCATTTTAAAGGAAAAACGAAAATCGGCAAACAATAGACGACTCCATCTCCTCCTATCCTCCAAAATAAACATTTATAAAACAATTATAAGGCTATATGGGGTCCTGCAAAACCATCAAACATAAGACCATTTCAGTCCATTGCTTTGAGGCGGCTACTAACAAATGCTCCCTGGTACGTTTCGAATCTTTCCTTACACAAAGACTTAAAACTATCAACTACCACAGAATAACTTACAAACGCTTACATCAAAATCTAAACGCACATACTAACTTGTATCACAAATGTCTACACTCACTCTACCGAAAAATCCACCACGCAGACTCGAGCGAAAATGGTGTAGAGAGATCAACTAAATTAAAGAGGTGTAACCAACGGGTTGCTTCCTCATCACGTTACTCATGTCAATTATTTAATCTATTTTATTCAAATTTGCTCATCGTATTGTTTGTACAGATTGTAAATTTTCTTTTAAAAAAAAAGAATTTTTTGGCCGATCACGTTTCGACCGACACGTTCCAGCACATTCGGTCGTGTTCATCGCCGTATCAGTCGGACAATTATAATATATATCTGTTCGATGAGAGAACGCACGGAATCCGCGCATGTAGACTGACGGCGGAGCCAATCAAAATGCAAATCCGCGCTCTAGTGACGTACGACCGTTCCCGCCGACCAATCATCGGCCGGTAGTGGGTGTGACATGCGGAGAACAAACCAATTTTCGTCGGGCGGCCCGTGCGTTCTTTCATCGAACAGAATAGTGACAACGGACGAAAATGACACAAACAGGTGTATCAGCAATGGTTCGGTTTTTTGTGCCTACCGCGCATCCAACGTGGTTCGCCTCATCTGATTGGCCGTAACGAACCAATCAGAAGCGTGACTGTAGACCGGCCGAGGTATAGTTCGGTCGCGGGGATTACGCGGTATCGCTAAGTTGCTGCTGGCATACCTATCAACTTGGTCATGACCGTATTAGTAAGTCCGTAATCATAGAATTTATATCTGTATAAAGATATTCTTTACAGTTTACACATATTTTTACATCTTAATACATGCGTGATCCGTGAGACGTCACTCGAATAAAATCGAAATTTTCATTTAGTAAATGATCGCCCGTCGTGATAACCGAAGTGAATAATTAGTGAAAAACACATTTTTCGTGCGGTTTTCATTATTCGTTTAATTCGGCAATCTGTGTGATATCCGGCCGCTTTTTTGGTCGCGGGCGCACGGAAACGCGTTTGCTTTGTTTATGTGTTTATCCGCGACGTATGTCCGCAAAAAGCAATCTCCGCGCGACACCGAAGCACGAAGTTTTCTTTATTTATACAGTTTTAAATCCGAGTGACGCGTGGTGGTGGTGGGTTGCAGTGGCCGCGTCCTGGCACGCCCGTCTCCGCGATGAGCAGAAGAAAGTTTAAACTGGACATGACCGTCCACTCGACGTCTTCGGACCGCGGTACGTGTCGCGTTTTGTAGTTTTTTTTGAAAAATTGTGATAGGAGAACCAGTGAAAAACACGGACCTGTTATTGTTACTGACTCTTATTCGGATGCTCTAAAGTAATTGTAATAAAAGAAGCGTAACCACCACTGAACGGATGAAATTTCTTCTGTTCCGTGGCGGAACTACGCGCCCACAGTTGACACTGTGGACCTTGTCGAGACTAGAAATAGAAATCAACGAATACAAATGCAACTACCTATCTGAGAAATAAAAAAAAAAATAACATTTATCATTTAGGTACTAACTTACTGTTTTCTCTCAGTTGTATCACGCAATGAAAATAACTTTTAATACTTGTTTGTGTGTTAACAGCAGAGTCTAATCAAGTGGAAAACTATGTCAACAACGTCAAAGAAGAAATAATGAACGCAACTCAACATAACAATACGGATGAAAGTATGTGCCTATGATTTTATTGACCATACTAATAAATTACCATATGACAAGTTAACTTGATCAAAAGTTTGAAATTTCAATTAGTTGAAAATTATAAATTTTTTATCAATCTAAATGAAAAAAAAAATAGATGTAAAGGTTGGATTGTACATTTATCAAGCGCGTTTTGGCAAATTAGTTTTTAGTAAACAGTTTGCTCAATCAGCAAAAATGTGTTTTAGCAAGATTGTTTGGTGCAACTGTTTGCTGCGTGAATGCACTTTTCTGGTCGGAAAACCTGGTTTCAGTAAACATGTGTGTGTGTGATGTGTATACTGGTGACACATTTTTAATCAAGCACTTTTCGTCGTTAACGGGCAAATCGTCGTATTGATGGCAAACTCTGTTTACTGAAAATTAATTTGCCAAAACACGATTATTGTTATTCCTTAATGTTGGTCAATATGCAAAAACATACTTGTAATATTAACGCTTTCAGAAAATGTTTTTAATTTCGAACCTTCCTACTTATGTTAATTAAAATTTAATTTTGTTTAGTTTGGCAAGAGTGTTATGATGACGTATCTGGATTTATTTATTATTGGAACACACAAACAAACAAAGTTACATGGGAAAAACCGGAACATTACGAAGCCCATGCAGCAGAAAATCAAGGTAGGTTCTTAAGTTTGATGTTGAGCGATTTGAAGTTGAGCAATGGATTGCTTAAGTCACTCAACCATCAATTCATGATTCACGCTTGTTGGGGGTAAATCATTTTTGTAACATTGAAAAATTATGTTTTTAGATGGTGGTTCAAACAAAACCAAAAATTCAAGAAAACGATTATCGAGCGATTCTTTACCTACTCTTGATATGAGTTCGTGTAATGGTGCAAAAAAATCAAAATTGGAATCAAAAGCCATTAGTGCGTTAGTTGCTTATGGAAGTGATTCTAGTGATGGAGAAAATGAAGACGAAGAGAATGAAAAATGCAATATTCTTCAAAGATTGCAACAAAAAGCAGAAATGTTTAAACAAAAAGAGTTGGATGAATTGTCCAAAGATAAATCGCCAAGTTTATTACAAACCAGCCATCAACCGGACATACTGGACATAATTGGTGAAGAAGTGCCTCCCGATTATGAGATTGAAAACACACATGAATCTACCAACAAAAAAACCACTGGTGATATTTTTGAAATCTTAGAAAATGAAGTACCGCCTGATTATGTTAAAGATGATACGCCAAATAATCATACTGAGGAAGAAAATATAGAAGTCGAGTCTGAATCAAAACTACAACCACAACTTCAATCAATAGATGTTGATAACGATTTATCAGTAAAACACCGTTCCAATACTGATGAAAAAACCAATGCTATAAATTTGGATTTAGCTAAAGATGATTCCTTAAAATCTTTTAGTTTGATTGCCAACTATGGTGAAGATGTTGAAGATTCAGGTAAACATTAAATTATATTCAACTTGTCCAACAATTATTGGATTACATATACAATGTGTAGTAAATATTTTAATTTTTAAAGAGATACATCGTAAATTGTACCATTAATTTTATAATAATGAGATAGCCATAGTAGTTTTTGGCGACTTATCGAATGCTTGCAGTCGCTGTAGAACGCCAGTGCCTTCCGCTTTTAAACTTCGTTATAGAACAAATTTCGTCGATCCGCGGCTGTACAACAATTTTGGTATAAATAGTAATTGTATTTTCATTGTTTTCAATAAAATATTATTGGACAAACAGCGAAATCTCTACCATTTAAATACTGAAAGCTTTTGATCGGTTGCCTAAAAGTACTGTAGCCATGCTTATTTGTTTATTATAACATCATTGGGTTGTACTAACTATAATTCCCTTAAATTTGTACTCATTGATGTACAAGTAAATAGTTTTAGTTTATTAATAATAATTAACTAATATGAACTTAATATCTTAAAACAGATGATGCAACAAATGATTCAAACAAAACGATACTTTCATACTCACAAGATCCATGTGCTAATATAAAAACTGGATTTGGTTATTCCGTATCATCCAAACATACAAATGGAGGTTCAATAAATTTTGTTAAGGGTGAAACAATTAATTTACAAAATAATCAGAAATCTGATAAAAATAGTGTAACAGTACAAAAAGATACCATGAAAAACTGTGATATTGAAAACGGTAGTACAAAATTACAACATAATGTTGTTTGTATCAGAATTGTGATGTTTTCTTTTTTCTTTTAGATAAAACGCATATTAAAGATTTGTCCCTATTGATCTCATCAAAATTACATTTTCTAGCAGATTGTGAAAACAATGAAAAATTGTCGTCAGTTCAAGTCATGACTATTAAAATCGATGCAAGTTTTTTTCATTCATTACAGTTTTCTACAACATTTTCATATGTTGTGGCTATTAACTATGAAATTTAAATGATTTTATTAATTGTTTTGGTGTGTTGATTTTAGACTTTAATAGAAGCTTGGAGTGATAATTGTTTGAATGATGAGTATTTCTCAAAATGGTTGGATGAAATGGCCATTGAGTTAAGTACATTGGAAGAATCTGTTGCACCGGATGGTTGGACATGCCATTGGGACAAGTATGTGACTTGTAATTTGTTGTTGAAATTAAAAAAAAAAAATGTTTTAATACAAACTTATGATAAACCATGTTGTATGTTTCATAATTTATTTAGAAGGGGGGTTAATTTTGTTAAGGCTTTTTAAACAATTATTAGAAGAGCACAGAGAACTAATGATGTTCAATAGTGTTTGTATTTTCTATAAAGGCTAAAGCAATGTGTTATGTTATTCGTCTGGAAACAAGTAGGTATGTACATGGACTCACATATGACATATGGACAATTTCAATACAGATAATAATAACAAGGAAAACACACGTTCACTCACAGATTTAAAAATAATGATCATAATGATGAAAAAAAAAATGATTTAAAATGTGTAAAATTTATTTCTGTAATAATATTATATTTTTTACTACTTTATATTTAATAGTATTCAATTGTTGTATGGTTTGCATTTGAGCCGTGTTATACGCAGGTGGAATAGTATGGCGGAATTAATATCTACAAGACAGGTTTGTCTCCAAAAGGCTTCAACATTTTTTCATTATTAAAATGGTTATATGAGTCGGACATAAGTATTATTATTAAATAAAGTTATTATATTTTATATTATTTATGTCACGGTTATCTTGAGCAGATAACCGTGATTTAGATTAATAAATAATCATTTACAAAATACGTTACGTTAAGTTTCAAGTAAAGTTTTTGAAGTTAAGAAAATAATTATTTTAAACGTGTCTTTAAAAACTTTTCAAATGGTTAGTATAATTGTTTTCATAACTTTTTGCTATGGGTATTATTTTAGACTAAACACGCGGTATTACTATCAAAATGTTGTTGATGGCCGCACACAATGGCAATATCCTACTGAGGAGTCTGAATGTACTTCATCGCCCGGATTATCCAAAACAAGTACTCCTCCTCCTATACATATTTCTGACATTAACAACATCCACCCCGAGCCTGTTGATATGGATATTGAAGATGATGTCCATAGAGAAGACACCGAGATTATTGTTGTAAGTATATTTCTTCAGTCATTTTGTTTATGTTATTCAATATTTTCTTTAATTGACCTATGTTAATATTTTTATTACGTGTGTACTACGTAGCCACCCGTTCCTGGAGATGAACTTTGTCACGAGTTGAATTCGTTTTATGCTGATCTTGCTCAGTTTGAGTCAAAGCCTACTGGTCAGATCGAAACAACGATTGCTGTTCAAACACCTGAAATTGAAACTGCGCCAAAATTGAATTGCACCATCGAAGCAGTCAAGAAGTCTTTGGAAGAAGCAAAAGAAATAGTAAAACCAAAAAAAAAGAAAAAGGTATTATAATAATGACATTTATAGTGATGATACTACTATAATGTTTTTTCACCGAATCAATTATTGAGTAAATTACTAAATTTTTATCAAAGATACAAAAGTTAATTTTTTTTTTTTTTTTACCGATGTTTATTACTTAAATTTTATACTTTGATTAAAATGACAATTCTGTTTTGATGAAATTCTGCGAAATGATATGATTAATATTCTTGTATAGATCTGTTCAAACTGTGAGTAATAATATTTTTAAAAAATCCGGTTTTTAAATTATATTCTCGTTTTTATTTTTATCTTAGTAATTAGTAAAGTTTAATGAAATTTGATTGTGAATTGTTATGGATCACTTTTGAGAAATTTGCTTGAGAGTTGTGTGAGTTTTTTATTTTATTTTATGGTTGAGTTTGTTTCGTTAGCTTTCTAACCAAGATTTTATAAATGCCATTCAATTCATAAGATTAGGCGCATATAGACAAAATAAGTTACTAAAATATTAAAATTTGATTGAACAAAAATTATTATCCAGTTAATCTTTGCATATTAAATTTTTATTATGTGTTTAATGTTAATTCCACAGGTTGGAAAGTTGGACGTGGGTCTTGGTCTGAAACAAAAGTATGTATCTTCTCTTGTACAGAAATGGCAACAAATTCAAAACGAAATCAAATGACTGCTATTTTAATATTTCATCAATTGGAAATTATTTTCGACTAATTATTTAGAAATAATCACGTGTTTGTATATAGTGTAATAATTGTATTTAAAAACAAATATACGTTTAATAGTTAAAAAATATGTTGTAATTCAGCCATGAATTGTGTCAAGACACGATTACATTGTATCGTTAAATTTGTATCAAGTGTTGTTAGGTTTGTTCCACGACAGAAGTACACAGTTGTATAAAGTATGAAAATTTAAAATAGTAATTGATCATCTGATATGATATGCGACAATATACTCTGATTTATTGCTTAAAACATTACTTTGCATTTCATAGTGTTGTGTTTAGAAGCGTGCCATGTTTGTATTATAAAACACTGTTAAAAATTTATTAGTGAAAACAAAAAAACTTATCACGGTACAAACACAAAGACAATAAGAAGATAGTAGTAGTAGATCATAAAAAAGACATTGATTTGGGAACAATTCAGTCTTCAGTCATTTTCGACTTTAATCATACTTTCAAAAAATTAACTATTTCAGTTGTAGTTAAAATGTTGACGCAGAATGCAAAAATTGTTTAATACCGTGGTATCGTAGACTCCAAACGCCAGAACGATTTGTTTACCAAAATTTGAACAATACAATCAATTTAAAAACATAGAAAAAACGTTGATATGATAAGAACCCTGTACCCCTTGAATAAGTAAACGTAAACTAATTAATAATAAATAAAAGTGTATCGTGTATTTAGCGGATAACATAATTTAAGTAAAATATAAATAACATAAATTATATAGGTTTACGCGTCGAAAAACATCAAGTCGCCGTATTTGAAAACATGCGTCATCGTGCGTGACGTTTTGGCCTCGTCGGTCCAAATGAAGTGCAATTTGTACAGATTTGTTGCTTATGTCGTGGTATTTATTTAAAATTACTTTTCGATCTCTATGGTCTGTGAAAAAAAAGAAAAAAAACAATTCATGAACTGTGAGACTTAAAAGTCTTCCATGCAACACCTCCCCAGTTAATACTGCACATTCCATAACTAAAGGCAGTGGCGCCGAACCCTACACTTAAGTGTATTTAAGTGATTTAAGTGGGCGGTGGTAATGAAAAGTAGTGAGAACATGGGATACTACCATTAACATATTCATGTCTATGGATACCTTTATTATATTAATTATCTACTATGCCAAAAATGAGAGAGAGAGAGCGTATGACGGAAACAGGCAACAGACCTTATACCACCTTAGACCTTTATAGACTAAAGGACTACAATGAGTGAAAATCGTTTAGGAAATCTTATGGTTATAACCTGTGAATCGGATAAACATTGAGAATGTAATCAATAATTTTGCTTACAAAAGTCCAAATCTTTTAAAAGAATTAATTAACTATCGAACTTTTTTCTCGTCGTGTAAATTATGTATACAAATATAAAATAAATGTGTAGGTACGTTATGCGTTGAACTGATACGCCTAGTAAAATTTTTATTAACGATTCAGTTGCAAGGACCAAAACAACAAAATTACTACCGAAGTTTATAAAAAAAGTATTATTTGAGATTGTACGTACGAGTACGTACATTAGATAATTAGAGGGGTGCGAAGTTCTACGAGTTGAACTCGTTGACGAAAATCGGTGGTGCGTTTCGGATGTTTTATTTACGCAGCGCATAAAAAATCTGACTTCGGCGCGCCTGACCGTAGGATTCATCTCGACTTACCTACAGAACAAGATGTAAAAGAAGAAGAAAAAAAAACAGGAGGTAAATTTTATTGAGTAAGAAAGCTAGGGAAATCTAAGAACGGAAAGAGAGAAAAGAAGAAAAAGAGTAAATCGGGTGAGAAGTTGTTTGGCGTAACGACTGCGCTCGGGAGTCATCGTTTTCGACTTTTGCGTTTTACGCTTGTACGTAACAATTTTAAACATAAACCAGTTGTTGTGTATTAAAAATGCGACCACCGTGTTAAACGAACTATTTTTGACAACTACAATTATGGTCGTTGTAAACGAACAAAAAGCTCCCCAAAGCGCTGCGCCAAACAAACAAAACTTGTCTCACCCGACCTAGAATTTCATCTTACTCCCTATTTTTCATTCTTTCCTCACTTTTTAAATTTACATCCCTCTTTTGCTTCCTCTTTCCTTCCTCCGTTTTCACGAAAAATGTTAGAAACGTCAAAAAAAGTGTCACCCGACTCTGAAAAACGGTGCGTATTTCTACACGAACAAAAATCGTCACTGCCAAAACCACATCTATGCGCTGAGAATCTAAAAAAAAAAAATAAATGATTGGTTTTCCGTTTTACATTTTGATCGTTTCGACGTCCGAAAGATCGACGTCGCCGTCCATCTCGTCCCAGACCGGCCGCTCCAGTTTTCCGGCCGCGTATATGATGCGGTTCACCGCGTTGTACACGGCGTACACGAACGGTCGGTCCGCGACCACCGACTCCTTGATGACCCTCTGCGACGTGAACGCGGAACCTGTAACCGTGTAACGATAAAAATCAACAAAAAAAAAAAAGAATCGACGATTACAATCATACAGGCGGAGATTGTGGGTCCTCAAAAAGTTCCTCAAAAAATATTAAAAGCCCGCCAAAATATTTAATCACATTTTAAACTAACGGCCCTTCGTTGTAAAAACTTGACTAAAATTTAATCAAATCTCCGCCTACGTTCACGATGTAGCGATTGTTTACAGATTTTAGCTATGCCTACACGTGTTTATCGAATCAGTGGCTAGGGGCGTGCTGTGGGCGTTATAGCACCCTGCCCAGAGGCCAGAATCTTTCTCCCCGTATTTTTTCTCCCAAAAAAATGGACGAAAACAGTTATAAAAAATATCGTAAATCTTTTGGGGACCTACAGTGTAGGCACATCATATCGTCTGTGTACTTACTGGACAGCGAATGAGACGAAGTGCCGTCCACGCAAACTCTAATGCCGGTCTGTTGAACCATGTCGTCCAAGTACAGTTTGTCCGCCGACAGTTTCGTCAGGTCCGCCGAATCGGTGAACAATGATTTCACGCCGGTTCTCTGAAACGTACAGTACGAGTGTATAACATAAATATATAATCCTTAGATTGGCCGCGGATACAAGTCTAGAACAGAATGAGTCTAGATTACGAAGCGATGTTTTTTTCTTAATGATTTATAAGGCTCCTGAATTCAAAAATTCGAAAAAAAACAAAACACAATTTTCAGACCGTTAGTTTTGGACTTGTGAGCTGTATCTCGGAAGATACAGTGCCATGGCAAAGTGAACCCATAGTGTCCAATAACTCCGCGGGACTAAAATAATTATTTTTGAAATTCTTTTTGAAAACTGCTAGTAATATTGTATGGAACTCGTTTCGTAAACTTTTGGCATTCGCTGAACGTACCCAAATGAACGGTAGATTTGTTAGGCATTGTTAATAAAATACGTACTTCTTGCAAAAGAGTTTTCGTACGGGTGATGTTACTACCCTGGAAACACGGCATGGTAACGAAAGCCGGTTTCATCGACATCGTTTTGGTGATGTTTTCCAGACCCGTCTCGTGCAGGTATCCCAACACTTCGTCCAGCGAGCTGTCCTTTTTTTTCGGCATGAGCACGAGGAGCGCGTACTCGGTGTTCTGTGGAAAAAGCGCAATGTTTCATTTCAAATAGTCAATCGTCGAAAATCGTGTCGTGACATAACGTAGTTACCGTTTCAGATTATTAGATTAATTAAGCTAATATGTACAAGTAATTCGTACAAAATTTAAAAATTACCCACTACTCGTGTGAGATAAAATTTCCGGTTTCCGCATTTTACTACATAGTAATTTAAATTATTTTCATACAACTATAATAATATGATACATTGTTAATTGTCAATAATTACAATTTTTTGAAAAATAATCGTTCGGTTACTCGCTCGTTGTGCTGCGCGTGCAGCAGACGTAAGATACTATTTGCACCTTAAGGGGGTAAATTTATACCAACAATTTTTTTTTCGTTTTTCTTTGGACTTGCCCAACTCTTGAACCTTTTATCGAACGTCAAAACGTTTTAAGCCATCCAGTTCTCTTCCTGCAGATAAAAGCGTCTGGGGTTTTAACTATAACAATTTTTATGTCGGTACCATGATTTTGTTTCACGCCTTAGGAACAAAAAAATGTGCAAAAAAAAAAAATTGGTGAAATTCGTATATATTTTTACCCACGTATCAGTTATTTTTGTTTGGTTTTATTTTTTTTAACATTTTTATGGCCTTAATAGTGGCACCTACCGGTATATACTTATCGCACCACGTTCAAATATCTGTGCGTCGTTCTAATGGATGTTCGTCGATGGCGCGATAAGTGAGCCAACATCACGTAGGTACGTCAACCACCGTTTATTAAAAAACTTAAAATCAAAAAAATAAAAATTTGAAAACTTTTACAAAACTCCATTATTCTTACCTACCTACGCATCTATCCTAACGATGTCAAATTAATCGTATCACAATTATTTGAGCCGCGCAACACGAAAATCGGCGCAAAGTATCCTCTAAGTTTAAAAGAAAAAAGTTTTACTTTTTACCTTGTATGGCAGTATGAACGTCGTGCAGTCGAGTGACGGTATGTGGCCGACGGCGAAATTTCCGGCAGCGCCGAACGCTCGAACCACGTTTCCGTTCCACGACGTGGACGTCCTGTGCCACGTGCCGGACGGCCAACTCATTTCCAAGGAGAACCCGTTGAATATCAACATGGCGTGTTGGTCCGCGGTCCCTGTACGTACGAGCGTGATGAATAGGTAAAAACCGTGTGAAAATAATTAATAAAATATAAAAATGTGACCGTAATAGGTGGTGTACATTACGCGCCTTCAAGCATTTAAAGTCGAAATCTATAAACCTTTACGGGGCGTTCAACGTGACGGTTGGGTTACGTTCTACCCAAAAACGCGTCATTATAAAAACCTGAAAATGTCAAATTTCTCGCCGTAAAACTATCGACTTTTTTTACGGTTTTCGGGGTTAAACTCAAAAAGTGCCTACGCAAAATTTAAAAAAAAAAAAGTTTCAACCAACCAAGTACCGCCGGAGTTCATATGCATTTCACCGTAGAGAGGTATCGGAGCATTCGTTCTATGTACGAAAAGTTGTTGACAGAAAAATAAAAATTCTTTAAAAACAATACGCTCCTCGCTGCGCTCAGAATCTAAATGCAGTGTAAAGTTCGAATGAAATACGATTCTGAGCGAGCTCAGTTATCAACAGTATACGTCGTGGTAAAAACAAATTTAACAATAAATACTCTTGTCGAATCTGTACACCTTTCCTATTTTGGTATTGTGTAAAAGTTTCAGCTTTGTCCAATCTTTGGATGTTATGATCAAAAAAATCCAAATCGATGTGTAATAAAAAACACGTTTCCCGTAATTATTTGTTCCCCCCATAAGAACAACTTAAAATCGGCTCTTAAAATTTTCTAAATTTTTTAACCGCATAATACGACATAAAACCGCAAGACTTGAACGTAATAACTAGAGGTTTTATGGAACAATAACTGCGTGAAATTCAAAAATTTCAAAGTCCTGTAACTGCCTTAAAAATGATCAAAATCGATTGAAAACTAAGCAGTAAACTCGTTAAACCCTTTTTAATGACACGTATAAATTCGTTCGAGTCGAGCACTTTTGACAATTTGACCGTCATCGTTTTTTCCTCGGAAATTAAAAAATAATCAAAAACTTTAAAAACGCTTCGTATAAAGTACCATCTCGGATCCGTTATCTATCTTTTAACGTGCCATACGTTATAATCGGTGCGGTTTTTCTACCAGGACTTTTGATCGCAGAAAAAAAACGAAAAAAACATCACCCAACACGTTCTTCGCACAGTAACGCTCGGAATCTAAAAGGCGTACCGACGGTCGTCGACGTGCTGTCGGCGGCATCAGTTCCGGCACCGGCGTGTTCCGGGTCGTCTGCAAAAGCGGCCCGCATCATCTCTAGCGACGGTCTGGCGACGCTCTTCACGTCCGTCAAGTAATAGTCCCGGGCCAGCTCGGCGAACGAGTCCAGAACGCTGTAGTTCTTGTACACGTACACGAAGTTCTTGAAAACCACCCGGTTGCGCGTGTTACCGTCCGACAAGAAACCCTGCGCAATTCACAAGACCCGTCGTAGTTTCGGGGGAAACGTTGTAAACTTTTAAAAGGGACCTCCTCTCCGTGTCCCTCCGCGTATACTACTTTAAATCGGCATTCCTGGCCGCCACGAGTTCCGTCGGCGTGTCATAAGACGTACAAGTATAATAATAACAGCAGTACCTACCTACCTACCTACGTCCAAACGCGTGGACCGGAAAAAAAAACGATAAAAATACCGCCTGTTTTGTTATTGGACTCGGGGAATGAAGTGTATTCTATTCGTGTGTTTTTCAAATTTTTTTATCAATTTATAAATTTTCGCTCAACGAAAACGTGAAAAAAAAAATTTTATTTCTACATTTTGAGAATCTTGAGACGATAAAATTGAAAATTTATGGGAAAGTCGTTTTAAAGTAGTCGTTCATCAAGAATTCAAATCAGAACTCGCATCGTTAGATCAATCGGTTGCGTTCGACGACGGAAGCGTTCCTATGATTTCGGTGTGATAGACAGAGAAAGAAAATGTCCAATTACTTTAAGTGGCTTAAATAGGCGCAGTTTAGTCGCAAGACCCACTTCGAACTTTTGAAGTTTATTTGGTTTTAAATATATGCGATTAACGGAACTATCGATAGAATGTACAAAATAAAGTGCAGGATTGCGTTTATACATTTTTTTTTCTTTTTGCAAAACAATACCGTGCGGGTTGTATTAAAAAAAATCGACCATTTTTACATTTCGCAGTGAAGATCAAAACATTTCAAATATTTTTTCCCGATCACCGAAAAATAACCAAAGTTTCGAAATATTCGTCGCGGTGGCACGCGTTTGCGCGAAATTCTCTGGTAGTGTCCACCCGACCCGTAGCGACTCACCTTGATGGACGTGAGCACGTCTTTGTAAGAGTTCTTGTCCGGATGTCCACCCATGGCCGTGGCCAGTTCAGTTTTGGTGTCCGAGTCGGCACCCTCGGCGGCCAGCGCCAAAATTGACGAGCCGGAAAAAGGGGCCACGACGTGGTTGAAACGTTCTCCGGGCACCGTGGACTACGAAAATAATATTTTTACTAATAAAAAAACGTATGCTGCACAGATTAGTATTATTTTATATACGTCGAGTGGTTCAAATTTGCGGGTTACTATATTGTTTTGTTTCGATAGAATAAGCAGAACTACTACCTATATAATATAAAATGATGTCTCGCGTAAACGTATGTTCTCGTATCAAAAAAAATCGTTTCAAATGCTAACTCGTTGCGTTCAATCAACGACATTCGATGTTTTTATTTTTAATTCGATTTTCAAAATTTCCAATCAAAGCGACTTATCCGGTAAAAAGCTGTGTTGTCGCTTACTCGTAAGAAGACGTCGGTCAGTACTTCGGTGGTCTTCGATATCTGCAGTTGACCGGACACGGACAGAACGCCGCAAATTCCGGCGACCACGGCGAAAACCAACGGGACGCGAGCAGCAGACATGACGGTATATATATTATATTATAATTATACGTCAAAAGTACAGTGACCTGTACAGAGAATACTTTGACGATTTTCACAAAATTTTTCGAAGAGTACAGCGGTACGTGCAGACCGACCCGTGCGAGCCGAGTGCCAAACGGATCGAGAACTCGTATCCAGCAAGAGATCGGCGATGTTTTCCCCTATAGGTGTGTTCGAAATCGAAGCAGAGAAAGACCGATGGCGATAAATACAAAATTCAATAGAATATTGACGACAAAAAAAAAATAAACGACCGAAAACCGGTTGAACTTCATTACGAGGCAACGACTTTCTGTCTATCTTTTACTCTCTCGTTTTTTCTCTCCTGTGTGTAAGGTACTTTAGATATACTTAGGTACATTCACTCTCGTTCCCGATCTCTCTCACACGCGCTTCGAGTGGTAGGCGTCAGCGCGACAACAGGTCGGCAGGAGTCTTTTATTATACTGTAATATATCATGTTTACATTGTTTTTTTTAATTTATAAAAAAAAACACACGAGCGTACGATATTAATACAGAACGCGGTTATAATATACGAGGTACGTTGAGATTATTACCTACTTACGTTTTTACAGCTCGACCGCGCGCGCGTCCGATTTATTCACCTAATTGATTTTTGGTAGAAAGTTCTCGATTCGAAAGTGCTCATTCTTCTATACGGTCGTTATTGTGACGTCGAATCATTCATTCGTTTGATTTTTTAATACAGCCGCGTGTGGCTCTTTTGTACGAACACATTAATATTGTATTTCGCAAGTCCATGTCGCTAGCTATCGTATTATGTAGGCCTACCTAAAAAACGCTTTTGTCTACCGCCGCGACTGTCCCGCGGGCCGACGGCACCCGCCGCACGGAAAACGTAATATTTCGATGATCGATTATTGTATAATCATTCATCGAAACACGTGAGTTTTAGCGGCTGATAGTGGAGACTACTAAAAATTTGCGCGTCGCGGTTTTCTGTATTTTTGGAAAAACAAAAAAAAATATGATGGCAAATTCGTGTGTTGAATTTTTTTTGTAAATAAGTTCTTCTCGCGTGAAACACAAAACATTTCATAGTTCTATACACGTAATATGTTTAGTTCAAAAGTCGTGTAAAAAATTTGTAACGGGTACTTGCAGTATTTTACGCGCGTCCAATTGTTGTGTATGCGGCGTATACATTTCAAGTGTTTTTATCAATCGTTGATGCGGATTATGCGTTCTGTTAAAACACGTTATTGCCGTACGTTTCACCGTTTTCCTTGATTTTTTTTGACTTTCGGGCAATACAAAAGCTTTTCAAATAAAGACGATTGTAATAAAGTCGGTTGTACTTATAATACATCATTTGTCGTATCAGACAATGTCTTTGTATAATCAAAGACAGGTAGCTTCTTCGATTCGCTCATAGGACAAAAACTTAACTGAGTACGAGACCTATATGTTGCCCGCAGTTGTTGATCTTTCAATTTTTACTATAAAAAATACCAAAATCCTAGTCATACTCGTTTGAGCAAGTGATATATATACACTCGTATATTGCATCCCAAATAGACTTAATATCTGCATGGTTTATTAAACATTTAATACACTAACAGTTATATTATACTGACGTGACTATAAATAATCAACAGCAGTATCGAAAAAATCGGTATCAATTTAAACCAGTAATTTAGGGCGGTGAGGTATGGTTAAAAACACAAAAGTGTGATCAAATCGAGTGTGGTTGCGAGAAGAGCGACTAACGCGGCGCACCGCTTTGCAGGAGGCCGGACGTTGCGTGCTCCGTCGTTTTGTAAACGGCCAGAAAGTCCTCGCCGTTCGGTTGGATCTTGAGCGGATCATCCTCGTCCAGTTCCGGCTCCAGATTTTCGACGTCGTCCTGTACAATCGGTAGAATTTCGTAATTTTTTGTTTTTTTTGCTAATTTAAGGTTTTGGGCGCTGGGTGTTTTGAAAATTTCAAAAAAAGAACCGTACCGTGCAACGAACGTGCGCTGCCCGGAACAGCTGGTGTGAGCTGTGCAGTAAAAAATGTAGGATCATTTTTTCATGAAGTTATTGAGATTTCACACAAAGGCAAAAGCTCTGAACCCAACTAGTTTTGTGATCGCGTAAACTCGACGTGTACCTGATCGCCGTCGGAATCGCTGTTCTCCTCTTCATCGCCACCGTCGTCGTCGTCGTCGTCGGACGACAGGTCGGTATTAGGATGTTTGTTTTGTAGCACGATGTTCCTCACGTCGCCCAGCTGTTGGACGGCCGACGGGTACGCGTCGATGTTTTTTTCGATCGTTTTTTCGATCACTTCGGTCAGCCCTACTTCTCGGGCCGCCGTCATTAGGATCGGACTTTTAAGACAGTTGTACAATATCCCGGCTAAACACGGCATGATCTGAAACGAAAAAAATCGCACGAGTGCCTGTATAGAGTTTTAAAATCCATCGCGACATAAATTTTTTGAAATATTGCATTTTTATAAAAAAGAAAAAAAAACCTATACAAATAAATATAACTTAATTTAAAGTTTTGAATTCAGTATGTGCACACTGCAGTGACCCAATACCGATTATTCGCCTACGTGAAATCAATTTTGTGTTCTTAAAAGTAAAACGTTCGCGGACTCAATCGAATTGGTGTTGTAAATTTGCCGCGACGCGAGTTCCGGTGTAACCGTGATTTTTGACCTCCGCAAGATTTTACCTCCCCGGTAAACTTTCACTAGCGATCATCTTACACCCGGTAAAATTTCACTGGTGATATTTCGCCTCCAGAGGCATCCAATCAGTATAGAATACAATGAATTGTATTGACGCGTTTACGCGCGCGTGTATTCGCGTAGGTACTAACTTCCACGTCCAGTGACGATACGAAAACGCTCAAGCATTTGAACAAGTTTCGGCCTCGAGAACTGCACGCTTCGACGGCCTGCTGACACTGGCAGAGGTTCATGAACAGCGCCAGACTGTACTCCAGGTCGTACATCTCGTACTTGTTCCGGTCGCCGGCGAATTCGCTTTTGCGGATCAGCTGATCGGCCAGCCACGGGGTCAGTCCGTTCTCGACGATTTGTTTTCGCTCTCGCGATCTAACTCGAAACAGAAGAAACGTTATTCGATGTCGTTGTTATTACACGGTCACGACTTTACAAAACAACTCCTACGGCACTTCGCGCGAACCTATACCCTATGGATTGGATACCCGCAGTGGCGTAATTTCAGTATTTTCTAGCCCGGGGCGAACTTACGAATTCGCCGACAGCTCATGTATAACACGAGATATTGCCACTTAAAAAGTAAAAAACTTTTTACAATAAAAATGCCGACTCTCGATAAGCCTGCGCAAACGTACGAATTTAGAATAGGTGCGCACTAACCCTGTACTGAGCTTTTGCAATGTTCCCAACAACATGTTGCTCGTGATCGCGTCCCAAAAATGTTGTGACGATATGAGTTGAGTGACGATCAGACGCAACAGGAACGGCGAATCCGCCAAGTATCTTCGACCCTGGCCGAAAGACGCCAGAGCATTCAACAATCTCGATATCATCTGCTGCAGTGGATGAGGCCCGTTGGTCATCGTTAACCATTTCATGAGCCCTTGATCGGCTTTGGACTTGCACAAATCCAATAAATCGTGTTTTCTCATCATGACGACCGTAGCAGTTTTGCTCCCCGATTTGGTCAACCTCTGGAAAAATAATATGGTGTTTCGCAGCACGCGATCCGAATACGATCACCGAAAACGACGTGTAAGAAGTTTTCTACAAAATTGTTATTGTTTTTTTTTAACACTCCGTCACAGATTCTGTATTAAAAAGTAAATACGTTTGAATAAAATACGAATTTCCAATACGCACTACACGGATTCAGGTGACCGGTAAAATAAAAAAAAAATGAACCTAATCACAATAAAATCACAAAGGAAAATGTCAACAATCTACAGTGATATTTTACAAAATTACTAATTAAATCCACTACTACGTAATATGTTTGAGTGTGCTTACCCAACGCAAAGCTTGTAAGATGAGCAACTTGTTCTTTGTACTGTTGCCGTCCCTAAGTTCTAGCTTGATTTTATATACGGCCAAATCGAATTGATCGTCTACGACTTTTAAATCTCGCTAAGTGATAATATAACGATTTTGAGAACAACAGAAGCAAAAAATTACCGTGAATATACTAAAATAATCGTTTTTGACTGTTTAAAATAATAATTATTGAGCATAATATTATTAATTTAAACAGCTGTGTTACGTTACAAAAGACCAACTTCGTTGTCCCCGCCGTTTTCGACCACCGCGTTACAACTTTTAAGGATTATTTCCAAGTTGACGGAATGTCCCTGAATCGAATTTTCCAGCGCGTTTAGAAGTTCAGCTGCCAAAACTGAAATCATCGCGACAAAACTAAATAATTATACGGTTGACGAGGTATATTGATTTGAACTACGGTACAAATATTATTATTGGCTTAAATAGTACGTATAGATTTTAGCAATATTATTATGAAACAAACTATTTAGAGGCTTGTATTCCTTGTACAGCGTTTTGAAATTTCTTCTGGTTAATCTTCGCCGTCTTGTATCTCTGCTAGGCACTAGTATGATAGAGGAGCTGATAACGATGTCCACAATGAAGTCCTCCAATCTCTTGTTCAACGAATCGCACCATCGGTTTTCCTTGATGGTAAATGATAAAATTGCAATTTTGACAGTTTTATAACGTTTAACTAAAAATTCATTCGGGTCGAACCGAAAAAGTCTAAACTATTATATTATACGTCTGAGAATGGTCATTCGACCGTTGTGAACTGTTGATTTATTTCATTTTTGAAAATCGTTTAGTTTTAACTCGTCTTTTTTTGTATTTTCCGGGTGAAATCATAGCAAATTTTATTTTCATGATTTCGGTGTTGTGTATAATATTTTGTGTTTTAGTTGTTTAAAAATTCACAAAAATACATATTTAATTAAATTATTTATTGGTATGACGAGTTGTTGCGTGGCTGACAGGAGAAAGATCGATACGAGTGCTGCTGGTTTAGGCGTAGGAGATGTGGAAGATCGAGAACAAGTAGAAGTACGGAACAATGGTGGCCGACCCCTAAATAGTTGGCAAAA
Source organism: Hormaphis cornu (assembly GCA_017140985.1). Classification (NCBI taxonomy): domain Eukaryota; kingdom Metazoa; phylum Arthropoda; class Insecta; order Hemiptera; family Hormaphididae; genus Hormaphis; species Hormaphis cornu. The sequence goes on along the minus strand of CM029363.1, from coordinate 9,237,599 downwards.
AAGAAGAAGAAAACGGAAAACGGTGATTTACTGTTTGGTACAAACGTTTTATTTTTGGAAAACTATACAGTTGAACTGTGCGATTTAATAAGTTCAATATTTTTCAGTGAACATCGTGTTCGCATTTAACTTGATAAGAGTAGTCCGGAACATTACACGCCGAGTTCTTTGTAACATTCGAGTATATTAGTTCAAACACGTGTACGAAGTTTAAACAATTTTCATCTAGCACCCCTGACTATATTAATTATAATAGCCATACTTACTTTGAACAGTTTTTTGAACGACGGATGGTGCATGGGCTCGAAAACGTACGGCAGCGCAAAGTACGGCAAAAACTCGGTTTCGGTGCTAAACTCGGCACCCCTCTGAACCAAAAAAGTGCGAAACGCCTCCATCGAACTCTCCTCGCCCGCTGCGTGATCATCGTCGCACGTTTCCGATTTGTTTGCGCGTATTTTGCATTCCACTATGGTATAGTACACGTGAAGGTAGAACGTAAGTTTTCTGTACTCGTCAATTTGTTTCACCTCGTTCGGTAGTTCATCCCACGTCTGCACAGCCGAAAAAACGCAAAAACGTAAGATCGTTATAATATGTCGAACAAATAAAACAATTCCAACGAAAAACAAAATACACAGTACGAAATGAAATGAATAAGAGTAAAACAAAAATACATATACATATAGGTATACACAATAACCGTTTATCAAAATTATCTAGCAGAATAAAAAAAAAAAATTTTTTGATACAGGTTTTACTCCATTAAAAATTGGAAACCGCTTGTATTTTACTAAGCTAATTACAATACGATTTTCGGAAGAGTTGTAGGTACGGCCAGAAACACATTGGTAATGATAAAAACTGATAAATATAAAATACTTCTTGGGCCAGTGACCTTTTTTATGGAGTCTATCATTCGTAATAATTATCGGATAAATTTATGATAGAAAAAAAACATCATTGTAAAGTCAGTAGGTATACAGGTATTCTAACTCTACTCAGCAGAGATCTTTATTATTTTTGATCGAGTCTTAAGCTGCGCGTTTTTCTAGTGCACACTTTTAGTCATTTTTACGTATCACCAAACGAGTATAGTCATTATACGCATAAATAAATAAAACATTTACTATTTAAGTTTAGGACCAAACAAACGATGGTTGGGAGTCGCAGGATGTTTCAAAGATGGCGACTTACAACTTCGCAAAGAATTTACCATAGTCAACTATTCAGATTTCCTTTCGGCCCCCGATTCATCCGTGTTGAGACTTGTCTTTCTATAATTTTTTTCACCTGCCATCCAATATCTGTTTCCCGTTCTTGGGGTCGCATGACAATATATTATTTACCTTCAAAAATGTCAGACGGGACGCAGATTTAAACGATTGTATAATGGACACCGCGCTGTCTTTCGATATGCGCGCTGGAGCGCAGCTGGTCTCGGTCGTTTTTGATGGTGCCGGCATGTTCAATTTTCGGCACTCATCCAGGAAACAGTCGGACGTCTTCGTCATGTTGTTGGACAGTAAAAACTGAAAAATCCGAAAAGTCCATCAGTTGTTGGACAGTATAGTATAATAAACCTAACCATAAGTACTCTGTGTCGTCTGAAAAAAAAAAAACAAAAATTGAAGCCTTTTTTTTAAAAAAATAAAAAGAACTATCTGTCCGAAAATGTCGACACACAACAAAAATTCATCCACTATACTGTCAATTCAACTAACACCAGCCAACT
>CM029363.1:9208429-9235464 GCA_017140985.1 Hormaphis cornu | reverse complement strand
ACAAACCCGTACTTCGTAAATGTGTCGCAACGTTTTTGCTTCTTGAGAAGAACACTGTTTTAATCGTTCCATGTCGTCGCGGTCACAAAACACAACTTACGCCAGCCTTACGCCGCGCTGTACTGACCATTTTCCGTTTTTTAACCTTTTCGGGCGAGTTAAATCGATACTGTCGCCAACAGCGTTCGTACCCAAACACCGCGACCAAAAAGAAAACTTGATAGCGCGCTGCACAAGCCATCAGTGCGAGCACCTTGAGAGCACGTGCATCAACATACGAATTTAAAAAAAATTATTTGAAAAAGAAGAATAAAAATATACATAGTGATCCTCCGACTGTAATAGAGTAGATCACTGCAGTTGTTTGCGATTTCGGTTCGTTTTTGACGGTATACGATACGAAAGTCGCTTAACTATGGTATTATACATTTAAGAAGTACAATTTTGAAATCGATAAAAAATTTTCAGTGTACTAGAGCGAATCCGCACGTTCGAAAATACGATATCTCGTGTTTAATCGCCCTTCTGAGGCAATCGATTCAATAACACAACAAATTACTCGGCGATATTTTACGTAATGTTTGAATTCATTTTGAGCGCCGTATAATTATGTCACAGCCAATAGTTAGCCTAAATAGCGCCGGTAGTAGCGCTAAGAAATTTAGTAGAAAATAGCGGGTACTGGATTCGGAGCGAAAGTATTTCGTACGAAAATGGAGTAAGTATATTCGCAGTGTGTTCGTTAGCGAATTTCGCTTTGGAATAAACCAAACAAATCGTATTGTCCGGTTGTTAACCGATTTGAAAAATGTTTTTTTCTAAAATATCATCGTTAGGTATTTTGAAATAAAAAAAAAGTTTGTTAAACAACTCGCATGTAAAAAATCAAAACTACACACGCGGCGAGTGACTTTCCAACTACGTTAAATAAGAGTGCGCGTCACAGAGGAATACTACAACATAGCTAGCTGGTAACACATTATTATATATTATATTCAATTTTTCAGTTTTGATCACATATCATTTTGAGTATACAGTTTCAACAACACATATTGTGTAACAGGCACAAACAGTAATATAATAATTATGTATATAATAAAACGTAAAAATGTCAAACAGTAATAATTACAACAATGGAAATTAACAAAAATATTAATATTAATTATACGTCGTAGTCGTGTCGTCGTGGTCGTCACAAAGAATAATTTCGATTACTAATCGGAAGACGTCACGTATAAAAACGTTTGTTTTTTGTTTTTTACAGTCATTTTGAGACCGCTCGCGATGATGGTACGAGTCGCAACGATTAAAAACTATTTTTACGACACGTCCCGTCGTTTTGACATGGCAGGTAAATTACGGTTTTGTTTCTTTTCTTTTTTCACACGCCATGCCGTTTCAGTGCCCGGTCGTCTTCCCATTTTTTAACTCTCCGCAGCGGATAGCAGATCACCGCCGACAACGTCAGTATGATACCGGACAGATAGAACGACACGTCGTAGTTACCGGTAAAGTCTTTGAACACGCCTGTGAAACGAAAATAATATTTTTTTGTAAAAAAAAAACCGACTTGTCCTCGCCGGCGATCCGGTGCGGTCGAAATGAACAAACGGAAATTCAAAAACGTTCAAACATCTACATTTTAGTGAGGGTGGCTCCATATCTTCTGCAATACATAGTGTGCGAAAAAAGCACAACATTTTTTTTTTTTTTACAACTCAACTCTGCAAGGGATATATTTTTTCAACAAAATAACTCGTGACGTGACGTGATTGCCTAACTTCGCGTTATGTTTCCCACATCCACACTTCAGTTAACTCGCGTAAATCGTTTTCGTGTCTAATAAATGGAAATTGCGCGTAGAAAACGAATCATTCAAGTCACCCTGACGATTTTTTCCAAACTCGTATTTTGAAAAACGCTGCGATTCGATTCCAAAAGGCGAGAGATCGCCTTGGTTTTGTTTCCGTAAAATCCGTACATCGCCTGAGATGCATAGTAACACCCGTCTTTGCCGGCGCCTTTTTTTATAAGGTAATTACTGTGTATATAGGTACTTGCCAAGTATCGGAGATCCGACGGCAGCTGCCACCCCTTGGAACATCAGCAAAACGCCAAAAGCGTTCGTCAGCAGTTCCAGACCAACCAGTTCAACGATCATGGTCGATCTCAAAGAAGCGAAACATGCTGAAATATATTATGTCAGTATAAAATAAAAAAATTTAAAAAATAACAACGCAGACGTGATAGAAAAAAATAACGCGTTAGTTTTGCACAATATACATATTGGAACAATATTATACATTTAAAACGTCATAAAAGTGTTGAAATATAGAACTTATCGTTCGTTTAGTATAGCCCACTCACAGAATCGTTATTTTTGTACGTGCGATCCATTGTTTACAAATTTAATATTGTTAGTACCCAAAGCGGTGGCCTACTCTAGCACGTGGCGCACGAGACTTTTTATTATTACAACAATTATTATTAGGGGTACTTAATCGTAACAATAATAGTTTCTACTGCATTTGATTTTAAGTCTTTTTAATTTGAATCAAATTGAAAATAGTGTATTGTTACAAATAATATATACTGATTAAACATCAAACTGTAATGGAATTAAAATAATACTATGTGGCTGTTTTGCGTGCAAGATTTTTAAAGAAAATAAAAAAACAATGGATTGATAATAGCAATGACCAACTATATAGTGCATAACGAATGTGTTAATAATGATTCTCGATAACAATGGAATGAAAGTTAAACGAAAAACAATAACGGGTGTTGTAATCAGTAATTTCCGGTACCGACTAATAGTACTATGGTAAATAATAACAAACGGACAATTATTTTGTATTGATACACAACGTCATATTATTATCGGTGTCAGTGGATGAAAGAACGTAAATCAAAAATTAAATCTACCAAACATGTTCTAATAATGAATAAAAATAAAAACTTGCATTACGGTTAATTGTCGGTGTGAGCTATTGATTAAAAAATAAACGTGCCTTTATCAATACAAAAAAATATAGACCCTAATTCATCGGTCGGAAATGTAAAGGACCGTTCATGAAAAAGTGTTCAAATGCCAGTAGGGAATTCGAAAAGAATTATTGTACTCAAATACTTAATCGGTAAAATTAAAATTAATAAAAATTAAAAAAAGCGTAACATTTTGGTCAAACGAGCGTGTTTTAACACTCATATATTACTTCTTATAATATATAAATGTATGGGCTACGATGCAAGAATGGATTTCTGGTGTAAAACTAGCCTTAGAGCTTGTTATAACATATTTTAGTCATGTCAACACTTGATGCCTATAATATTGACATCAAAATATCGGATCTTTTTTTATTCACGCAGGTCATTTAGATTACAAAGTATCCTGCATGGGCGTATTTAGAAATGTTTAATGGGAGCGGCACAGAAAAAAAAAATCAGCGATTTTCGAGGTGGAGTAGGTCTCTGATATACGGCCACTGCTCTGAGTGGGCCAGCATTTTGGATGGTGTTAGTAATAAGTGTATTATAATACGTATGGGAGCAATGATAAATCATTGCCTTCGAAAAACGATTCTAAAATATTTCGCAATTGAGAACCAATGTGCGAAAAATTGTTTCGTTCGTAAGTCGGTTCCCTAACAATCTGTGAAAATGTCGGGTCATTCGAAGCGTTTTTAAAATTTATAACGTATTATAGTGATTCAAAATAATTTCATAAATTATGGAATAAGCGAATAAGAACAAGAAAAAAACAAAAAAGACTGATTAGATATCCAGACGTAAATATTTGATTGTAATGTTGCGCAAAAAGATAAATAAACGGGCCCCGCGCGCCTCTGCCTTAAGTACGCCATTGACGGCTGTATCAACTACCATGAATTTAACAGTAACAAAATTTTCCAACGACCTTTTCAAGAAAACGGTTTACTCTTTTCGTAGGCTGAATTGAAGTCAAACGTTTTGCGGAAAGGATGGAAACAAAACTGATTGTAAAAAGTTCTTGTTTTCTGCGAGACACGGACGTTGGTGTCGACTACAAAATTGGTGTTCTTAATGGGTATTGTAATCCAGTGTTGCCGGTCTTGGTTAAAAATTTCGATTTTAACTCTCGAGATTTTTCCATTTACGCATCAATGTCCGCACCTTATCGGTCAATTTTTATCGAAAAATCCTCAAATTTCCTATCTGCGGATAATCGAAAAATCGTCAGTTTTCCGCGATCCGAAAGTTCTTAAAATCATTTTTATTTTTTTTTTTTATCCTTTATGAACTTCAAAAAAATCACTCGTATCTCGGCAACACTGTAAGCTCTCAGCCGACGACTGCAGCCCTCGTACCCATGTTATGATCATACAATATGACACGATATGAGACGGTATCGCGTATTTTTTTACCCATAGAGAACCCGAACAGCGAGGCGTACAAAAAGTACGAAAACACCGTGCAAGGGAGCAACGGCAGCAGACACGTGTAGAGTCCTCCGAACGTGAGCGACAAGTTGTTCAGCAGGATCGGGTCCATCGAATCGTAACTGGATATCCAGCCGCTGAAGACGCGGCCGAAGGTGTTGGACAGACCGGTCGTAGCCACCAGCCAATCCGCGTATTTTTTTTCCATGCCCATGCTTTCCGCCTTTCCTGCAGTAAAGAAAATATCGTATTAATCATAACAGTAACATTAGTTATTAACGGAAGAAAACCACTTGTACACCGAAAAAATCATCTGTCTCCCGAAGGCCGAGAATGAAAAGTTTCTATTATTATTTTTTTTTTTTAGATTAATCACTCGCTGAGGTAAACTTTTACAGTGTACGAATACTACTGCAGATATTATTAGAGTTGATAATATGCACCAGTATTATTGTCTGACAATCTTTTTTTTCTTTCCATAACCATCCAACATCTACTCTATGGAGAGAAGTTCTTACTTTTTTATTATTATTATTGGAGTCTGTAGATTCGCGAGATAACGCACGACTGTTTAAAACTAACTAACCTCGGGCCCGTACAGGGCTACTGGCTAAGGACTTTTTTTAATCTAACCGGCTTCCTATCCAGCAGAAATTCGGCTTAGTTTAAAATTAAAATACGATATAATATGGAAAAGTCACGAGCCTATGTTATGGTGTATCACAGATCGTAACGCTTGGTATAAGGATAAGGTTGGTATTTCGAGTTCGGTCAAACGGCGCGATTCATTTATCACGGGAAAAAAGCTGCAAATAGTAAAAAGTACCGACTAATAGTGGAACGGACACTGAAAATTATTCGAATAAAAAAGTGGTGTCGTCACTTAAAAAAAAAACTATAAATGGAATGAAACGGGATTCAAAGGAACTGTCCTTCCACGCTTACCCGGGATACAAATCGTAATATTTTAAGACGAAACCGCGCTGTTACTGTAACTCTCTTACTATGGTAATGCGAAGGCGTATATCACTGTAACTTTCTTACTAGTTATAAAGCGATATTACCAAGATCTTAGATACCCTTCCGCGTAACGAAAAAATACAGGGGCGGTGCGATGTCTCGAAATTTTACAATCTTTGTCCCAGGTATAACCTAACCTGACTTTAGGTGTACCTAAGGACTTCCTTACATCGCAAGCTTTTTGTTTCGTTCATTTTAGTTCGCGGCAACACCAGTTTTTCTGATAAAATTTTGTTTCTTGGTTTTTTTTTTCGCCTCGCGTTCCTCGCCGGGCGCGTTTCGTCCCGTAGATAATGTACTCGTTATTATTACTATTTACCGCTGATGAACATGAACGGCACGAAGAAACCCATCAGCGTGAAAAACCCGCTCCACGTGAGCACCACAAAGGACGGGGACTTCAGTATGGAAAAATCCAACATCGTCGTGAGCGTGTGCATGGCCGTCTTGTAATACTTCTTCGCGGTCCTGCGGAACGCGTGGCTCCACGACGACGGCGGTCCCTGATCCGATGCGTCCTCTTCGATTTCGTTCCACGCGGGGATTCTCGTCACGGACATCGCGTAGTTCAACGAGCTCACCTAAAAGAACGTCTGCAAGAAATAAATAAGTCTAACCGCCGTCCGGACGCGTTTCAAGTCGTTTCAAGTCGTCGCCGCCGATATTTTCGGCGTGTTTAATCCTCCTGTCTAACCGTAGGCAGCTGAATACTGATCACGGCCCTGCCCTTGCACGTATAAATATATATATATGATTCGAGTACCTGCGACGAGTACTGCGGCAGCCTGGACAGACTGCCGCCGAAGAACCTGTCGTCCCGGTCCATCAGATGCGCCGACAGCGACGGTCTCCTCAGACACGTCGCGGACGACTTTTTGTCCGCCGCGTCCGGCGACAGTCTGTCCTTGAGGTACTCGTTGTGGGTGTTCAGCGAGTGACACGACAGGCTCCGGGGCTCGGGGCTTAGACTGCCCGACAAGTGGTGGTATATCTCCTCGGCGGTGGGCGCGATTTTCGCCGCGCTCGACCTGACGTCCAGGGACATCTTCCGCTCGCTCGCCGCAGGGACCAACAGCGGCTCGTTTTCCGGAGCCTTCGGTTCCACCACTATCGGTGCGACGGGCGGCACCTCGACGATGGTCGGCTTCAAGGGCCGAAAGAGTAGCCCGGCCAGTATGCAGCTCAACGCGAGACCTACGCAATGTTACGCGACGCACATATCGTATAAGCCCTGGGTTCTTTTGATCTTGCGGGGGGTGAGCAGGAATTTCGAGACCGGTGGCAGGAACGGAGCACGCTAAATATCGGCGCAAAAGAAATTTAAACAATTGAGATGGGTGGGGCCGGGTTAGGTTAAGCTTAACTTTGAATAAGACGTACAGGAATTGAGATTTATGTCTCTAAACAAATTTTTGGAACTTTTTACACATTTCGTGTAGAGTGACAATCCAAAAACACACAAATTTTTGCTAAGAAGCCCGCCGGAGTGGCGAGTATTTGTCCGATCGAACTGAAACCGATGCCGTTATAATCGGTAGGCCGTTGCGCGTAAAAATTTTCGCACGTTGTTTTTTTTTTTCTAAACGCGGATACGAATTTCGTAGTTTTCGGACCATTTTCGTTGTTAAATTTATAGTTTTTACCGGGTACCTACTTACTACCCGCGCCTAGCTCGCTCAGAATCGTTTTTCCGAAGGCGACGATTCGTCGCTTTCAGGTATCGAATACGATTTCCAAACCCACCCAAAAAGCGCAGTCGCTACTCGGTCAAACTACCCGCGCGACCTAGACTGGTTTTTTTTTTTGAAATTTACGGGGTAAGTCTCATCTAGGTTGGACCGGGGACGTGTGTTGGGTATCAAAAGGACCAACTGGACGGATAACTGCTCGCAAAGTGTGACCCGGAGGAAGATGCAGGACGTGTAGAACAAATAGAAGACTTGGAGATGTCGGGAAGAAACGGTAAAAGACAGAGAACGGTGGTGGCGTGCGGTTGTTGCAGCAACGGGCCCGAAAGGACGGTAAAAAGCCAAAGGAGAAGAAGAAAAAGTCTCCTCCGGTCTTTGCCGAGTCCGCGTGCGAGATGGAAGCGAGAAAGATTTACCCGCTTGAACCTGTATGGTAAACCGCCAGCCGTAATGGTCGACCAGATACACGTTCATCGGCGCCAGCACGAACGTCCCTATCCCGGAGCCGCACACGGAAATGCCCGTCGCCAGCGCTCTCCACTTGTCGAAATAAAATCCCGGTATCAACACCGCGGACACGTAGATCATGCTGAATCCGATTCCTGTCGAGCAAACGAACAGCGAGGAGATTATATCGATTGTGTTTCGCCGTCGACGAATCATTCCTAAACGCGCGACAAACGACGATGATGATACTCAAATCAGTACGATCGCCGTTCGCTGAAAGTTTACTTATTTTACAATATGTGTATAATTACACTCGACCCAATAAATAAAATACGAACGTTGCAGGAACCTCGGACTAGACCGCACGATAAACATTAATCGCGAACCGCGCCCGATTAATTACCGAGAACGAGACTTGGTCGCGATCACGAACGAAAATATTATAATACGTAAATACGAGCAAACAGTTTAAGCTCGTCTTTTTGCTGCGAATTGGTCTCGGCGGCTCACCATGTGTTATGGCGTCGCACTTATCCGAATTTTCATTCTGAAAACGGTTCTGAACTCGCGGCTTTTATGTTTTCACGAGATAACTTTTGAAAATATCTACTTTCGAAGAAATCGACTGTACATAATGATAGCTGGTAATTGAAATTATGACGATGCGTCTTAAACGGCCACGAGGTTATTAAAACCGTTATCGTTTGTTTGGAAAATCGTTGCGTGAAAACACCGCCCATTTAATTTACTAACCCGTCAACAGCGTCGGCTCTAATTAATCAACTAGCCGATACGCGAAAATCCCGGAAATACAAACTATACAAACTCAATTTACTGGCTCAAAATGCACTTACGCTATTCAAATAACGATCAAGTGCTTCCAACAGACGTCTTTTTATGATCTCACGAGTTCAGAACCGTTTTCAGAACATCAAAAATACAACGTTATGCTTCGGAATACCTACGAGTAAGACCCGAACGTCTAAATGACACTTCAAATTTGTACTCGTTCGTAAAACAATCCGTGAAAAGACAAAGCTTAAACTATGCTGTCTTGCGTGTCCTCGATAAATTAAATCCAATCTTACAACAGTGTCGATGTTGGCAAAACAGCGGTTTAAAATATTTAGTAACGATTTTTGAGATCGGTTTTGGACACATCTTTTCACGCGTTATTTGTACGTACGTACGGATCGAACCGATTTCACACGTTACAAACATAGTTTTCGCATTTTAATGGAGCGTGCATTTTTACTCTTCTTAGTAAAAACTTCGGTTTAACCGACTGCAACGCTATGACAAGACGTAGAAAATAACAGTATAATTGTATGATTAACGAGACTCACCTCCGATAAAACCGTAGCAGAACATAAGTTGGTACAGTGAATTCACGAAAGAAGCGACCGAGAATGCAATCATTGAAATTATGCTCCCAATAATAGTGATGGTTCGGAAGTCGACGCTATTTAGCAGGGCGCTCACGAACGGTCCTTGTAAAAACACCAACAATGTTTATAATCGGTACAATAATATATTATTTTTAAACGGGACCAACGGCAATCAAACGAAATCAAAACGTTTTTTCAGAACGTATGGTTTTGTATCGTATATAATTATACTTAAAATTGTAAGAGAGGTGCGCGTAAACGCTTTGCGGGATGTATTTTCAAACAGGCGCGTATCTATCTAGAGATTTTTTCCCGGGGGAGGAGGGAGCTGATAAAAAAAAACTTGATTTTCTAAAACACGAAATATAGTCATAAGAAACACCACGGAGAGCGAAGAATAGAGGAACAAAAGAATACTTAATACAAATGGTTTTTTTCTTTTCCAATTTATTACGGTAGTGCGTTGATTGAAAATATTTACTTTTCCGGAAATTTTGAGAGGCTGCGTATAAGTATACGGCCTAGTTTTTTTGGTTTTCGTGAACGATTCGTCAACAATATTCTAATAAACACTACGACATCCGTACTATATGTATATATATATGATATAGGTTCAAATTTCAATCACCTGCGAACAAATAAAATCCGTTTAACAGCGATCCGACTATTGTCACCTTAGATTCCGACTCGTCAAACGTCTTGACCATGTCGGCCATGAGCATGCCGAAAGAGTAGATGATTCCGTCTACGACAACATTGCAGTAGAATGCTGCAAAAACGACCACCCATCCCCAGCCGCCATCGGGAGGCACTACGATTGCTAACGAACCTCCGGCTCCCTTTTTCATCTGAAACAACAGTATTATTACTCGGTTTAACCGGAATCAACACACAGAATATGAAAAGATTTTACCATAGAGGTAAATAAAAAATTATAATACAATGAGTAGGTACGGAATTACGTGTATTAAGTAAAATAGGTCAATGAGTTTTGTGTACAATACGTTCTCTCGCGACGTGGAAACGATATTACGAGAAAATAAAGTGACTTGGTCTGTCGTATAGTAATTAGTATGTTCAAATAAATGTGTTTGAATAAAAGTATAATTAAAAGCTTTTTTGTACTCGCATATATACTAATACTATTACTATTTCAAACGATTTTTGACCGAAAATGTTTAGTATTATGTTTTCTAAAAATTATGTTACGTTTGTTTTCGTTCACCTTAATTAGGTTAAAAAAAAAAAATTTACACGTTTAGGGTTTTGTATAAATTTATATATATGTTTAATTGTGTCATTCCTTTTGGTTTCTATCACCTTTAATGTATTGATAGTATACTAAAAATAAACACCAACTTTTTTTATACTATTAAAAACGTCATATTCTAAGTATATTTTTGATAATTTGTTCGATTTTTCAACTTTGAGAACATTTTTGGAATGAGTATTCTGAAAACACAAAATAAAAGTATACGTGTATAGAGTAACTTAACTTACAATTATTACGAGTCTCGACAATTTCCAGGAAAATATATCAACTTTTTTTTTAGATTTTACTACTTATTAGAATATGACCGCTATCATATAATTTGTATGTATTATAATTTTTAAGGCTTTATGTGCCGTTACGCCCCATTCTGACGTTTTACAGAAATTTGTATTCGGTGTTTCTTTACATCTAATAAAACTTTTAAAACAATTACTATCATATCTGTAATATTATCACAGTTTTTGTACCTAAATGTCGAAATTAGACGCAGATTTGACGAGAAATTACACAAATGGTTTCTGCAGCAGTACTACCTGTAATGTTTTATACTTTTGGAGTACCGTAATAAATTATCTTAAGACATGCGCGAGTAATAATTACTACAGTTTGCAGGTTTTATTTTGTGGATAATGTACATATTATAATAGTGCGAGTACCTATAACGAATTTGTTTTTTTATTTTTCGTGTCGAATTAATTATTTTCACGTAGAACTTCTCAAAACGTTTACTGCAGCGTTTGTTTCTTGAAAGCGAGTTGAAAACTAATCATTATATTTTTTTTTTTTTTAATAACCGATAATGTTACGAGAAAAATACAAATATTCTACAAGTACTTTCACTGATTATAATTATATTATTCATAGTATACCGCATGTGTAATGGCATTTAATCACTTTTGAGTGGATATTAAATAAAAAAAAAAACAAACAAACCGTTAATACCCATACGATACCGCGCGTCAACATAAAAAAATACAAGTACTGAGCTAAATAATATGTAAGCAAAGATGTGATTGTGTCGTTGAGCGTATTGTGCGTGTGTACAGTTCTACGATTAATAAAATGTTATTTTTCTCTTACGAAAAACCGTGTTTGAAGTGTTCACAGCTCAATCTGTGCACTTTTGCCGTGATTTTTATTGTCGCTATCGCATAAGTTGAGTTATGTTTTTATGCACCGCACGACGCGTATAAAAAAACGATAAGTTTAAAAATTGATTTATTCGGTTTGATTGTCGTCTTAGTTTGTTTACAGAGCGATAGCAGCATGGCGTGTGGTCGGAATTCACGGGGAGAGGAAAAAAAAATTACAAAGTGTATAATACAGTAATGTGCCGTACAGTTACGATGATCCGCGCAGAAGGAAAATTCAGAAGAGGAAGTCATCTATACTCCAGCGACGTATAATAACGATGTATAATGATTATTGTGTAACAATTTCTCTATGATTACACCTATGATGCAGGAAAAAAAAAAACGCCAAGGCCAGGTGGTGAATCGATGACGTTAATTTATGAACTCGATTCAGCTGCAATCGTACCTGCTTATACGTATGGTTCAAGTCCGCGGAAATGTTCGAGAACCATATTACTGCGGCAGTGTTCCACTACGCGTGGCTCGCGTCAGCTCGCGGATTATCAACAACAACAGCAGAGTTGTTTTTTATTAAACTTATTTTTATCGGCGATAAGATATCCTACACGAACGTGTATTTTATCAATACGAATTCAACGAGTAAACAGCGCCGGCGTCTACCGATCGCGTTATGATATTTTTAACTGCATCCTAGATTTCACGAACGATAGTCATTCTAGAGCGGTTTTAATGTAACATGCGGCGAATAGTGCAAATAAAAATAATAAAAAACAAACGAGAATCGCGAATTCACAAACACGGGGAACAACCCTCGCAGCAAAAAAACTAGGATTGATCAGACTTTTGATTTTCGATGGTTTGGTAAATGGGTAGGTCACTCGTCCCCGCGGCGTCAAGAACGAATTCAAATGTACCATATCTTTGACAAATTGGTCCGATCTATGGAGGAATGTTATGACGTCAAAATATGTACATACATAATATTTTATAACCTGCACCTATAAGAATCGGAGCACCGATCGAAAAAAAGTTTACAGAGAGAGCAAAAAAAAATGTATTTTTCACTGCGGTCAAGTTACACAATAATTACATCGATATACTCGTTTAAGTATACTTAAGGTTAAAATCGCACAACACTAGCGACAGGGTGCACACGATAAAATTATCAGATAGTCTGTTCAAAAACGTGGATACGTATTATCATAATTGCGGTTAGTTTATAAGAATAGCAAATAATAATAATAATAATGGCACTTATCTGTACTAAATCAAACAGGTGTGCCACTGGGTCAGGTTTAGTGGCACGCCTTAGCAATATTTCGGGTCACGGTCTGCTTAAAAGTTAAAAACGACCGATTTTTTTATTTATACGTGCAGTCATAAAACGATTAAACATAAATCACGCAAGTATTATATTGCTACAGATTAAATAACTGTATGGTAAATTATATGTTTAATTTAATAATAATTTAAGTACGTTCGACCGATACGGTTTTTAAAATATATAGGTACTAGGTATTAGACCTCGCGGTTTACCTTCTTTATATCAATCGATATAAAAATATATATAAATAACGTGTGGAAATTACAAAAAGTTTGAATGATTTTCGGAACAGTTATCACCACATAGAAAGAATATGAAAACGACGATGAGTAAAAGATTCCAAAAACAGATAAATTATAACCGATTTTTAAAATAATTGTTGAATAGGATTTTAAAAGTGTAATGTACGTACTTTATGTTTCATTGAAAAAAAAAAAAATCTATGAAATTATTTGAACTCAAAATTTTAACGTTTAGCTCCAAAATTAACAAAATTTGTTAAAATTTGTAAGCCTTTTAAATTTCATCTACCGTTTTTATCCAACGATAAAATTCGACAATAATAGTAAGTACGATCAAACAAGTATTGAAAAATAAGTCACTCTCTATCAGCTCTCAAAAAGAAATGATTCTGTTCACAAAACGATCTAACATAGTTAGTCAGAACCCATATTATATATTATAATATGTTGTGTTTATTAGATACTAGGAAATAAAACAAGTACTTTACTGTTTCAGCTGATTTTACTGATGTGTAAAAAACAAATCAACATATTTTCACTGATAAATGAATGTTGACTTTGATGTATTGAAAAGAAAAAAAAAATTGATTTTGTCTAGTGTAATATAAATCGCCCATATTGTTGTTTACATAGGTTAAAGGTGTCTTCTATGTTTAACGTAACTATTGATTTTATAATATTATAAAATAAATAAATTGATAACCATGAACATGAAAAAGTTTGGATAATACTAATCGAAATCGGGTAATGTCTGCAGTACTTTTCGGAAATTCTCCCAGTGGAATTCGCGGGGCTTCAAA
This sequence comes from Hormaphis cornu, assembly GCA_017140985.1. Classification (NCBI taxonomy): domain Eukaryota; kingdom Metazoa; phylum Arthropoda; class Insecta; order Hemiptera; family Hormaphididae; genus Hormaphis; species Hormaphis cornu. Next base: position 9,221,770 of record CM029363.1, on the reverse strand, counting down.
AGCGGAGCAAGTTAAAATAATGTGTATATATGTCCACTGCAGTGCCGTAGCCAGAAATTTATGGTCGGGGGGAAAGCCTTCGTATATTTTATACATGAATATTGAAAAAATTTGTTTGTCTACTTCAAAAGTTTGATCGTAAATCGAAATTTCGGGAAAATTTATGACATTCGTAAACTCAATGTTTTCACAAATCAGAACGATTTATGAAAAAAATCTACGGGGATTACATTGAGAAATTCACACCTCCGAATTTGTATTCGTCTTGTGACGAAGCCAGTGAATGATGATACGGTTTCTGAACTTGTACGACGACCGAATTTGAAACGTTGATGAGGCCTAAAGCATTGTTTTAGTGGTCTAAAACGGTCTTCGCATCATCGTCTTTCTAATGAAACACTGGTTTGGGTAAGTATATCGGTTGGATGGTTTCAAAATCTAGCAAATAACGGCCAAAAAAGAATTTTTGTGTTTCTTAGGTATAGATTACGCGTGTGACGTACCTATAATATTATAAATCCTATTTAATTAAACTTTTACTATTCACTGTCGTTCAGAATCGGGTAGGTAATACTGCCTGTAATAAGTGAAACTATTATTGGCCCGTCCAAATCCTGGTGTCACATTGTTTTGTTGACGCGATTGTCGATTAAAAAACAAAAAACAATTTTTTTTTACCATTTTATTCATCAGTTGAATGTAAAGAAGAGTCTGTGAGTTGTATATATTTATATGCACTCGAAATGACAAGTATAAATTGTTATGCACTTATTTGTCAATATTCTTTTTAAGTGCTTGTTTTTTAAATTTTTTTTTTTTTTTACGGTTTCAACATCATGTTCGTCGCCTACAGACTACGCGTTTAAAACGAAACCGCGTTTGTAACAGCTAATTGTTCTTATAAATTGTTGTCGCTCGAAACGAATCGTTGTTGCGACGATTATTTTTGTTCGTTTTATTTTAATAACAGAGTAAGTGTACCTGCACAACAGTACGTATAGTTCCGTATCCATATATAGTGACTAATCAATTTCACTTATATAGGTATGCCGCGAGAAAAACCGGTTTTTCGGTGGGTTTTTTTTTCGTGTTTTTCATTTTGGACAAACAATTTTGAAAATACCAAGTTTTCCGTCACTGTTGTAAAAGTTTGATCCGTAACTATCACAGATGGCATACAAAATTTACTGAATGCTAATTATGACGTTGAGGTTAAGGAAGAAACGTATATTTGTCGTATATTCACGAGAACTGCAGTGTTTTTTTAATTATTTATATAAAAAAAGTTTGTTGTATTGAATACTAAGAAATCTAAACTACAAATGATAAATGTTTTAGGAAACGATAACCGCGAAAGTAATTATATTGAGCTCAAAAATGGTGAACGTTTTCCGATTTTTTTTATAATTCATTCGTGACGGTTCCATAAGATATCTGAAGAACTTTTGGAAATTTTTACTTTATTTCGTTTTTAAATCATAACTCTAAAAATAAACCAAATTAAAAAAACAAACTTCAACCTTTTGGAGGTGAAAATCGAAGCGCGTTTCTACCAACCCGAAAATGTATTTTTAAAAAGAAAACATTTTAAACAACACCAATATATATTTTATATTCTTTGCTAAACAGACCACTCGAAAATGATCGATTGATCAACGTATATATATGTGTGTGAACCAATAACCCGAAACCGTTGAACTGTGCAATTCATCCGCATACCAAGTACATAATAATTTTTCGCAGTTAATCTATTTTTGTTCAAATGATTTTTAATTTGTGCATTATTTTAATTTTTATTGCTATAATGAATATTGCTTTCTTTTAATGTTTACGTCCACCAAATTAGTGTGTGTGTGTGTGTGTGTGTACACTGTATGTAATCAACACACCGGTAACAAACGAAATAATATAAATTATAATATTACGATAGCACATAAATTATGATTTTAATTATAATAATGTTCATTTAATAGCACATTGCCAAGTAATTTTGCGTATAGGTAACGTAACAATAACGACGATACAACTTGCCGTCCGGCAATCCGACAATTAAAAAAATTAAAAATTATTAAAACTCATTACTATCAAACAATACGCGTTTATGTATCTTCAGTGACAGTAAATGTATAAAAACGTTAAGAAAAAAAAGCCGGGATCAAATCTCTTGGTCGCGATGGGTAGTTTGACGGAGTAGCGACGTGGCTTTGGGTGGGTCACTGCACGTTTGGATGTTCTGATTCAAACGTAGTATTATTTAATATCTGAAAGCAATGATAATTCAGTGCCTTCGAAAAAACGATTCTGAGCTCGCTCGCAGTTGTCTAGTCGTACGTCCTGGTAAAATCCATATTTAACCAAAAATATAGGCATTTAGAAAATTATTAAAAAGCCAAAAATACATAGAAAAAACTTTTTACCATCTTTTATTACGTATTAAATTAATTTAGTACATAAAAGTTTAAAATGACTTGGATAGTTTAATAGGTTTGATAGCCGTTCTGACGCCGGCTTTGGCCATTTTTGTCGTTTTCGGCACATACCTCAGAAAATAATCAAATCACCAAAAAATGCTTCAAATATAATAAAATTGATAGCCAAAATCCCAAATTTTAATTTTTATGTGGTATTCAACGCAAAAATGGGGGGGGAGCATTCTTACTACCCGAAAACATCATTACAAACCTGAAAATTTCAAATTTTTTTCAATAAAGTTCTCAATTCTTTTGGTTTTTGGGGTGAAACTCAAAAAGTAACTGAAATTTAAAATACGAAATGTGAAAACTGCGACGAGTTTTATCAAACAAAACCTGTTAAAACTTAAATCGTTCAAGTTCTGTACGTACTTAATTCAAAAGTGACCAAATCGTTCAAAATGGTTACGGCGTTTAACCTTCATCCATTTCAATAGTATGTGAAAATTTAAAAATTTTAGTAAGTAGAGTTTCCTCACGAGACACGCATACTGGACCAAAAAATTATAAAGTCTAGTTATATAGGTATACAAATACTATGACACACTGATCTATTCTCATATTTAAATACTGCACTAGTTTATCCTTTCGTAGTTTGTAGTTTTTTACTTTTGTAAAAATTGTTCATTAAATGTTGCTTATACAAAAAATACTCGTTGTTTGCTAGAGAAGAAAAAACGATTTATTCGACATAAACAAGGCGTTGGCTTTTGACTGTTGAACCCCAGAGAATATAAAGCCGAAACGATTGACATATGTATTGTATATATTATGATAATAGTTATTACATTATTGATAAAATGTATATAATGGTTCATCAACAGCGAAAAAAATTAGCAAACCTTTAACATAAAATTAATGTTATAATAATAATAAAGGTATTGATTTATCGTGAATTGCATGCTCTACTTGAAAAATTTGACCGAAAACTTCAGAAATCAAACGGATAAACTACATCGGAGCTGGGCAGTAACTAGTCGCAAGGTTATCATTATTATTATTCATAGCTTCGATGTAAAATTAACTGAACGGTTTATTATTCGTTTTTAACCATTTATCTAATAGCAACTGTACACTTTTATTATTCGAGTATTACAAAAAAAATGTTCAATAATTATTGCAATCCATGGTTTTATAACAATTTTGATTACTTCTACAACATACATTTTGAACACGTGTCTATTTTTTTTTTTTCAATAGGTAATTTGTATGACTTTGAATTTCCATGCTTAGCTTGTGCGTCGGATAAAAGATACAATAACTTATGAAATTATTATTTTAGTCATTAATAATACACAAAAATATTGAAACTGTTCTAATACTAGAAACCCACGCAAAAAAATAAAAAATTAAACTTTTATGTTCAATATGTTTTAGTAAATTTGGTTCTACGATTTATTCGTCGAACGTCTAATTTCTATAGCTGTTTTTTTTTTTAAAAAAAAAATCTGTGTTCATTAAAAAAAAGTACAACGGTTTAGATAGAACACCAAAATGCGCGTATCAGCCAGATTGCAGTTAAAATATAATCTTATCGCTAGCGCGATAACTAAACACGTACAGTTACAGTCGCTAATAAGTTGCATTTCGGCGTTCGAACATGTGTAGGCGTGTAATAAAAAAAAATGCCTTTGTTATAGTTATTTCAAATGTAACGCAACGCGTTATTGTATTCATTCTTTTATCGTCGTTCTTTTTTTCTTTACGAGTGTTTGTTTTTTTTTCAATTCCGAAAAAATACCGTACCAAGTTTTTGTATCATAAATTGTCGTTAATTTAAAACATTCCACGCGGGTGGAAGACTCCGAGCCCCTATAACGTTATAAGTTGCGTCAATCATCATATTATACACGATCGTCACAATAAAAAACGGGTCACGATGAACGTACAAGTTCAACTCGAAATTATTCCGTTTCCCACATTACTCAGTGTAAAAACATACGATCAAACTGATCCCGTATGTAATCTCTTTGTTCGAAACGCAAACGGATTCCGTAGAGCAGTAGAGCGCATAGTTCTCACGATGATAAAAAAATAGTGCGTGTACAATTGAATTGCATTTGATTTTTTTGATAATTTAATTTCAGTAAAACAGCGTGTATAATTTCATACTTTTACTATCGTATTATTACACGATGTGTACATTGGATTCGCGATAAAAAACGACACAAGTTCGATCGATGCGCGTGACTACGCGCCCACGCGCACGCGGTTTTATCGGCGGTTCGCGCTGGAAAAGAAAAACCGTCGAGGAATTCGCGACGACAAAAAACAGCAGTTGTTGATACTCTCGTTAGTCGCGCAAACAAAAGAAAATCGTTGTTATTATTTAAGTATATTATATAATACTACCTATACGTGTTAAACTGTTTTATGCGTTGTAAAATCAAACTTGTGACGCGTATATTGTTGAAAAGTAATTAGCACGTTTTTGCACTATTACTACTAAGTACGTTCTAGTTTTCAATTCGCTCGACGACTCGAGCTATTTGTACTTGAACAACATAAAAACACTATAGTATTTGATTTAACCGTTTGGATTTCTGTTCGACGACTATACTATAGCGCACTGGGAAAAACGTATCGTACAGTACATATAAACTGGCGTATTCACAAACATATTATATATTGGGGTGAACTATCACGACGTTCGTCAATTTTCAACCCTCGTCTGTTGAACGAAAACCATTTGATTGACCCGAAACAAAACCGTATTATAGAGCCTTGACCCATACCTGATTAACCTGTAAATACCTTTTTAGGATTGATAGCAATAATGCATATTTTATTACACTGCAGTTATGACCACATACATATATATGTACCTAACCTAACCTGTAACAGTTTACAAACACTTTGTGTATTTACGCGCGGTCGAGCTGTATTTTCTACATTTTATATTATTATATTTCTGATTTCATAACAACCATTAGAATTCGTGTATTACGCGCGTTTGTTTGTCGGAAACTCGCTGCTTCGTTCCATAATGTGCAGTTGACGACGAAAACTATCCGCGGACAGTGTTATGGTAAAAACGTTCTCGACTCGTTGAGCTACGACCCCGAGTGTTATTTTCACACCGTGTTTTGACGTACAACAAAAAACGAACAAGTAATAATTTTTGTTTGAAAACAATAACGATTTTTCAATAACGAAAATCGATATTTTATAAAAAAAAATCGGTACACATCGGCTGATTCTCAAGCCGCCGTTTGGCTATTAGTTTGTATCAAACATTATTTATACTATGTAAAATAGTGTGGACGATCGAAAGTTATTTTATTTTATTCGCTTTTCAAACCTTATAAAGACTACAGTATGCTTATTAGTTACCTAGTGCGCGTATTTTCAAAAATGTATGTGTTCCATGCATCGGTAACGTCATCTACACTTTTTTTCTTCTATCCCGAATAACTCAATAATATTGCCTGATTGAAAGACCTTCGATAAAAACTAGGCGTATTGTATGACGAACCAGATACATTGTTACCACTTGGGTACAATGTAAAAAAATTCACTTCCGATATAAAAGACCACCCGATATCGTTGCTATTTTTAAAACTACATTCGGAGGATACGTTTTAAAACAATTCAAAATTGTATTTTAATAGTTTCTTATTTATGCGTTTGTACCACGTAAATACCGATTTATACGCGTAATTTTTACGAACGAAAAGCCTTTATGGTGATGAATAAAAAAAACCGGGTTGACGATTGAATCTGATAGAATTTTGAACTCCAAAACCGGAGTCTGCGAAAAAACGATGATATTACGCGTTTTAAAAACACGTCGACAAGCGACGACGGGCGGTTAGTTTACGATAATAAAACTTTCATACGATTGTTCGTAATAGGTTTTCGGTCGAACCACCGCTCTGCTGTCGATGTTATTTAACGAATGATCGCCGCGCGTATTCGTCGAGTTTTGTATCGATCGTCTCGTGCGGTTCTTTTCGCGCAAAAAAAAAAAACCCGCAACACACGCGCGAATATTCCCCGTGAGCGCCGATTTAAAGAACGGATTTTTCCCACGAGTGCGCGACGAGGACACATTTTTGTGACGAGACAAATGCGAAAAAAACCGAAAACTATAAAAAACCATCAATAATTATAGGTAATAATAATACAAAAATGCATCGCAACATTACCTCTAATCGCTTACGGACGAACCCGGTCGAGAGTCTCGTGGAACGACGCGTGAGCTGCTGCCACATTCGCGGCCGAGCTAACTGGTTATACCATTGCACACTAACGAGAGTGCTAAGCGTGTGTCCATAGTCAATATCAGAGTGTTGATAATTTAAATAATTGTTCCAAGATTGCTTTAGCGCCTCTGTGGGAGAGACGCTTACAACAACGATTTCGACGTACACGCGCGCCGCGTACGCACTTTGCTGGTTTTTTTTTAATTTTTTTTTTTTTTTTAGAAATTTTCTAGACAATAATTATTATTGTTTTATTGTGCACTGCGATCAACATAATGTTACAACGCTTATCTGCGTGTACGTACGTAATAATCGCAATGACCTCACGGTATTTCAATACGCGCCAATAATCGATGTTCGATTTTTTTCTTTTTTTTTTCGGCAAGTCGAACCTTGAAACGTACGACGGATCTGTTCACGTAGACATAATTTTAATAAACAACGTCGGACACGAATTTAACGACACTTACGCGCGCGTCACGCTGTTAAGCGGTATCACTAATTATCATGTCATAATAGTATTGTTATCGTATCGGTAATTTTTTTTTTAATATACAAAACGTCAAAAGCATTGTTCTATAACGTTAAAGTGTACACACCCACTATAAAAAAAACACCGTCGCGATAGTATTTAAAAAATTTTACCGCGCGACAAATGACGAGTGCGGTTCGCGTGGATCGTATTATTATAAAAAAGACGTAATTCTCCAGATTAAGTTCGGAACGATTAGCGGTTTTGTCGATAAATCGAGCGCTAATGGCACGTTATTGTCATTTTGTTTTACCGTCAACAACAATGAACGTTGGAACTAAACGCCATCCGAAGAGACAGACGACGAATTTCACATCAGACAGTCGTTTGGTTATGATGCACCTACTATAGAGCCAACAATGTTGTATTAAAAGCAAAATAATAATACATTTAACGGGTCAGCCATTTTGTATGGTTGTTTAAAGACAAAAAAAACACCACACTTATCTTTAGGACCGCGGTCCATACACGGGTTTAGACCGACGATTTTCAGTATTGTACTGCGAAATCTAAAAACCAATAACGTAATATTGTATAAGACCTTTAGAAATAGTATTTGTTTTTACGCTTTGTCGCACGAGAAAGCGGCAACCGACTGGAAATACACGTCATCTATAGACTCACAAGAGTACATACCACAATTATTAGGATCTAGCACACGCGACAGAACAAATCACAATTTTTATCAATTCGGGACGTTTTTTTTTATTTTCCACTAGATTTTTTCGTCTAAACTTTAGTCACTTTTTTTAGTCGACGGCCAGTTTTACAAATCGAAAGTCGGGCGAGAATAAACCGTTACCATCGGAAATATGTGTTTGAGCTTAGTCTGTGATATAAGAAACAGGAAATGTTTAAGCGGATAATACATAGATTTACCCGATTGCTTTTTGTTTCTGTAACTCGTAGATTAGAATACAGTATTGTAGTGTACAAGTATATTTATTGTGATTTGTGACTGAAGGAGGACAACATAATATAATAGGTTGTTATTTAGAAAAAAAAAATAGTGATTGATTCATAAATCGTAAGTATAATGATAATGCTCCGACTTAAACGTATGATACCTCAAAAGATGGGTAATCGATTCGAGATGGTACTTTATTTGACGCGTTTTTTGAAATTTTGATTATTTTTGGAGTTGTTTGAGTGAAAAACAAAAACGGCCAAATTTTCAAAATTGCTACGTTCGACTTGAAATTTATATATATATATGTCATTGAGAAGAGTTTAACGAGTTTACTGCTGAAATTTCAATCGACTTTGATCATTTTCAAGGGAGTTATGGAACTTTGAAATTTTTTAATTTTACCGCAGTTGTTATTCCGTAAAACAGCTCTAGTTTTAAGTCTCGAATACAATCTAAACAAGACGGTTTTACACACGCGGTTAAAATATTTGAAAAATTCGTTCACACAATTCTGGTTTATATAGTCGATTTCACGTCGTCGTTTTGTCGTAAAACTCGTCATTCCGGCGGGCGGCCATTTCTTACGGGAGGAACGAATATTTACGGGAAACGTGTTTTTTTATTACACATCGATTTAGATTTTTTTGATCATCCGAAATAAAGACCAAGCTGAAACTTATGCACGATACCAAAAACAGGAAAGATTCGATACGAGTTTTCACGGTTAAATTTGTTTTTACCGCGACGTACGCGACGTACTGGACAACCTGAACTCGCTCAGAATCGAATTTTCGACTTCTAAGCCGTATAAGCGACCCACCCAAAGCGTAGTCGCTACCCCGTCAAACCCACGCGACCTAGAGTGATCCCGGCTTTTGCTTTTTTTGTCCACTTTTTACAAAGCACGTCGATCCGTAGCGGGATCACCGACCGCTAATCATCAATACACTGAAAACCGCGGCCGAGACGACGCTAAATCGGTCATCAAAACGCGCGCGCGATAATCGAACGGTTGTGCGGCAAACGGACACGCGCTGTGCTGTTGACCCCCCGAGAGCACGGCCGTATGTGCACTTATAATATTGTGCCTCGGAACGCGAGTCGCCGCGTTGTTATTGAAATAGATAAAAAAAATATTTTTTTTTTTTTTTAAAAAACACTACGCTACACAATATACAGGATGGCCGAGAACCATTATTATTTGCGTCCGGAGCAGACGATCGCACGACGAGCGGTTTTCGAATTTTATCCGCGGAAAATGAAAACGAAAAATTACACGTCCCGCAGGTGAAAACTAAAGTTTAACAAAATCACTTTAGCGCGGGTAGTTTGAGACGGAGTCGGGTCACCGTTTTGGAGAAGTTGCGGTTCAAACGTTCAAGATATATCATCTGAAAGCAATGGTAAATCATTGACTTGGATCATTTGCCTTAGCGCGACCGATGCGTTCGAATTTCAAGTGGAAAAATCCGAAATCAACCCATTTATGAACGAAAAATCTCAAAATCTAAAGTCGGCTGTAAATAGCTTGAGATTAAATGAAACGTTTGTTTACAATTTTAAAATTGTCTAAAATTTCAACACTCCTCGATGATTATTTACGGAAAAATACGCGTTATAGACAAAATGCCGTTTTTCCCGTCGCGTTAAAAAACTATTGAAAAAATCGAAAAATGACCCGTTTATAGTACTATTCTTATTCGCTAAAAGAAAAGGTACCGCGTGTAGGACTCTTTCCGATGGAAAATTTGTTAACAGTATAAAAAAAAAAAACTTCTTTGTAAAACCACTAGCTTTCTCGTTGACAATCAGAATCTAAAATTACATCGTCACAAAACGACCTTTTTACTCTTTTTTTTCCTCACACTTGTCAACTTTTTCACGGGTCGCAATATTTACCAACGGTGAAATTTAGGCGACCGATCACGAAACACTTATATATACTGCGTCCACAAAGATCGGTAAATTTTGTCCTGTTTATTTCGTGTAAACAACTGGATCTCTACAATATTATTATTGCACACCCGTTTGATTGGTCGACGGTGACATTTCTCGAATTTGAATTTTATAGGTTGTTTCAAACGATTTATGATGAAACGTTTTGACATTAAAGCGACACGTCTCGTCGAATATAACTGTCGTCGTCACAAACGAATACAAAAATGACAAGCTGCGATCGTTTAAAAGAGCAAACGTTATATTATGTGTAAAATTTTGCAAATAGGATAAAATATACGATCCCTAATAATGACATTACGCATACCTACAACAGTTCTAACGGTTTGAATGTTGAGCACAACTTTTTCCACGGTTTTCCAGTGATATTTTGTACGTATTAAAAGAGACTTTCGATTTTCGTTACACATACTCGTTACAACATTTTTTATTGTTAGACACAGCTATATACGAGTATATATATATTATGGTAGAAACGTGACGTAATTTTTAAATCGCATTTTTTTATATTTTTTGGTTCATAATTAACATAATATATGTGTGTATAAAACTTCGTATGGATATAGGCACTAGGGCCACAGTTATTTATCATTATTTTTTTTTTTTTTTGAAGCGGTGGCTTATAATTGCTTTCACATTTAGAATGCCGCAGTAAGGCACAACTGGTTTCTGTTTTCGTGATCTATCCAAAACAGAGGCATATACTTGAAACGAGAAATTTTCATTTGGATGTGCTTTTAACATTTTAATAACGAAAACCGCATTGCGCAAACACTCGATCGAGACGGCTGGTATGATAACTGCAGCTAAACGTATACATTATACACTCGGCACAACCGTATAGCACGCGTTTTATTTAAGTGTTATAATTTTCAGGACGTATCCGCACAAAAATCAGACTGTTCGAGCCGGTAAAACACGTAAACGTGACATTTTACGAGACCCGTTAAATCAACAGGTGTATAACATAATACTGTGTTTGTCTGAAAAAAATTTTTCCAAGTAAAATTTCACTGTCGTTTTAGTCCAGTTTTCACGTTTAGAGGCATTCACACCAATTACCGACTGTACACGACATTTTATTTGTTTACATTTGAATCCGTATATGGTTATTACACTCATATCATCCGTATCATTCACGTAAAAAATTGAAATCCTCAGGAATAAAGTCAAAAACGTTTATGATATCAAAAACGGGACGTGACTTTTGATTAGGTACGATTTTTATTTTGTACCCACGAATAAAAAACGATCCGTACCGAGAGAGTACAACGATATAAAAAAAATTAATTAAAGTTATAGATATAGTTAGTATTACGCACGCAAGAGTAGAAAGCGAATTAAATTTTTTTTTAAAATAACATATTTTACATTAGGTATGCGAAGACGGACGCCGAAGTATCAAATGAGATTAAATTTCGAAATTGAAGTGAAACGCAACAAACGTGCTACTGTTTTTATCTCTGCAGATTAAACGTTTCGATCCAAGAGTTTAAATCATAAATTTTATTAGCCGGTTGGAGCCGCCCGAGCAGCACGGCTATACTGATATAGTGCATTACAGGTGTTTTTATTTTCAATCGACACAAGCTCGTGGTTACAATTTACGAGAATATGCATACAGCTACGGTTAGCATTAGACGAGTCGCGAAATTACAACCACGTTTTGTCGTTTGAACTTTCGAAAACCAAAAAAAAAAAACCTTCATCGCTCGACACGAAAGAACGACGAACGGTCGAGTCTCAAAAACGACTCAAACGATATCGAGTTGATGGATAAGAACGGAGATTTCGGTCGGTAAATTATTTTACCCGCACGAATTGCAGGTTTTTTCTGTCTGTACTTTAAAAGCGCGATATTTTATGCACACGAGAGTTTTTCGGAGCAAACGTTTCGGACGGACAAATAAAATATACGTGTGTGTGTACCATACGAACGGCCGACGACGTGATCCGACCGGCCTTCGGGCCCGCCGCGGTCGACGACGGGCCACGACTGTTGCGCGTCGCCTGTTGCAGCTCGGCCATCTGAACGCGCGCGACCTGCCGACGAGTGGGCGACACCATCTGCACCTGCGGCACGCGGCGCGTTTCGGTACCTACTGCCGCCGCCGGTGGTGCACCGTGCAGCGGGTAGAGAGATTTTCGACCGACGCGTCGTGATGCAATGATGATGATAATAGCGCGATATGATAAAATATATCGTGGTGAACTGTTGTTGTATGAAAAAAAAAAATACATACATACAAATCAATAGGTGTTTGTGTACAAGCGCAGGCAGGTGTAGGAGCTGGTTACACGTATAGGTCCTATGATTTTTTCGCTATTTTTTTATCAGTTACAAAAAAAAAACGTATTCGACCTGTTCCGCGTGCGTTGTATGGCATACAGCGAGACGAAAAATAGATTAAGAATCGTGCTGTACGTATTCGCGTACGTTTGTTTTGTTGTTACGCAATACGTCTCCGCCTACATTTTGGATCATTTGTTTTCTTACGATTCCGTCAACGACTTTTCGGGTACAGAACGCTCAGAGTGTCGGCGGTACACCTCTGATGAAAGGTCTACGAACTCCGGCGCGGTAGGTACAATTTATTCGAAGCTTTTTTTTGGAATTTCGCTTACTTTTTTGAGTTTCACTACCCCGCGATAACCCCAAGAAAATTGTGAAATTTGAAATTCACAGGTGATGGGATTTCGGGGGGATAGAAGGAGTACCGCATAAAATTGGGATTTCGGCTTTAAATTTTTTTTTTTTGGAGCATTTTTTTAAATTTCGATTGTTTTCCGAGTGTGCCAAAAACGGCGAAATCGTCTGCAAATCGAACATCGTTATTAAAAATTATTCCATGTCGTTTTCGCGCACTATTGAACATTGAATGTATTAGTTTAATACGTTATAAAAGACGTTGGAAAAAGTTTTTGCCAGGTGTTTTTCAATAACTTTCCAAGTAGATTTTTTCGTTAAGTATCGGTACTTACCAAGACGTGCACTAGATAACCCCGAGCTCGCTCAGAATCTACAGCTCTCTCGTAGCACAATAATTATACCTTCGGGTCTTTGTACTTTTCTTCTGACGTTACTACAGTAATATCAATATGTGGATTTTGTACGTCCTTTCATAATACACATGTTATAAAAAACGATGTTCGTAACACATCGTTTTTTTTTTTCTCTCTTTTGTACATAAACGTCGATCGGTGTACCTACTTACTGCGTTATATTACTACATTATAATTATTATTTAGGTTCATTATAATACATGC
>CM029363.1:9187492-9203429 GCA_017140985.1 Hormaphis cornu | reverse complement strand
TTTTTTGAAAATTACGATTCTGAGCGAGCAAAACGTGAGCTGTCGAGTATAGGTTATATACTCCAGTAAATGTTAAACTGTTTTCTTGCCAACGATTTTTATCCTATCCTATCTAATAAAAAAAACTTCGAGAAAACGATGCTAACTGTGGTTTATAATGTTTTATTTGAAATAGACGCTAGAAAACTGCGTATAGTGTGTAGGTCTTAGAAATGATTAAAATAGTTGTACGATGTAGTATATTTTTTACAATCTATCGTGTATTCGTAACACCTTTTCCACACGTTAAAATATATAGTAAATTGTATCTGCAGTTGTACATGGAACGTTTTAAATTTTTACGGCATAAAACGCGTGGATGTTACTATTATTTTTGTCGACCAATGCGAAATAAACTCGAACAACGCGTGTTCGTGGAAATAATTTCCACACACACATCGTCGGTAATTAAATTTATACATCGGTTATAGGTAAATAGCGATTATAATTACAAATAATACGTCCACATGTGTGTTATACAACAGTTATATGTTACTGTGTTTACATACAACAATTATTATTATAAGCACGCGATTGACGTAAGTAAAGTATTATTGTGAAAATGTTTGCAATACGAAAGGGTAAATAACAAGACGTGGGTATCGGTATTTGGCATCACGCGCGGTTTTCGATGAAACCGGAGCACAGTCTTTGATCACGTATTTTATTATTGAAAACACATTCGTTTTTAAAATAATGTTTGTGTGTATCATAGGTAGGTAGTAAACGATCATTTCGCGTCACTCGGACACAGCTATATAGTATTAATGTGCGGTCGCAACAATAATATAACGACGCGCAACCGGTCGCGTATTTCGACTGTTCTGCAGCATAATTGGTATACACTGTTTTAAATATTAATATTTTCATTTTGACATCGTCAAAAAGCCTTAGGTTGCACCTCACCCCCGAAGGAACGGCCATCAACTTACAAATTGTGGGGGTGAACTTACAATTGCTCACGAATAAAGGGCTTTCACTTACGATTCGTCCGGACCGATTTGGCTAACTTCGCAGGGATCTCTAAAGCGCTCTTGGTTTCGTTTAAGAAAGCGGTTGGAAACGTCAATTTTCTTTCTCTGTCCGTCACACGTGAATCATATAGGATCAGGGCACAGCCCTAGCCGCTGGGGGCCTAGGGACTTTCACACACGTGTAGGGATTCACGGTGATAATTTCATATTATTGTTTGAAAATTGCCGATTAAGTAAACGGGAGAGGAATCGTAAAAAATTAAAGCAAACACTTTATTGTGCTGTAATATTTAAAAGTAAATAAAACGCAATAACTACGATAATGATTTATTACAGAACACAAATTATAATAATGTGATGATCAATAATACTCTGACATTCTTTCGCTATCTTATATTTACACTCACGTTACTCGTTTCTGGAAAACGAAAGCTATTTGTATTATACATAATACAATATAATATATATTTTATATAACACAACACGTTACAATATTAGCGTACTTACATTATAGATTCCCTCCATCGCCTCTATAGAGGTTGCATAATGCAAGTCTGTTAAAATAATGTTTTATATTTTAAAGTTTGATAAATTGTAAATGTGTTTAAAACAAAAAAAACATAGCTAACAAGTAGGTATAGGAACAAACACGTTTGTAAAAATATCAACTATTACTACCTACATGACGTGTAAAATTGTAGTGTACCTATACCTAATTTTAATAATAATATATTAAGTTATAATATTTCAAATTCGCCGTTGCCCGCGATTTTCGCGAAATATGTTTGGGACTTAATTTACAACCTATCTACCTACCTCGTGCGATGTCCAGACGTGCGTGTAAAAATCTTAAACCGAAATTTAAGCTCGAGAAGTTTAGTAAAAAACATCATCAGATGAATAAATCGTTATGGTAATAATAATAATAAATTTGATCGATAAGCACCGTTTGTAGGTAAAATTTGCGCGAGATCAACTCGTTTATAATGATGTATTTAACTTGAACGTGCCAATTATACGATTATGTAAAGCTTAAATTCTCAAGGCTGTAATAATACGGTTTCCTCAACATCAATCATTATTCGATTATACGTCATTTTCAACGTATTATTCGTCGATTCAACGTCGTTTTTAGTGTATATACATCCCTAATATAGTAACATGACAATATTTAGATTCATCATATTAATTTCATCATCGTTCAGGAGGGTCACAAAAACAAAATTTAATATTACGTGGTCGAAAAAATTTTTAATCCTGTATTTTGAAACCAACACGACGCATACACTTAGAATTTCAGATGAAAATCGAGTCTATTCGCAAATCGACATTTATAGTATTTAATACAAGTCCTCGTACGGAAATAATAGAAAAACAATGTCTGGCCAGGCGATTTCCAAGCTCCTCGTATAGCAAAACGATTTATTTTGGCTTAGACGCATCTGTTTTAACTTGGTACTTTTGGCAGGTCAACCGCGAAGCGGTCGTTACCGTCAATTGTCGAGCAACGCAGAGGATCCAGACACGGCAAAACAAAAAAACAGCAGTATAATATAAATAAAAATAACTCGTTAAGTAGGTATTTTTCTTTAAAAGTAGGCGGATAGATGATATTACATAATGTACGGTAAAAAAAACTCGTTCGTTCTCGACTCGCGGGCAAATCTACCACGAATATACCTAATATTAGAAACTTAAATGTATACAAATGAATAAATTGCAGGCATATAACCTATCGTGTAAACGTTTCATATTAAAAATATCAAACTAACTTTAAATTTTGTCGTTTCTACTCCGCGCAAACCTTGTTTTAGACTATAATCGTACCTAGGCTACGTATAGCATATAACAAAATATTGAATTTGGAAAATGGTTGGTCGTTATGGCGGACTTGTTTCAATGATGTATGTATTTATAGATACAGTTTAGTTATGCTTACCGATTATATATTGCCATTTTCGCAAACATTACGTAGGTATAGGTATAGTTACGTCAAAACTAATTAATGATATTTACATATCGACTATATTAGTATTTTTAAAATTAAATACCTTTGTGTCATGTAAAATAGATAAATGCCCCAGTTATAATAATTATTGTCTTAAGCGATATTTTATTGGTTAATCATTGACTTTTGGCTTCGTGGTACATACCAAACCAAGGTGTAGCTACTTACCTAAATCATAAGATTAAATTATTATACCTATATATGTACTTCATACTGTAACAACAGTGAATTTTTGTGTTCTGCGTAGGTACGTAGGTCTAGGTACTATTTTTATATTCTATGAGTCAATACATACATACATATATATTATAACCGTATGATTTTAGGCCACAAACGTTTGCGCAATTGGTTTTGAATTTCAACATAATATTATTTTCGTGCTCGAACTTAAAGTGATAAAAAGCAGTAGCTGGAAATAATGTCTGCGCGATATCCTGATGTATTACGTATTATAAAACTATTCTGTAATCGAATTCTTATTTTAATGATCCTTCGATCGATGAACTGTGGATTGTATAATCGCTTATTGTTACAAGTTATACGAACGTACATTATAACGACGATAACCTTTTATAGCTACAAGTATTTTTAAATTTGTTTTGTTTTTTATCGAACGTTGGCCGACCGTTCGGCGTTTTAGCATTAAAAGTCATTCGGATACGAAAAAAAAAAAAAAAACAAACGCTGCGGCGGATAAAATTATACAGATAAGCCATTATTAGTGGACCTGACCCGAGACCGCATTTGAAATCGGTTTAGCCTAGGCCCAAGGGCGTCCGCAGGAATTTTTTTAGGGGGGCAAAATATATATATGTTTTTTTTTTTTAAATTGTTGTGTCTAAGAGACGAGCGAGAAATGTCGTGTTTTTACAATTGTTTTTGGTCAACAACTTTTCGTATAAGAGGTTTATTTTTCAAAGTCGGTAACTTTTCTAAAAGGTGGACTGCCGCGGTACTGCTTACTTTTTGAGTTTTACCCCCAAAAAAAAAATCGAGAAGGTTCGTAACGACGTTTTCGGGTAGAACGGGAGTGCGCTCAGTTCGTTGCGTTGAATACCTCATCAAAGTTGGAATTTCGGCTTATTTGAAGCATTTTTTGATGTCTTGATTATTTTGTCCGAGTTATGTGCCGAAAACGAGGAAAATGGTGAAATCGCCAAATCCGGTGTCAGAACGGCTATACCCATCAAACTATAGCTGCAAAAAAGTATTCCGTGTCGTTTTCAAACTTTTATGTACTAAATTAACCGTATACGTTATAAAAGATGTTGAGGATAAAAGCTTTTCCTGGGTATAACACACTGTGTGTACTTACTACACTATGGCATAATCGTGCCGAATAATGTACGGTTTTTCTAAATGAAACGCAAAACGCGGCCTACTGCAGAAAATTGTCTACGTTTCACGGGAAAACAAATTATTGAAGTTCAATAGCGTATACCTATGACGTGCCGACGATTCTTCTGAAAAAATTAACCGAGACGAATTTTTCGTATTGTACAAATGTAACGAAGATTCGGGCGAGCCGGTATGTAGGTATATAATATTGTGGTGTAAATTGACGACATTTTATCCGGATCCTGCTCGCAGAGACGCCACCGCCGCATGTTGTCCCCCGCAGTGGAACGTGTACAAAATCGCGGGACACGGTTACAGGACGGGGGGGAAGAATGACGGGCATATTTTGTTCAGAATTTGTGTAATAAAATACAGAGTATTAAAACGTCGTCACAAGCGACGTTCGTGACGATGTCGTCGTGCGTAGGTACGTTGTTTTTCTTGAACTTTTGCCCAAAACGAAAAAAACAAAAAAGACAAAAACAGCGAAAGTAGGGTAACGACGGCCGCGGCGGATACTGCCCACCGCGTACCCGGTTCGAACGTTATTAGAGGTATACTTGTAGCAGTTGTCTGTGGAACGTCTGCTGCACCTAACCACCCGACGATCGGAGCCGAAAAAGTGTACTACTGCAGTGATTCGCTTCATTTTAGTTCGCGTGTAAAAAGAAAGGGTTTCGTAATACAGTACATTACCTACTTGTTTGCGGTGTCATACCGCAAGTCCTTTTTTTTTCTCGATAAACATAATAATATTGCTGTTGATAATAACGCCAATACGGTGTTGAAATCTCTATCCGCGAACTACGGAGGAAAATTATTATAAGTAAGCCTTTATGCTACGTACGCAGCGTAAATTCACTTTTTTTTTTTTTACTGGTTCGAAAATAACACGAGCGCTTATCAACAAGACAGGTCGTTCATCGGTTGACTTTTTACGAGAAATTTGGCGTTTTAAAACAAGTAAAAAAATCTTTACGAATTCCAAACAAATTAACAGTGTTTTTTTTAACCAACACAATGTCTTAAACGAAAAAAAAAAAAAAATTGACGATACGATAAAAATCTAAAATATTTGTAATACGGCTACCGTACAACACTAAAACAACCCTTTTCAGGGCCAATGCCCAACATATATATAATTACGAAATAGAGCTAACATACCCTTACTAATCATTGTGTCGACAAAATTGATGCTATCTGTCGACTAATAATCGTTGTTTGTCGGCCAACCGTGGGTTACCAGTAATTATAAGCAGGCGCGTCATTTGGGGGTGCAGGATCACGCATTTGCTCGTCCCTGGGTTTTAAACGAGTTTGAACCTATATGATATATTTGTCCTTTTTTTTGGCTGAATTCGTCGGGCTCCAATACTAGATAGACCTAACCGTATGAGCCGATAGAAAATTAATTTATCGGCCCGGTATAAACTGTTTGCCCTGTCCTAGCGAAACATATCGAAATGACGCACCTGACCACGAGTGGAACACGTTTTTTATCTCTAGAGGTCCGCGCAGTAAAACGACAAAAAACCCGTGCACGTATTTCGAAAAAACAGATTTTTTTTTCTTCTCTTTGCGTTTACAGGAACAACAGTTACACTCTGAAATGAAAAACGCGTTTCTGTTACGTTTGATTCTCGGGTCGGCGAAGTCTGTGGTAAATTATCGACGGGTATCCTCCTAATCGCGTCGAGGCGATGGACGACGAGCCGTGCGTGGCGCCGGAGCTGTGCATTCGATGCCGGACGACGCGTCAAGCCGAGATCGTGTCCAACGCAGACGCGTGCACGTGCCTGGACGACGAGACGTGTTTGCACCGTAAAATCGTGAGAAAGAAAAAGTCAGTGCATCATATTGTATAACATACGAGGTATCGATATTGTTTAAGGGAGAAGTAAATAATAATATTATCCCGTCGTTTGTTTTTTTTTTTTTTGCTTAAACCGTTTGGTCGAGTGTACCCGCAATCGATACAGCTGGCCGATTTTTTTCTCAAATAACGTTACTATAGCGTTTGACCTCGTCGTTGAAAAATTAAACTTCACGGATAATTCTATAATAATGTGGATAAAAAAAAAAAAAACGACGTCGTTGTGCAGGTATTTTGAATCGTAATCATTTTTCAAAACGAAAATTAGTCAATTTTTGTTTCGGGTGAAGGAAATACGTCATACTAACATATATATAAGATAGCCTACCGATCTAGAAATACAGTATAGAACGCGCTCTGGCGGAAACTTGTTTCCCCTTGGCGTTCAATTAATTGACAGAAAAACATTTCGGGGTAGAATTTTATGTTTCAATACCATAATCTATAACTCTTATTTCTTGTTCATCTGTATATATACTATTATAATCGGTCATCACAAAACTATAATAACAACGCCTGAATTTTCGGGGGTAGGCAGAGGGGTTCGACTAGGTCACTGAACTATCTCAGTATTGTTACTTTTTTGACCAAAATATTTTGAACATGTTAGTTTACAAAATTAAAAACGGTTAAGTTACTTTCAAGTTTCGAATTTTTTTTTTTTTTTTTCCACTAATATACCTAATAATTTGTTTCATTTACCACCATTATAGAAGCGTCGATATCTTTCTATTACCCGCAAATCATAGACGGTTTTTACGTACCGATTGATCTAGTGACGCGTCAACGATTCTGAAAATCGATTTGAATTCGTATTATTATGAGGTCTTCTTCCATCGAATTTCCCTAATTTTTTTTTTCTCGATTTGTATATACCATACCTAGGGGTCGGAATCAAAAATGTGGGTACAGCTGTCGATCGAAAGTAAGCGTCATGACGAATCAGTTTTCAGAATCCTTATCGCGTCACTATAGATTAATCGGTACGTTGAAAATAAAAGTAATTTAAATTCCAATAGTTATCGTGGGATAGATAAAAAGAAATAAAAGACGCTTCCAATTCCCTTAAATATTTGTTATGACATGACTACGATTTCTTTGGACTATGAATTGTTTGCTTTGTGGCGTTCAACTCAAACACATGGAATGTAACTCGATAGAATACTTACGTATGGACGATAAGTGCACATTTATCGTTTAAACGATCTATAATAGGTCCTATACGCCAAAATGTTGTTTGTGTCTTAATAAATTAATTTTTAACAAATTATAATTTTTCTTTTTCAATGAACGTTCCCCAAGTAACTTGAACGTTTAAAGACTTTTCACTATTTCAATTACAGCGACGCCAAAAAAAAAAAACCGCCTTCAAAAACAATAGCTTTTAAGCGGTTAGGTGATTCGGGGGTCAGTACCGCCAACCGGTATAGTTGAAATAGTACTGTTTATAAAAAATTACTACGTATTATAAATTATGAATACACTTGAACCGCGGCATTGATGAATTAGGATTGAAAGATTGACTTTGCGTTTAAAGTGCTTGTTAAACGCGCATTGTTTAGTCAATTAAAGTATTAATTTTTAATGATTTTTTTTTAATTCCAATTAAAAAACGTATCCAAATATTTTTTTTTTTCGTATAACAATAAAATTAGGCACTTATAAGAATACGTTTTAAACTATTGAACTTGTCACTGTCGGGGAAATAATCACAGACCAAATATGCGCGTACTGATCGTTTTTTTTTTTTGGTGAGCAATCAAAATATACAGGTGGTACACCTACGACAATGACATATTTTTATGGCTCCAATTGAATTTTCAAACACTATAAAAAATCTATAAACACCGGTGACACGGCGTGTTGACAGCCCCCAGGTTTACTTGATTATTTGGTGGCAGGTTATAAAATAGAGCACAACAGCTTGTACATGCAATCATCACTGTGTGTGTATATTTTTTTACGTATAAATATATAAAAAAATCAGTTTCAATAACAAATGTTAAACGACGCGATATCCCGGCCGGGGGTTCGGTGGTGGCCATTTGTAAGCGCAGGAAGATTCCGCGACCGGTGCAGCGAGACGACGGCGACAAACGCCGGGCAACGACGGATTCCGAGTCGGGTTCGTCCAGCTCGTCGGAAGACACGAGCAGCACGTCCGAGTCCTCGACGACCTGAAGTCTTGAAAGGGACGAGAGGCGGCTGTCGAAACGCACGAACGATACGCGACGTTGTACACAGTATAAATGTATAAATAATTGGGCGATGCGGCGGCCGTTCGACCGTAAGTTTCGGAATTAACTGGTTATTAAGTAATGACAATGTTATAAATTACGTTGAGCTAAAAAAATTTGTGTTGATCGTACGCAAATGGCGCGCGGACACTGCGTCGGAGTCACGACGGGGTGTGTCGGAAATTAAATCGTGTGCAGGAAACGAATTATTTCAAGTCGATCATTTTTTTAGCGCCGTCGCTTTTTTTACTGCCGACGCTACTGCTGCTGGTGCTGCTACTGCTACTGCTGCTGGTGCTGCTGCTGCTGCTACTGCTGCTGCTGGTGCTGCTGGTGCTGCTGGTGCTGCTGGTGCTGCCGCTAGAACCGTCGCTGTCACTTCCCGAATCGGACGAGTCCCTCCTTTTCCGTTTCGCGTCTTTCCGGCTCTTCTTCGACTGCTCCTTCTTGTTCGAACTACGCAGAAAACGTTTTTTTTTTCCCCCGATTAAAATCATCAACACTCGCGATCAAACAATACACCATCAACAAGTGTACACGAACAAATTGATTATGTTTTAATATATGAAAACCTACGTATAAATAATAATATTGTAAATTGTATTTTTTTTTGCTACTAAACCTGCAAAATTGATGTAAATAACGCGATCAAACCAAAAAAAAAAACATTGTAATTTGTTATGAGTATAACACTATGTAAATATTGCGCCTACCTAACTGTCGTTAATTTTTTTATTTTAGTATAAAACGACCCAACACCACGATTTGCCTCGGCCGAACTGTCGGACGGACGCAGGTTTAAAATCAAAAAAAAGAGAAGCTCGTTATAAGCCGAGATTCATATTTTTAAATGCAAAACTATCGAGAATCGGCGTTTGTTTAAAGTTATGAAAACGTGAAAATTGGTGCAAAGTATATTCTCTACTATTATCTCACAGTAGGCAATGTTCACGGTTTTTTAAAATAGTTGATATTTCGGTTCAAAAAAGAAATACATCACTTGATATCAAGAGATCGTCTTGTCCGTGTTTTCGATGTACAACTAATAACGACGTCCTCCTCCCCTTTACCCCGCGTTCTCCCCTAAATCGGACAGACACGTTGTTGGCTGGCTATATATACGTACTTGGACAAGAACTGGCTGGCTGGTCGGTCTTTGTTCAAGTTTCTGTTGAGCAACGTCGTACGGGTCGGCCGGTCCGCGAATTTCCTCTTGCCCTTGCACTCGTAAGTCCAGTGCCCGTACTCCAGACACTTTTGACACCGAACGCCCTGTGGCGGTACGTACGCTCTGCGCATGCAAACACGTAAAACGCAGGCGCGTAAATAATTGCACTAATTACAAAGCGATCGGCAATACCGGTGGATGGTTACAGGCGAAATAATATAGAAATTGCAGAAAAAACCCTAGTTAGGTAACGATGATATATATCTGCAGACACGAGAATGCAGATGACGAAAAATTAATATAAACGAAAAAGGATAAATAATCCAACAGAATCTTCAAATCGAAAAATTCGAACGTCCGAAAAAACAAAAAGTGCTTTTACAACGTTTTCAAGACTACGTCATAGGAACAAAATTTTGATCGGATTCTTTATACGGGACCGAAAGAATATACAAGTCGAAATCGATTTAAACTAATTGAAAATCTTTAAGCGTATTTTTAAACCGACTTTTTGACACCGATACGTGTACACACGAGTGTTAAGACATTATGAAGATACACAAGTAAAAGTCCTTACGGTTTTCTTTTGGTAATATGGATTGGCGGCATGTTTTTGTTGGTTGACTGCGGTTTTTCTCCGTTTGTAATAATGCCAATCTCGATAGACTGACCTACAAGTCAAATCTAAAAATAAAAACAACCCAAAAAATTCAAGTATTTTAGAAGATGACAAAATAAAAACATTTTGAAAATCGGTTCTCACAATTTTCGTTCATAGACGTTTTGCGCATATACCTTCATCGTAACATATACATTCTTTCCTCGTTTACTTTAACGTTTTGGTAATAACTCCTTCGAAGATTTTCTTTTGGGTTGCGGCAACACCTTCTATTATAAAACTTTGAAGTTCTCGATTTCGTTTCGTAGGTACGTAGTATAAAGAATTTGATTCACTGAGCTCGTTCGGGAGCTCTATTTTACATGACTTGATTGAACTCATTTACGAAAAATACGTGCATCTAAAATAGTGATTCAGAAAAAAAAAAAAAATGTTCTAGACGCAACTGCGGTGGCCCATTGAAAAAACGAAAAACTGTTTTCTCGTCATATATGCCTATGCTGGGCATTTTATAGCATTTGCTTATTCTTATGAAATCCTTAAAAAGTAGCAGAATGAACTAAAAATTTGTTTTGCGATTCAGAGATCTCATTTTGAAAGTTTTATTTTGCACATTTTTGCACAATTTGTGATTTTGTTTTTTTCGTTTTAAATGCTATTTTTGCATTCTTACATTACAACAAAACGGTAATATTTTCAGCGCATATTTATCTACATTTTAGGTAGGTTAATTTATCTACATTTTAGGCAATATTTATATGCAATTTCAAGTGCTATAAAATCCCAGCCCTGCTTTTTAGAGTACCTAACATAGACGTAGATTGGCGGATTATTCTCCTGCAAAAAATGTGAGGAATATTCACGTCTATTAAGTCTATAATCTCATAATCTCTCAACAAAACATTCCCAGCATCGCGCACAAGACAATATCATGTTTCACGAAACTTTTCGATTTTAATTGTCGTGTTTTCACCGTACGCTGCAGTACGTGATTAATACTATTATCTTCTGTTATTACAATATTGATATTTTATAGCGGTACAATACACAGAGCGTTCAAAATTACGCATGTTTAATGCGTTTTATGTTATTTACAGCCAGTAGAATATGTCTAAAAAAAAAATATTAAAATTACGTTTTTTATATAAGTCGTTCTATACTTCGTACGCAGGTCGCCTACCAGTCGATATATGTAATATAATATTATAGCTAGGTAGAAAAGCACGTAGAATTTTTAGATCTCTTAAGATCTCTTTTATTTTTAAAAAATACCTACCCGTATAGTTATTTTAAATAGACGGTACCTAGTTCACAATTAGTGGCCAAAATGTGGTAAAAAAATAAAATATAACGCTTTCGTACGAAACTGTTTTATCTATTTTTTTTTTTTAATATTTTCTGAGAGATAGGTAATACCTATAATTGCTGTAGCGCATAAAATGGTGAACACTCAGTATACACGGCCCGACGATGTACAAACGCGATTGTCCGAGAACTCGGGGGTCAGACGACGAAAAAAACGTTGTAAAACGTACATATATTATATTAAAATGTTTATTACAAATCACATAGCAAACATACCAATAATGATAATAATTACTGTTCACTAGAAAGTTTGAATGATTGGACAAAAAACAGTTGTCAATAAAAAGAATCCCGAAAAAAATAACGTCATTATTTTTATGATCCGTGTTGAAGACGGAACAAACGGCCACATCGACATGATTTTTTTTTACACATTTTTTAGACGCGCACAAAATACATCATATTCTATGAAACCATAATATTAATAATATATTTTTTGCAGCACCTACCTAGATAAAGTGTTTTTTTTGTTAGATTTTATAGTAGGTACCTACAAAAATAAAAATATTATTATATTATTTTACTGTTAAAATTGACAAATACTGAATGATATCTTACGAGAGGCCACAGAAAACTGGTTAACACTGCAGTTGTCACAGTTACACTTTTTATTCGACACAACGTGCTTAAGAACCAAAAACACAAAGTACACACGCTGCAGCTGTGTCAATGACAAAATATACGAGTGTACCTAAGTAGGTACAGGGTGATATTATCAGTATGTATGCGTTTTCGCAGCAGTTTAAAACAATCAAAATACATAACCAGCCACAATAACAATTTTTGTTCACTTAAAAAAAAAAAAAAAAATTATTTTCATATTTTTTATTTAACACAAAACCACTATTGTAAGTAATTGTCACAGATAATATAAAATGTAAAATTTTTTTCAGACCAAGTGAATTATTATTATTGGTTTCACAATGTATTATTGTTTTGAGCCACTTCTAATAACCCGTGAGAGTAGACGAATCTTGGATTGGCCCATCCAAATTGTTCATAAATAGATCATACTTTAATTGAAGGGAATAGGCGCTATTGCCAAATTTGTTAGGTCATTGATTATAATTTATATAATATTTCGTTTGAATTACTCTCAACATCGATTTAAAAACTGCTGTTCAACACAAAACGCCCTATTATTGGGCATTATACATTATAGAGATATTTTCACGTTCACGTCATACAAAAGTTCTGCACAAGTTTACACAATCGTAATATTTTAATTTCAATACACGAAATGTTTAACTGGTATCAACTTATAAATGACATTTTTCGAGTATTTTCAAGTCATATTGAATATATTTATGAGTTAACATCATGGTATTATAATATTGATATCGGTATAAATAAAGTTATCTCAAACATCAAGAACGAAAATTAAGAGGCAAAAGTAATTATTTTAAAAATATATCTATAGCAGCTTACGTCTTTAATGAAATTAATTATTAATTGGCATTAACCGAATTAAATACCTAGGTTTAAACTTAAATTTGAAACGTAACTTTTATTTAATTTTGAGTGTTATTCCTGTTATCTGAAGTACCAAATCCGTTTAGTATTAAATCCATAGCGCTATCCAAATCAATACTAGCTCGCAAGGCTGCAAGGTTTATCGCATTGTTGTCAAAACCCATGTCATTCATAATTTGTAAATCTTCATATTCATCTTCAGATGGTCTTTGTTGATTTTGTATAGTCGCCAAAGCGCTGCCAAGAGCATTTTGTGTGATTCCAGTCGACGTACTCGCACCACTAGTACTGGGCTGCGGCTGTTGTGCTGTAACACTAGCTATTGCTGTTGCTAGCTGTTCGGTAGTAATAACATTGGGAGGAAAAGTACTAGATACAGGTTGGCCACTTGCTTCGGATGCTGGCGATGAATCATCGATATCGTCTAGGTCTTCGTCACTGACGGTATTATTCATATTTCTAACGTAATCCAATCCCAAATGGCTCTAATAAACGATACAAAAATATGTAAATAAAAATAACAGTAGTAAAAATATCAATCGTTTACAGTGCAATTATTACCTCAGCACTAGTGTTCAATGCACTGTGCACGGATGAGGCCATTTCCAGGGCTCCACACGCTAGAGCGGGATGACTTGCAGCAATGCGTTTCACTGATTCGCGGTCGGCAAACTTGCCCAGCAGCTCAGAACGGTGAAGAAGAGTAATCGCTACCGGATCTTGACTCAGGCCGGGCACGGTACGGATAATACTGTTGATCACATCGTTTTTACTTTGTTTTGTCAGCGCACTTTTGTACGAGAGGTTCATTGCGAGATGACGAAAAGCTACGCCCAAGTTGGTCATTTCGTACTCCGACAGGTTTTTGACGGCCGGTTTTGCTTCATATTTTTTCGTTTTGAATGCATGCACCGTAGCACCGTCGAACACGTTGTAGCTATGAATCGTGTCGCCGTTTTCCATAACAGATCCGCAGTAGACGATTTCGATCAATGTCTCGTGCAGACTGTTGTCTTTTTCGCACAGTTTCTGTTTCAACACGCGCACCGTGTCATCCAACTCTACGAGTACTTTCGTATCGTACAGGGTCTGTGTGCCCGACCGTACTTTAACATTGATTTCCGACATAGTGTTTCCAGCAAAATATTACAGGTACCTATCTAACGCAGACAGCACCGCCGTTCAAACAACGCTGACCGCGTGATCTGCACGAACGGAGAACCGATTTTCGTAATCGAAGCGAAACATTAAAGTACGAGCATAAATTTACCGATTTACCGTAGGCGCCTTCTCAGCCGCTGATGGACATCCGTCTGGAAACAACTAAGCAATTACTACTATAAATAAGCCCATTCGGCAGCGCACGTAATAACGACGCGATTCGCAAAAGTTTGACGAGAACCTGTCGGTGCTACTACGATAGTTATTTTACTGGTAATGACAAAGAGTATTGTCAGGCACAAAGAAACAACGCCAAAAACGATAGCTGTGTCAAATAAATTTAAGTATGCTGAAAAAACTTTAAAGAAAAGAGTGAACACATAGCTGTTACCGTGTATCATGCAGAGCTGAAGATATGAAGTTAATACCGCGGTTGAAGAACTACTTTTCTTCTATTCACAACCGTGGTTAATACCACTATAGATCAAAAACAGGATTTTCGTAGTACAATTTGTCCTCGTAGACGGCGCCACAATTTGCCTGAAGGCTCAGCTGAGCTGCAGCTATAATTCCCTCTTAAATTCGTGGGGAAGGCCGATAACATTTTCTTACGATTTTCCGCGATTACTTAGATACACAGATTTTGGATATGTTTTTTTCTAAAAAGGAACAGCTTTGGTCTAAACTCTTCAATTTTTTAAATAAACAAAACTAACTATCATTTTAAAAATTCACTTTCACTAGCAGCTGGTGTTTGGTTAGGTTTTTTTTTTATCCATGATAATATGATAATGTGCTGTCAATTTTGGCGGCATTTTCGACAAAATTGATAACGGTGTAGCTCGCACCGTGCACGTTGTTATTATAGTTAATTTATTGTTATTATACGTACTTAGTTATACCCACATTTTCTATCTTTTGTAGTTTGCGTGCTTATTTTAGCGAGCAATTCACTGTCACCTAGCCGATATGAGTCTTGGCTGTTTGAGGTTTTTATCATAATAATTATTAATTTTCCCGTACTTTTTTTATATGTTTTCATTTTCGGAGCGCTGTCGCATTGCTTTTCCTCTAGCTGCAGAAATTTTTCGTCCGCCAGTCGCCTTCAATAATGACCGCAAAACCGATAAATCATTTGAACTTGGGTAAGCGTTTCATACCTACTTCTCGATAGTGAGATAAAAGTTTGTTCTTCCAATACAATCCAGACGGTCATTGATTAATTTTTCGATTACAAAGGACGGAATGTCAGTTTGCTGGTACCTAGTATAGAATTATTGTTCCAATATTTAAATAAAAATTACTATACTCAAAAAATAAGTAAATTGGACTGGTTTAATTTGATGATTTACTTTCGCTTTTATAGTTTATTAATACAATACCGAATAAGTCAAGATTTTCATAGCTTGTTAAAATTTTTACTCGTCGTTAGAAAGATTAACATACATAAAATTTTTCAATAGATTTTGACAGTAATATTTCTGAGTGGATAATTTGGTTTAAGCTTTTTTTTGAAATGTGATACAAAAACACAAAATCTAAACTTTAAAAATGTCTTCAAACAATTAAAATGTTCACATTGTTAAGACAAGTTAATTCTTAAACGCATTCATGTGTGAAATAAAAATCAATTTAAACAAATTTTGAACGATTTACTCAGGGCTTTGTAATCTTGAAATTGA
>CM029363.1:9095137-9182492 GCA_017140985.1 Hormaphis cornu | reverse complement strand
TTGACCATTATTATTGTTTACAATTTCTTTTTTTACTTGTGTTACAAGATTTCCATATTGGTCTCTAAATGTTGATGTTATTCCTGGTACGTTAGATAAACTTTGACCAGCAGAAGATTTTAAATTTGATTTCATTCCAACATAATCAGAGTTACCAGTTACTGAGTACTCTTGGTTACTTTGTAAAGATTGTTCAAGGTTACTAGACTGTCCATTAATTAGTTTTTCACTATTGTAGTATTTGTCAATATTTAATGGATTTTGAACTAATATTGATGGTTGTGATCCTGTTACACTAGACGATGAATATTCTTTTTTAAAACTACTTGCATATCCATTTGGAAGTTGTTTGTCTTCTTCAAAATCAAAAACGTGTGAGTTTTGACCATTGTTGTTACCGACTGCTTCATTTGGTACTTGTGTAATCAAATTTCCGTACCGATCTTTGTAAGTCACTGTGGTTCCTGGTAAATTTGTTTTACTTTGACCAATAGTAAACTTTAAATTTGGTTTAAATTCTGCATAGTTAGTATTGCCAGGTATTAAAGAACCTTGACTATTTTGTGAAGCTTCTCCAAATGCACTTGACTCCTTATGAACTAGTTTTTCATTATTATAAGATTTTTCCAAGTCAAAAGGATTTTGATCAAATGTAGTTGGCTTAGATCCTATTGCACTAGAGGATGAAAATTCTTTTTTAAAACTTTTTGAGTACCCATTTGGAAGCTGCTTGTCTTCCTTAAATTCAAGTGCATGAGATGTTTGGCCATTTTCATTATTAAATATTTCTTTTTTTACTTGTGTAACAAGATTCCCGTTTTGATCTCTAAATGTTTTTGTGACACCAGGAACATTTTGTAAACTTTGATCGACTGGAAAGCCTTGTTGTACACTTGATTTTATTTCCATGTTTTCGTATCTTGGGTGGCTAGAATATGAAGACTCATGATGAAATGATGAATCACTTTGTTGATAATTGGATGCAGATGTTTTTATGTTGTTCAATATTGGACTGGTGTTGACCAACACACCAAGACACAAAAGCAGATACAATTTGCAAACCTTAAAAAATAAAACAGTATTAATTTTTAAT
Organism: Hormaphis cornu; assembly: GCA_017140985.1. NCBI lineage: Eukaryota > Metazoa > Arthropoda > Insecta > Hemiptera > Hormaphididae > Hormaphis > Hormaphis cornu. Next base: position 9,181,399 of record CM029363.1, on the reverse strand, counting down.
TTTTTTTTTTTTTACAGTTAATGTATTTCAGCAAGTATAAATTACATATTTTAATGACCTACCCATCAAAATTTTAGTAAACAAAATTTGTGTTATCCTTAAATATTTGTTATAAAAAATCTTTTATTTTTGTTTCTAATTTATTACATATAGTATACTATACGTATACTGTTATATGTTACGTATATATGTTCAATTAGTACTTACAGAAATTATAATTTTGTTACAAATATCAAAAATCATTTATATTTAAATGTCAACTTTGGAAATTTCTGATAATGTTATTATTGTGCAATATATAAGACAATATATATTCAATTAATTTTCTAATCAAATTTCATTCATGATGCCCTTTACAAATTTTGAATTCATGATTTGTAAAATTCTTAATTTTATAATTAGGTATAATTTAAATAACAAAGTAAATTTTTTAACTATTGACTGCTTGAAAATTACTTTAATACTAATTGTTGAACCAAGGGATTTTTTAATTATAAATTGTATACTAACATATTCTATATGTTATATGGATTGAAAGCAGGGTTGCTACATAAAAAAAGGAACTCACTATGTAGTTAGTTATCAATAAGTACTCAACAAAATATATGTTCTGTGTCAGAATGTTTATATAGAAGAATAAATCCAGAAAATTAATGGTTTGGGAAAATTGTATCAAAACCAAAAAATTATCAAAAAATATTACCTTAAAGCAAACTAAGAACTTATATGCAAGATGTTACAAAGAGTCTTGTTCCGTTGATAAAAAACTGTATGAAATAAATCATCAGAAATAGAAAGTTTTAAATAGATTAATTACTATATTGATACTAACTTTGGAAGAACTATAATACAAATGTGTCTATCAGAGAGATTCTACTAGCATAAAAAATAAATAATTTGTAAATTATCTATATACTCAGAATCTGATATCAAAAATTTGTTGACAATTTTTGTTGCAGTTATTTTAAGTTTAGATACTAAACTAAAATTGAGCGTATTTACAATTTATTTTCAGTTTAAAATTCTTATTAAACAATATTTTTATTTTGTTTTTATTTTTGTATAGGCAATTTTGACATACCTATTTATAAGTTGTGTAAAACAAAATGTAGGTACTAATTGTATCTTGAAACATAAAGAAATATTGTTTCCAAAATCTTACACAAAGAATAATAAAAATTGTGTATTTCATGCAAGAATGAAAGAGATGAAAAAAAATAAACAATAATTTTCAGTTTTTTAACAAGTTAAAAATAATCAAGATCCACTCTATTAAAATTCACGTTTTTATAGATTCTGAGTACAGCAAAGAATGTATTGTTTTGTTTTGGTTTTTTGTTGAGTAGATAAGAATGCTTTGATTCTTTCATGCAGTGCTACATACAATAGGTTTTTTTAGACCAAAATGGTTTATTTAAAGCTTTTTTGAAATTTGATTATTTTTTGAGAAAATGTCAAAAAAACAGAAAATTTGGAATTTTTTGTCTAAAAAATGTACTCCAATTTTTATTCATTTTTTAATGTTGATTTTATGAGGACATGTCAAAAACTATTTTTAGAGAGTTTTATACAAGTAATTTGAAAAACATATATTTAATTAAGTTGTCAACAAATGAGGACGCTTCTTTATAGATAAATTTCTCTTCTTAAAAATTAAATACCGTAACTAAACTCAGAATAAAACTGTCTTTTGTAAATTGTGTTTTACTCTAAAATTATGGGGGTACCACGTCTATTTAAGACAAAATTTCTTTTCTTTAAATTTGTTTGAAGAAATTACTTAAGATGTTCATGTAATTGATTTTAAAAATTTTGTTCATTGGAAAAATCAGTAATTTTACAATTATTAATTAAAATTATTAATTTTACAATTTTTTAGTAATTAACTATTTGTATAAAAATTATTTACTTAAAATTTTTATTATTTGTTGTTTTCATGTATTGGGATTAAAAATGTGTAAACAGTATAATTTTATTTTCTTGATAATAATATATGTATATATTTTATAATATTTACTATTTTCAAACATAATCTAGACTAAAAAAATTAATTGATTTTTACTAAGTACATTTTTACTGCTTTGCTGTTTTTTTCACAAAAAAATTGATCATTTCTAAAATTAAATTTTAAGCAAAAAAATTTTTGTAATCACGATGGAGAACAAAAAAAAATTCATGATTTTGTATACTGTTTTTAGTTATTACTAAAAAATAAAATTGCCAGAGCTTTTACTACTTGAAATATAATTATTAATTAAAATTCAAACATAATTTTAAATAAAAATTTTTACTGATTTTTACTAAAAGGTCTTCACCCTTGTCGTTTTTTTTTTTACAAAAAATATTGACCATCTCAAAAATTAAATTTTGACTGTAGATATGTTTGAAAATATTGTGCAAAATACAAAAATCTTCACAAAATGTATTTAATGATTGGATATGACAACTTAGGAGGAAATTTTACTAACTTCAAACACACAACAATTATGAAACACCCTAAACTGTTATTTTTTGTTTTGTTTTCAAATATTATTCAAAAATAATCTAGATAAGGCTTTTGGTACTTGAGATATAATACAAATTCAAATATAATCTAGATTACTAATTCTATAATAATACTTCATTATCATACTCTTAATGATTATTTATACTTTGTCAATATCTAATGTTCTCACAAAATTGTATAACAACCAATGTATCTGATTAATATACACTGTCACTATAGAAGGTAACGTGCTGGTAAGGCAGGCCGCTTTTAATTTTTCCCTAGATAAAAGTTTTTCTCTTTCTCTTTTTATTTATTTTCTAGTTAAGATTGTGGAATTTGTATTTTAAAAATATATTAATATTCCAACAAACTTGATTATATCCATAAGTATTCATTATTTTGTTTTTGCTATAACTACTGATGTAAAAAACCGTTCTCAAAAATTATTCAGAAAAATGTTTTCTCATTATTAAAGTTGTGTAAAGTATAAGTGTGACTTAAATTTTAAATGATTTTAATAGTTTTTAGATGAATTTAGAACTTGAAAATTGTTGATTATTTATTTATTTTTTTGGATTTTGTTAGTATATCATGAAAACAGAAAAACGAAACTTGAATTTTTGATAAAATAAAATATTTTATTTTTCTTTGTGAGATTAGTAGTCCACATTTTTTTTTATTAATTGTTCAAACGTGGTGAAAAATGCAAAAACAACCAAACAAGTGTTAAATGTTTTTGTGTTTTGTTTTTTTTTTAATTTATACTATAGTTAAACATTTCATACCTAACACAGTTTCAAAAATTTTAATATGTTACTTAGTCTATAAAATACAGTTTTCTATATTGACATAGGCATTTAAAACAAAACTATTGGCCTTGATGATACCTTCATTAAAAATAAACATATGAAATAATTTGTCAAATAATCATCCAAATTATTTCAGATTTTACATATTGTTTAATGTTTGTACAAGTATGTACTCTCTATACATGTGATGACAATTTTAAACAACATTTTTAACCATTTAAATAACTTTGACCACAATCTTACATTTTAAAATTAGGTTCCTACTTATTTGTAAATTTACAATTTTTTCTTCAAAATTTTGAAATAATTTTTTAACACTGTTAAATTAATAAAATTTTTCAGACCTTTTTTTACCTTGTTTAAAAGAAATGAAAACTGCTTTTCTAGCAGTATTTCAGCAGTAATTCTAGGTGTATTTTATTGTGGATACTGAAAAATATTTGTACTAGAGGTAAAATTAACTAAGAAAATAAATGTAATATTGTGTTAAAGAACTAACCAGACTAATTAATATTTAATTAATTGTAAAAATTAACACTTACTCTTAGTGATGTTTGCATTTCTGTAAAACTGTACGTACCTACTTCTAAATAGAAATTTGTTGCAAAAAATAAGTTAAATACCAATAAACTTAATCATACAAAAACTCACAATGAGATGTACTTATAGAATGATTAGTGTTGAATAGTGTGTTTTGATTTATATAACTCGCTATCATGTGCATTTTGGTCATCAGTAAAACCCCAATGAACTACATAATCATGAATTACCTAGAAATGGCTGGCAGATTATGTTATTGTAACCATGAACTATTGTGCATAACCTTAACCTCGAAGTTATTGAACAGATTTTTATTGTGCGCATTTAATTAAAAAAACGAAACTTAAATTGTATGCAGCTAATATCTGTACTAATTTTAATTAATTAATTGTTATTTTCTTTTGTGTCTAACATCGTAGTTATACATCGTTTTTTTTCTACATACATAGGTACACTTGTTGGCTGTAAAGATAACAAGTTTTAAAGTAAAATAGTAAATATATTCTGATTAAATCAATAATAACATTTACCTACCTGTTTGTTAAATTTCTTACTGAACGTTTTTTTAAATTTTCTTATTTTTGCTATAAACTGTTAAAAATATTTTTTGTTGCTAACTGCATATTCCATAATATGTAGCATAGCAATTTAGACATATTTTCATTTGAATGTATCAATAAATATATTTTTGCAGTGTATTGTTACAAATTCTCAGAATTCTATATACATTTTTTAACAAATGTTTTAACTTGTCATAAATTTTAAAAATACCTAAGTTTTATCTTTTTTTTTTTTTAATTTTCTTTAAACCCCGTAGTTGATATAATTAAATCAAATCACATACCACTTAGTTAGTTAATCAGAGATTTTTTAATACTATTAATTTCAATGAAAAATTTGATTTCGACTTTTGAGTTTTTGTAAGTCAACTAGAACAAAAATTACAAACCCCAATGAGTTGGGAGGAAATTAAAAGAGAAGAGGTTATACTTCTGATATTTAAAAAATGTAAATATTTTTTTTAGTAGAAATTATATTGTGTTTACCTACGCGTTTTTCCTATCTTTAGTAAAAGTTAAGTATATTTTTTTCTGGCCTTTCTATTTTTGTACTATTATTTAAATGTGTAGACAAAAATTGAACTTTGAACTGGAAAATTTATTCTGAGTTTTTAATTACAAATGTGTTGTCATTTTTTGCTTCTAAGACTTGAAAATTAATGTATGGTGTAGAATAAATTTTAATTTTTTATCATATGTAAAATAGTTTATGATAGTCCAACCAACTGAATTTGTTGCGGCTGACCTTCAAATCTAACCAAAGTATTACGATCATAATCAAAAGAATTTAAAATTTCCACTTATACAAAGGTATTATACAAATTTGTAGTACAAAAAACAAGCTGCTTGCACTCTTTTTGAGCTCTAAAAAACTAAAAATAAAACCTATAAATTTTGAAAGTTTGTTTGTTTTTTTTATACTTGTTTTTTAAATTATATTATAATGTGTATAGTACGTGTTGTATTTCTATGTTTTGTTATTTTTATAGTTTTGATATTTTGTATTTGTAAGTCACTGAGTTTGGTTCATCCTACAGCTTTGGGGGTATTAAACCATTTGAATAGAAAATAATTGGGACTTAAGAATTATTAGTGTTGAGTTTATTTGAAATTCAATATAGATAATTCTTCTTAGTTGTTACTTTCGTCCTATGTAATATTATTATTTTTTTTTTAAATCTCCTATCTCTATGGTTCTGTCATTTTTTAATTCTATTTATTGTGATTATATGTATAACTAATTATTACAACTAAATTAATAATTTTATATTACCTATGTAGATGCACGTTTATGCTCTCATTAAAATATAAAATAATATCATTCCAACTAATTGATGGTAATACCTATGTAAAAAAAAGTACCTTAATGTTTTCAATGTGATATCAAAACAAATAAGACATTTGTAGACCTTGACCGAAAATCATTTTAAGAAATACGCGTTTTCTTGTGATAACTTTATTATTTTCTTGAACAGTGAACGCCTATTTGAAAAGTTGGCTTTGGCTATTATTAGTGATTTTTCCTTGAGATCAACTAATGTGCATACTTTTCATAAAATGATTATCAATTTGAAACAATTACGTGTGGTCTTAAAATTAAAATGTTAAATCCCAAGCTCCAGTTACAATGATAACCTTGTAATACGTTAAATACATTATATTTAATCACCTACTTGTTAACACTCTTTGAACTCGGTCTTTTTTTTTAATGTTTTTTCTAGAAACCTTTAACTACTGTTCGTTTTTTCAACCGGCAAGATTACTATACGGTACATGGTCAAGATGCTACTTTTGCTGCTAAAGATTTTTACAAGACAAATCATTCAATAAAAACCATTGGCTCCGGTAATTTTAATAAATTGCTATTGTTTTTGTTACTACATGAGCCTTTATTGTTTAACTCTCAATAATTTTAATAATTATTTATTACAATATTAATTTAGAGAATGACACTCTGGAATCGTTAATATTCAACAAAGCTAATTTTGAAGCCTACCTTAAACAACTGTTGTTGATCAACCATTATAGAGTGGAAGTATTTGTCAATAAAGGAGGAAAATGGGCTCTAGATTTCAAGGCACATTTATTAATTAGTAATACTCCATTTATTTATAATCCATTAAAACTGTAAACTTTTTTAGGGCTCACCTGGTAATTTGTCACAATTTGAAGATTTACTGTTTGGAACCGTCGAACAAATAGAGGCAAATACAGTTATTGCTTTAAAGTTAAGCCCAGACTTCAGAAATAATAAGGTATTTTAATCTCAGAATATTCATTGTTAAATTTTGTTGTATCTTTAGAATATTATAATGTTTAATTTACGCATGTTGCATCATGGGATTTTCTAATATATGAATTTTAAATTACTTCCTATCAGATTGTATTATTAATTCTTAGTGTGGTGTCTGATATTATGTTTATTTAATACAAACAAGTGACGGTTCATAACCATCAGTTATAGTGTAATGTAACAAATATATATAGTGTTATAGTGTATGAGTAACAAATCTGTCCTTATATTACTTTTTTTTATTCATTCAACTACACCATTATACGTTATACACTATAATATTATGTAATATTTTGTTTTTGTATTAAATAATAAATAAATAAACTATTTAAACTCGCATACAAACTTAATTAATTTTACGTTTTGTTGTTTAGATTATTGGATTAGGAGCTGTAGATACAGTTGAGCACGAATTTCAGTTAAGTGAATTTACCGATGATGAATATTTTTCTCACACTGAATCAATGGTGATTAAAGTTTCGCCTAAAGAATGCATTCTTATGGGTGATGGCAGTAATCCAGACGTCGAACAGTTAAAAAAAGTAGTTGAGCGTTGTGGTGTTCTTGTGACTATGAAGAAAAAATCTGATTTTAGTACCGATACTCTGGTACAGGATTTAAACAAGTTAATCATGTTTGAAGAAGGGCAACAGCCAAATGCGCACACATTACCCCAGTTAGAACTTGAAATTGCTTCTGCTGCAGTAGCTGCAGTTATAAAATATCTTGAAGTGTGTAAATTTCATTTATCTTTTATAGTTCTGTTAATAAATATTCTATTATTATTGTATAAAAAATTGTTAAAATATTTTTACAGTTGTTGGATAATTCGGATAATCTAAACCAATTTAGGGTTGAAAATTTAGGTTATGAAAAGTTTGTTCATTTGGATAGTGCAGGTGTTCAAGCGCTTAATCTTTTTTCCAATCCAGGTTCCATGTCTAAAAACGACTCTATTCTTGGGATTTTTGATAAATGTCGCACACCCCATGGACATAGGTAAGATTAGTTTTCTTTACTATTACCATACGTTGTATGGAATTATTTTTACTAAAAAAATGTGTGTACCGATTATTAAAACAGTTACTGTTTAGATTGTTAACTCAATGGATTAGACAGCCTTTGAGAGATTTGAACAAAATAAATGAGCGTTTGAACATTGTTGAAGCTCTCGTAATGAATACAGATTTACGGCAACAACTTTATGATCAACATTTACGTACAATACCTGACCTCCAAGCTCTAATGCGCAAAATTCTACGAAAGAAAGCCAACTTACAAGACTGTTACAGGTAAATGTAATGATACTTTGTAAATAAAAATTAAATACCAATCAGCCATCAATAGAAATATTGTGTAAAAATAAAAATAATGGACATTATTTATAATATTTACTGTATTCGTACTTAAGAATTTATCAAGCCGTTCATAAGCTTCCGGGCCTTGTGGAAACATTGAGTTGTTCAGATGACCAAACTTTGAAAAGCATTATTACAATGCCTTTAAAAGAACTTGTCAATGACATGAACAAATATCAGGCTATGATTGAGGAGACCATAGATTTCAATTTAGTTGAACGAGGCGAGTTTCTCATACAATCTGGATTTGACGACGAACTTCAGGAAATGAGAAATCAAATGGACGACTATGAAACAAAAATGAAATCAAACTTGAATAAAACCTCTGGAGCGCTAGGAGTATCTGTAAAGTTGGATTCAAATTCACAGTATGGATTTTTTTTTAAAGTACCTTTAAAAGTAATTGCCAAGTTTTATTAGTCTTTATACTTAATAATTAATTTGCATTAATTTTCAATGTTAATTTTTATAGGATGGTAAAACTGTCTCGAACAATAAATCATATGAAGTACTTGATAGCACAAAAGGTGGCGGCACACGTTTTAGATCTTCTAAACTGACCGAACTCAATACAGATTACCAAAGTGTACATCAAAATTACTTGGAACATCAAAAGTCAATTGTAGTTGAAGTCATCCAAACAGCTAGTATGAATCATTTTATATTTTACTATTTTGATGGTTTATTTCCTGCTTACAATTAATATACATTACATTTTTGAGTAATGTGTTGTTGTCCCAGTAAAACACGTATGCATGTATAACGTTTTTATGTCTTGTTTAATATTAGGTAGCTACAGTGCAACTCTTTTGAACCTTAGCCGGACACTTGCCCAGTTGGATGTATTAACAAGTTTTGCTATGTTGGCTGCTAGTTCTTTGCGTCCCTATGTTAGACCAAGTTTACACACTCAAGGCACTGGTTTGTTAGACTTAAAGCAAGTGAGGCATCCTTGTGTTGAACTACAAGACTCTGTATCTTACATACCTAATGACGCCAACTTTGAACAAGGTTAATAAGTTTCTTTTTTTTTTACCATAGACAGTTCATTGTTGTACTATTGTTCAATTGTTTGCTGATTATTTATTAATTTCAGGAAAGTGTACATTTATTGTAATAACTGGTCCAAACATGGGTGGAAAAAGTACTTACATTAGAAGTGTAGCTGTAGCGGTTTTTATGGCTCACATTGGGAGTTTTGTGCCGTGTGACAGTGCTGAAATTAGTTTGGTTGATGCTATTTTAGCCAGAGTTGGAGCTAACGACTCTCAAATTAAAGGACTGTCTACATTTATGGTTGAAATGATCGAGACTGTATCAATACTCAAAGTGTGTACTGTGTAATATTTAAAATCAAAAAAAAATTGTTTCTTAAATACAATTTTTAAACTCGTGTTTTGTATTGTGATTAATCTAGAAAGCAACTACAGACTCTTTGGTCATAATTGATGAATTAGGTAGAGGAACGTCCACTTATGAAGGTTGTGGAATAGCCTGTGCAATCGCTGAGTGAGTATAACAATTTTGAGTATTCTATAATAATTTACGTACAGTACAGTATACTGTCTCAACTGTTAACAGGATGTTTTAAATAATCATCATTAATCATTAATATTATGATGCACAAGGTTATAAAATTTAATTTTTTAGACGTTTAGCAGCCGAGACCAAAGCATTCACACTATTTGCTACTCATTTTCATGAACTAACTAAACTCCATGAAAATATACCAACCATAGCCAATAAACATGTATCTGCTGTTACAACAGAAGACAGTCTCACACTCTTGTACCAAGTACAACCTGGGTCGTGCGATAAGAGTTTTGGTATTCATGTTGCTGCTATGGCGAAATTTCCTAAAAATGTTATTCAGGTATTTGTTTTGTAACAACTTACAATTGTTATGTTTAGACTATATTTATAGTAATACATTGTTATTTGAAATGCATTTAGGATGCTGCTAAAAAACTTGCTTTATTAGAAAGTTTTCAAAATGCACAAACATCAGAAGGCAATCATAAGGTTAAAAAACAAATTTTGTTAAATAAAACCTAGCTGTAATGTTTGTTTAATTTTGCAGGAGATTAGTGAAGTGAATAAAGAAAAGTTTCTTAACGAATGCAAACGTTGTGCACAAGAATGCACTTCATCCGATGATGAACGGTTCAATCGTATCAAAAAGCTAAGATTAGAGTTCCTATAACAACCTAATTACTACTTAATTATTATTATGGACACAATTACGCTTAGTCTAGTAATTGTATTAAAGTTAATTTTATATTTATTATTATTATACAATATGCATTGGTTTATAATATCATAATCAACGACTTTGTCACCGCCATGTATGATTTATATTTTATGATTCCGTTACCAACACTCTGAAATCACATAATATACCTAATTCATGATGTATTTTAGTATTTACGCAATGATAATTCTAAATATTTAATAATATACTAATGTAGATAAAATCGTGATCCAAACAAACCGTGCCTATGTACATTTTGAATAACTTCGGTGTTTGACTTAGACGAAAAATAGTAGATATGCAGTTAAATAAAAAATTAAATTTGTACCGACGGACCTGTATTATTCACTTGACCATCATGAAATAGCAGGTACCAAATTAGAAGAGGAATTTTTTTATTAAAACAACATGTAGTGTTTATGGACAAAATAATAAAAACAAGTTGCGCGCATACGATTGTAATTGTTTAAAAAAGTATCCGTTTTATTTGATTTCAAACACAGAGATTAGAAAAGAACTACACTTTCAGTCTTCAGAGTTTACCGATTTTCGAAGTATTTAAAACAGGTGTGTACTGTATTTGACCACTCGAAAACGACTGAACGACGATGCGATGGCCACATCATATTAGTTGTTCCGTCGTCGGTCTACTATTCACCGCAGTGAGGCTCGATGATTTTCCGTTGTATTTTCAATTTTTTCGCGTTGCTCTTGCCCAGGGCGCACCTGAGGAGTTTTTTTCTCGCGTACTTCACGGCCATGTGCACGAGCAGATACGCCGTTATCGCGGCCGCGGCGTACCACTGCCAGGAGAGCTCGGCGAACGAGTTTGCGCCGCCGGAAAGCCGCGGGTTTCCGGACGAACTCAGTTCCTCCTCCTCCTCCGTCCGGTAACGGCCGACCACGTGGCTCACGTCGCGCGCGCCGTTCACGGCGGCCGACCAGTCGGACGGCGTCGGCTCGAGGACGGGGAACGTCGCGTGCACGTGGGCGACCGACCGGAGCCTCGAGGTCGCGGACGGCACGTCCAGGTACGTGGTGACGTTCGGGGCGGCGAAACGTCGGTGCGAGAACAGCTGGTGCAGACGGTGCGACGTCGCGTTCACCGTGTCCGTGATCAGCCTGTGACCGGACGCCGCGTCCGCCCCGCAGCGGTCGGCCAGCGACAGCAGCCCGGCGCCGTCCTGCAGCAGATAGGAGCTGCGCGACGGCCGGTCGGGGGCGTCACACGTCACGTTCAGCGCGGTCGGCCGGTCCACCCAGTACAGCCAAACGTTGACGGCGTCCAGCCTGACGAACTCGGCCCGGTCGCGGACCTCGAGGCTGTCGTTCGCGCAGGCCGCCGCCGCCGCCGTCGCGACGTTCACGGCCTGCGCGTACTCGCACGACCACGCGCCGGTGTCGTCGGTCCGCGCGCGCACCGTTCGCCGGCCGCCGCACAGCCGAAACGCGTCGTCCAGCCGCCGGCAGTCGGCCGCCACTTGGCGTCCCGTGAACCCGACGTAGTGCCCGAAGTCCGCGGTCACGGCCAGATAACCGTCGCTGCGCATCCGGACGCGCGCCGCCGTGCCGTCCGGACGGCGCACCGTCCGCGGCACGGGGTGCAGCCGGTACAGCGTGAACGGCTCGTCGAAGACCAGCGGCACGTCCACTTCGAAGCGCAGTTGCGGCGCGTCGCCTTCGTCGAACCGCGTTCTCACGTCCACGACGTCCAGCAGCCGGCGGACCTGCGACTCGGCGGACGCGTTCACCGGCAACGTCTTCGCGGGCCTCGCGCCGATCCGCGCGAGCGTCTCGCCCACACCGGCCGGGTCGGCCCACCTGAGCAACGCGTCGCGCGGCCACCGCGCCGCATCCGTCAGGTCGCGCGCGACCTCGCCGAGCCGGCGGGCCAGCTCGGCAAAGCGGGACGCGAACGCGTCCAGCTGCCGGTCGCGCTCGGCCTCGGCCCAGTCGCGGAGCCGGTCGCCCAGCCGCCGGAACGTGTCGTTGACCTTGCCGAAGTTTTCGCCGACCGCTCGCGCGTCCGCCGCCGAGTACACGGCGATCGACTCCACCGTCTCGGCCAGCCTGTCCGTCAACGCGGACGCCGCTCTGTGTTTCGCTTCCAGGCGACCGTTCATCCATCGCAGGTCGTCGGCGGTCGCGCCGTCCGCGAACATCAGTTTTCCGAGCACCGCGGACGCGACGTCGGCCCTCCTGCGGCGGCCCCGGGCAGCCGGCCGACCCCGCAGCTGCGCCCTGACGCGGGCGAACTCCTCGAGCGTGTCTTCCAGGCGCGCGCACGACGCGTTCAACGACCGTTCCAAGTCGTCGCACGCCGCCCGCGAACCGGTCGCGTTCAAACACATCGAGTTCGCCCGCCGCCGGATGTCGTTCGCGCGGTCCACGCCGTCCGCGTACGACGCCAGGCCGACGATCAGATCGAGTCTGTGCGTGCCGGTGCGGTACTTCACGTCGCACACTTTTTCGAAGAAGTACCCCGTCACGTTCGTCAACCGCGTCACGTTGAACCATCCGGCGGACGCGGAAGCCGCGGCCAACCAGAGCGCGGCGGTCGACACCGCGAACCAGTTCATCGTCGTTTGTTGTTTGTTATCAAAACCTGCGTTGACAGGAAATAAAAAGAACGACCCGCAGTTTTAGTGCAGTTTTCACTATAAACATTAATGTGTGATACACATACCGACTACGGTTAAATAAAATCGACGTACATGTTTAGTTTTTGAGCGAAGAAAGGATATAAATAATTACTGTCTATTAATTCATAGATTTCTTTTTTTTCTCTATATTTGTGTCTGCAGTGTCGCTCGTAAAGCTTCTGGGAAATCCTCGCCTCGCGTAGACCCCATACGGGTAGCCCGATTTACATTCTTGGTGCCACTATAAATACCGTAACTAGAACGCTCTTCTTCTTCATCTTCGCCCAACTATTTGGGGTCTGCCACCCTTGTCCTATACCTCCACTTGTCGCGTTCATTAACGTCCCCAACACGCGCACTAACAATACCCTCCTCGTATCACTTTCGATTGATCATCTTTTCTATTTCCACCCACGTTCATTTTCATAACTACTTCGGTTTCCTCCCTTCTCATCACATGCCCAAACCATCACGGTCTATTTTCTCTCATTTTATCCACTATTGACGCAACACCAGTACACTGCCTCTTACTTATTCGTTCCTTATTCCATCTTCTCTCGTTACTCCACTCGTCCGTCTATGAGCATTCTCATTTCTGCCACACTCACGTTCTGTTCTATTTTCCTGTCGACCGCCCGACACTCCGAACCATACAACATGGTCGGTCTCACCGCACTCCTGTAAAACTCAACTTTCAGCCTTATTGGAATTAGTTTTAGCGTCATATGGTGGCGGCACACAGATGTGCGTGGGGGATGCCCATGTAAAGTTGGCTCACTAACGCTTTTTTATGACAGTTAGACAGGTGTTAACTAACAGCTCAACTTTAAGTAGTTCGCTCTTAGCGACCGTTTTTATTTTGCATGAATTGAAAAAATAAGAATCGTGAAAATAATCATAAGTAGGTACCGAAACGACTTACCACTTAAAAAACCACGAAACCCGCGGTTCGTGTAGCAAAATTTTTTGACGACTAACGTTTTCGGTTGAATAGTTATAAAAATTTTGGCGCTCGACCGTTCGTTTATAGATTTTGATTGATATGTAGTTAGTTACGTTTACGTCTGCAGGTGTAGCACGCGTAGCAGTGACTTAGAAAGAAAACAAAACGCCGAACAAACGTCTCTCGCTCGACACTTGAATAGTTCTCGCGAGGAGACGTGTTATTTTTTAAATAATAATTTTTACCAAAATATAGGTTAATCGAAAACAGTTGAAACAACGAACAAAACGCGTGTGCACATAAAATTACGCGCGCCGAACTATGTGGGGACATAATTGTATAGGCACATATTATTATTACGTATTTGAAACGACAATAAAAACTTATTCGTCCGGGAAAAACTCGTTTATTAAACATGTTTTTTTTTTTTTTTAATAAAAACGCTGCTCTGAAAATTTCCAATTTTTTCCTTTTCACGCGCAATTCGTTTTTCAAACGGTGCACCCATTTCACAGAAAAAAGCGATTACAAACAAGCAATTTTCACGTTTCGTCAAACGAAAATTTTTAAAAAATTCTCCAAAATGATTACCATCTTCGTCCAATTTTCAAAATTTTTAGTGAAATAACATTTCAAGATCACACCATACGCTACCCGAAAAATGATCCCTAAAAAGAGTCGGCAAGAATGGAGCACTAATTGTCGGCGCAAAAAAAATTTGAGGTGGATGAGGCCGGGGAAATGTACGTTACTAAACTGTTGTAAGCATATAATTCGGCTCTGTCGGTAAAACGATAAGATGGCTCGCAAACCACAGACCGGATGGCAAGTGTTCAAATACAAATTTAACCTTTACTACTGTATTTTATCAACGGAAGTCACTATAAATGGCACATTCTTTTTGATTGCTGCTGATGGCATCGAGAAAAGTGCTGATGTATGACCAATTACGGGTATTAAAATAAGTACACGATTTTTCCGTACAAATTTCAACGTATTTTCACTATTTTTTCACTAATTATAAAAATTTGAAAATTTCGAACCTTGACTACTTCGTCGCCGTGTTTCTTCGAATTGAATTTTTATAGATTTTAAAATGTATGCAAACTTAACAACATATATTTCTATTCATAGGTGTATATAGTTCAAAATTGTAACATTTCAAAATTTAATATTAGTTATGTGTCCACAAAACTATACCTACCTATCTATCAAATGTATATTTATTGTTATTATTTTATTATTTATTATTATTATATAATCTATAAAGATCGGTAATTGTTGATTGCCTGAGGACCATATTGGAAAAACGAACATTGGTTTTTCGATTGGTTCGTGTTTTAATAATTTCACTCCCCTAGCTTCGCCTAAGTTGCAAAAATAGGGCATTTTAAAAAACCTAAAAATATTATTACAAAAGAAAACCCGAACATTTTTGTACCTATTTAGTATTTCGGTTATTAAAAAAAACGAGAAAAGGTTATGAATGTACAAAAGTCAAAAATGAAAAATTGAATATTTAAACAAATCATTCGGTGCATAACGTATGTGTGTATCTGTTGTATAGGCACTTTTTACTAAAGTATACTTCTGCTACTAAATTAGACTGACTGATATGTTTAATTAAATTTAACAATAATTGTAAACAATAGAAATAAAATTTTTTTTTAATTGTAAATGTTTTATATTCAACCAGGCGAATTAGTGTTGAGTGTTTACAATCTAGGCCGTGCAAAACTACTATATAATAGGTTACCTATAAATATTATAATGCTGATGATGATTAGGTACCAAAAAAAAGGGTCTCCGATCGGCCAATGGTCAAAATTATATATTGAAAACGAGCATTAATTGTATAATCAATTCAAATGAACGTAAAACACGTACCTGTCAACCGCGCGCACTGCGTTGATGTGTGCAAATACCAACTGTAATATTATATATTTTTGACTGATCGGTTGTAGTAAAACATGATTATAGATGGCGTGAATTTAAGACTACTCATAATAATGGCAAAGACGACACAAAATAATATCGTTTTTATCGTGCTGTTTTTGTACTTTATACCGTATACTTAACGTGTTCGGTGGGGACTTTGATGAATTCTAAAACAAAGTTTGTGCGAGTGTGACACAATATTACCTATGATAATATCGATGTATTCGCATGAAATAAACAAATATATAAACGATAGATAAAACGTGTTAATATGTATTATAATACTGTCGCGGTAACCAGCGATTGGAGTTGTAAACGTACTTATAGTGTTTGGATTTTTACAATTAATTTATTTAAACATCGTTTCTGATGCTTCAGCGAATGATAATATTATAGCGGTACAAAAATTGCTGCGTTCAAAACAGCTGGTATACTTTACACGAGAAAGGTATCAAATCTTGCGTGTAAAACCGCTCAAAATTAATAATAATAAAAAAAAAGTACATTATTGCACTCTGTTGAAATAGCGCACGTGTTACAACAGTTAAATCGAGATACGTTATGTAGTTACGGGTTTTCGGCACTGGCGACTGCATACTTTTCCGGCTCAATTTCTGCTCGGCCCTAAATCTCCGACATGATCACTAGGTTCTGTCGTTCGACATAAAATCTAGGATTTTGCGCAGCATTCGGTCCCTTCTCGGATCGCTCGCATGCCGTTGGCCCGGGACTCTGCGCAAGGCTTTTCAGATCTCTCGCGTCGATTACAACCGAATTACGGATGCGGCGGCGTTTGTCGATTCCCCGAGTGTAATTGGATCTCGAGCTTTTCCCGAACACTTTTTTAGCACTCTATCGACTTTCTGACTATCGGGATTTTTACCATAGCGTTTTCGATCGTCCGAACTGCAGTCGGGGTCGATCAAAATCGGTTTTTGACTACAATTAGCTGGTTTCGCTGCGCAATGTTTGAAATATTATATTTTCTTTTGATCGCTTTATTCCGTCGCCGGAAACCGTCGACACATTACAACGCTTTCGATCGTGATTACAAGTTACCGGTATTGCAGCTACAGTGCTTTGAGCCTTTGCTTTCGATAATGGTTGCAAACTACTGCAGAAAACGAAATATTACGTTTGTTTTATTTTTTTTTTTTATTGTTTAATATGTATAATAATTAAACGTATACGCCTATGTCTAATTTGAATTGTAACCGTCTTGTACAGTTATAATCGTACTAATAAATGAATGAGTTTCAAAAAAGTAAATATACCACTGTTGTGTTTATTATAAATAGTAAAAATTTAGGTTTTCTTTATGACAAGGTTATCATAAAAAATTGTTTTTTGTATATTATAGAACAATATATAATAGTAATTAGACTTATAAGTCCGTATGTATAATAATAAAATAAAAATAGATACGACGGACAAAATAATGTACCCTGTTTGTCGCCATTTTTTTTTTTTTTTTAGAATCGGTTCGGTAGAGAGTGTTTACTGCAGATACCTAAGTATACGTTTTTTTCTCACGTTTTCATTATAATAGTTATACATAGTCGTCGTTACACCAATATCACAATATATATGTATATAGATCTGTAAAATATAATGAAACTGCAGTAGGTGCATCGAAACATTTTTAGACGCCTTCATCTATGCAGTAGGTATAATGTAGAAAAACATTTAATATTTGATTTTGGCGTTACACGAATACAATTTTCATTTAAAGGAACTGTAGATTAGTAGGTATACAATAAACACAACGTTTTATTTACGGCTGACGGTTGGTACGCAAGAATCCATAATACCTATTTAAAAATTAAAAATAAATGGTCGGTATAGTTTCATTTATCAACATTGTTTATTATTTTTGTGAAATAATTTCTGTTCTTGAAAACTGTACACATATACACATAGGTACTTACAATGATTTTTTAAAACAAAAGTCGCGAAACCGATGACGGACAAATGGCCGATTCAAAGTTCAAAATATGAATAATAGATCATTCATGACACTATAAAATCACGTAGTAAATGAACCAAATAAGTGCGACGAATTTTTTAACAATTGGCGATCGATCCGTCGACGATGTTTTATTCCAAAATGTCGTCGAGAAAGGGCACGAATACAATAAAAACAAAACGTTTTTTTTTTTTTTTTTACAATTTTACATCGACTCTGTAGACACGACAAAATAAGAGAGGGAAAATTAGCAGGGGCCATCACGGAACGTTTACTCCTTGAGATAATATCGAACTATATTGTTACAGACACAAATTTACTTTTATCTAGATATCAGGGACGAATATTGTTCAATTACAAAGCGATGACATCAATCGACTATGTATTTCTAGTACCTATACAATGATTGTAAAGCTTCCGTTTTTACTTTTTCGATGTACAACCTGTACGGGTTATCGTCCTCCTTTTTTTCGGAATACCAGTGATTTTTTTTCTTCGATAATCTTTTGTAATGGTGCAGTAACACACTGGATGGATCCGACGGCGACGGGTTTTCTTCCATCCTTTTGGCACCCCGGAAATTAAACACGATTACAACGAAAAATTAGTGCCCGTTTACATATTAGATGTATAAAAAAATTGTTTAAATCTAATGCGTATAGCTGCAGACATGTATTTTAAAGTATTAAGGGGTGGATCACCTTTTGTGACCGTTTTGGGTTATATTTATATAATTATAATATTTTGGTGTATTTCAATAGATATCTATTAATTAAATAAACTAAGTAGTTTGGTGTTGGATCCTGCACCCTTTCTAACAATATAGATAACCTACAAAAATTAGAAATTTAAATTTGATCGATAGTGTGTAATATACCTATGGTATATGTTCCATACTCTCGAACACTTCTTATTTTCTTATATTTAAATCTACTGCAATGACCTGATAAAAATGTTTATCTGTAAAGGCAGTGTTACTTTATTTTACTACAGTATTATAGTGTATAGTAACGAATTCAATAATTTAATATCTTCGCCAATTAATATTATTATTAATATTTCAGGTACCTACCCACAATAGCTTCGCCCCTGTTATATAATATATAGTATCCATCTTAATTTTGCATTTTTTATTGAGTCTGAATAGTTCCGAAAAAGTTTAATCGCCTTTCCTCTCATAAATATAAAAAATATGGGTCTAAGTACGTGCCCGGAATACGGTGTCATAATTTAATGACTGTATTCTAAATGTGTGAAGCCAATGTTTATATTTCCGCGCATATCGTGTATGAGATTTTCTTTCTTTTAAAAAAAAAAACAGTTAATACTCACAATTTGTCAATATTTATTCCGTTTTGGTTGATATAAGATTTCAATAAATCCAAAAGTGCTAAGCCTTTATTTTTAACTGCCGGAACTTCCTCATTCTCGTAAGTGTTCGGAACATCATCTTCATTTTTTGAACTAAAACATGCGATCATAACAAATTTGATTTTGTTGCAATACACCGAAACGTAGTAAAATTAAATAGAAAAAATTAGCAAGTAACAAAGTATGACCTCTCGTATAGATTACTACGAAAAATAAGCAGTATTGACACTTTTTATGTAATACGTAAAAATAAAAAATAAATAAATGTTTATTTAAGTATAATTTATTCTAAAAAAATCAGTTATTACGTATATAGTATAATTAAAACTATTTTTATCATTTCAATATTAAAGCCTAATTAATTTCAAGCACTGATAATAAAAAATTAAAATTAATAATAACAGAATTTAATATTGGCAAGTGTATCTGCATTCCACGTATTAGAGATTAAATAGAAATCAACAGTTAGTGTAACGATTTTTTTAGATCAATAATTGACTATAAAAAATTAGTCACGAATAGAGGTAGAGAAAAAAAATGAATATCTCATTAAGTAAATACAAAAATATATTTTTAAAACATGTAGGTGCATGAAACACGTTCATTAGAACTTACTCGGAATCTTCGAGATCTATATTTTCTCCATCAACTTCGTTGTTCGAAATTGATGGGTTCTCTGACATTTGTTCGTTCTCTTCCGAGTTGATACTTGATTTTAACAGCACCCGTAAAACAAATACCGGTACATGGTATAGTAGCAAATTATTGATTACGTTTTAATTGATGTACATAACTACCAATATATGAAGTATCAATGGTTTTTTTTTAGCATTTTTATTTTGCATATTAATCTTTTAGAAGTGTGTTTCCATAATATAGCATTGTGAGTAGGTATTATATTTTTAAAGCTTTTAACGAAAGCAACACCCTCAATTGTATAGGGCGAGGAAATTCTAAGAACTATAAATTTGATAAATACTTATTTTTAAGAGTTAAAAATATATAAGAGTACCTACAATATTTTTTTACTAATAAAATGCAAAAAAAAAAAAATAAATGTATATAAAATATAATGTATTAAATGTAGGTACTTAAAACGTTCATTGTTTGTTTATTCTACGAAGGATCGCATAAAATATTCTTTTACATTGGTGATTTTTTCTTTTTAAATGTTTTTAATATTTCTCAGAAAAATTACTATTTACCTATTCATAGGCTCATTCGTTGCAGTGAAGTAACGTTCGTCCCATTTATGTGTCCCCGTAGCAGCATTGTTGTCCAAAGGAACAAAATCGATTTGCTCTTGATTAGAATCAGACGGAGTGTTATGTACTGAACTATCGGTCATTTGATCAGGCAAACTAATATATATATATATATATATATTATAAAACATCAAAACATTACACAAAATATTGTCAAGCCTAATGTTTTAAGTAGGAACAGATCTGTTACTATACTGCTGCACAGGCGCAATTCGGAAGAATCAAAAAAACATGTTTTTGGGTGTGGTTATTATTTGTACTATAACCCCTTAATACAGAAAGTTTTTTTTTTTTTTTATTAGGGGCTTTGAACTGCCCAGGGTCGTATTTGATAACTTTCTCTGCCTCAAATCGCGCCTAAGTGACAAAATATACTAAATGCGAGTATATAGCTAAGATTAAAGAAATCAAATTAAAAAATAAGGATTTTCGGTAAATAAAAAAGAAACATCCACAAACATGCATACTTAAAGATCTTAAACATGTAAATTTTTTCTTCTTTAAATTACATGTTAACAAATCAATATTAAATGTTTTGGAATTTTATAGACTTCTGAGCAATATTTGAAGGCCTAATCATTTTGTAAAATGATACTTTATACTTTATAATTACTTTTTTGTGGGGTAAACACGTCCATGTGAAATGTGATAAAAACGCCATCAACCTATGTGGTCGACTATACAATTTTTGGAACTTGGGTTGCTAGATTTAAAATTTACTAATAGATTTTAATAGATTTTGGTATTTGTGATTGCATTGCTTTAGTATAGGAACAATTTTCGAAATGTTATTTATTAAATGTATACAAGTTATTTTTATTTTACTAATTTGTTTTAAACATATTTATTTGAAAGGAATGTTCATAAGGATAAAACATGTGTGGAAATGGCTATTTTACTACGGTCAATAACTAAATTTTACTCACGTATATTCATCATACTCAATGTAATCTTTAGTAGTTGTCGTGTCAACCAAAACTGTGTAAGCGATTTCTTTCTTCGTTGTCGTCATTGCTTGTGTCGTTGACTCGTCTTCAATGCTAATAATTTAAACGACCGTAATTAATTATATAGTTAATAATTAACACTAGTTATTTATTATGTTTCTATTTATAAAATAGAAATAAATTGAATATTTGAGGATTGAACAAAAATAACTGTTTTAATTTCTCCTTAATCATTATGTCCTCAACTTGTTCATTCATCATTTTAAAATGTAATTAATGTAGGTAAATGACGTAAATGGAAAACACTTTCATGTTAAAACTGTTAAAAGTGTGACAATTGTGTGTCAACTGTACTTTTATTCAATACATTTCTTAAAAAAATCGATTAAAAGATTATAACAGCTATTTTCGTGTGTTTATTCATACAATCTGCATACCTTATTAATTAAATTTTACTATAATATTCACATTAGAGAAGAAGATTAAATTCTTAGAAAGCATAATATGTAACTTACGGGTAATCTTCGTATGCAATACCATCTTTGTTTATTTCTTTTGATATATTCTCACCGGTAAACCGATTGTCGTAAGCATTTTTCTCCACGAAAGTTATAGCTGTCGTAATACTTGTCGTTAATACTTGTGTTGTGCCGTCTGAAAAGCTGTATACAAGATTCAATACGATATTAATATTTAAAATTAGTTATTCATGACTTTATGATAAACTCCAAAAATTTATTCTAGATCACTGATAATGTTACTACCTACCAAATTGTCAAACCCTAACTAAGTGTTTGTCATAATTCAAAACATAATTTTTTTTAGAATAGTAGACTTGTTGAATGCTGTAAATTTCCTAGTAATTGAATATTGATAAGAAAACATGAAAATAATTTATGATTTGTAAGTTCAGTTTTCTCTACAATAATCTACAGGAAGGATGATCATTTTTTACCTAGTTTCTATGAGTTTTTTTAATTTTTTTGTAGTTTCCTCTTCTTCAGAAAGTAAAGATTCGTTTGGAGTATTTGATTGATTAAATAATGGATTATCGTCAACTGACTGGACAGTGTAAGCGATTTCTTCCTTCGTAGTTGTCGTCGTCAATGCTTGTTTCGTCTCGTCTTCAATGCTAATAATTGCAATACGAAATTAATAATATTATTAATGTTTCCGCTTAGTAATATTATGTTGAAAATTCGTGGATTGAACGCAAATAACTGATTAAAGATTATACTTTTTCTCGTAATCATTATGTCCTCAATTTGTTCAATCATTGTATTTAAAACTTTTTTAATATGAGTTACATGAACGGAAAACGTCATATTCATATTAAAAGTGTAAAAATTGTGATTCAACTTGTATTTTTATTTGACACATCAATCTCTTACGAAAATTCTTAAGCCTAGTTTATTAAAAGATAATTACTTAATGGAGTTTGTAATAACATAAAAGGTCCATACTTTATTTAACTAGTATAACATAAACATTACAGAAGATGCGTGCTCATGTTGTCAGAATAAATAATATTTTACTTACGGGTAGTCTTCATATTCAATACCGTCTTTGATTATTTCTTTTGGCGTATTCTCACCGGCGGACCAATTGTTGTGAGCATTTTTTTCCATCAAAGTTTTAGCTGTCGTTGATACTTTTGTTTTGCCGTCTAAAAAGCTGTATTCACGATTCCATACAATATTATAATTAAAGTATCAAAATTAGTTCTTCATGATGATGTTTTTAATCATTATCGAATTCTAAAAATCGTTTCTAAATCATTCATAATGTTACTGCTTACCAATTTGTCAAACTTAAACTAAGTATTTAACTACAAACTACCTATACATATATTTTTTTTTTACAACAGACTTATTGAATGTTGTAAATTACTTAGTTATTGAATTTTGAATAGTGATACGAAAACGTATCATTTGTAAACTCAATTTTCTCTCAATCGATGTCAAAGATAATCATATTTTACCTAGTTTCTTTGAGTTTTTTTGGTTTTTTTGTGGTTTCCTCTTCTTCTGAAAGTAAAGGTTCGTTTGGATTATTAGATTCATAGAAAGATGGATCATGATCAACTGACTGGACAGTGTAAGCGATTTCTTCTTTCGTAGTTGTCGTCGTCAATACTCGTTTTGTTGATTCGTCTTCAATGCTAATAATAGCAATGAAATTAATAATATTATTGATGTTTCTATTTAGCAATATTATGTTGACAATTTGAGCATTAAATGCAAATAACTGATTAAATTTATCTTTAATTATCATATTCTCAACTTGTTCATTCATTATATTTAAAAATGTAATTTAGGTATACGTATACGACGTAAACGGAAATATTTTCATACTAAAAACGTAAAAATTGTGTGTCAACTTGTACTTCTATTAGGCACATCGATTTCTTACAACTCTAAAAATCTATTAAAATATTGACTTAATGGTGTTTTTAATAACATAAAAGCTGCATACTTTTTAATTAGTATTATTTATTCATATTAGAAAAAAAGCTTAAGTTTTAAGAATAAATATTCATCTTTTACTTACGGGTAATCTTCATATTCAATACCATCTTTCTTTGTTTCTGTTGCAGAAACCAATAATTTCATTGTACTACTGTAACTCTGACTGTAACCTTTATCAGTCGATGTTTCAACTATAGTAATTTTGTGGCTGGTTTTGTGGGAGGATATTTCTTCTTTCTTTGTAGTACTAACCGAACTTGTTGAAATTTCATTCTTGATCGATTTTTCATCACGTATTTGGCTGTTATATACACAACCAAGTATTATAATCATAAACCAACAACGTAAATAGTATTTATGAAAAAAAATAATTTAGTATTTCTATTAAAACGCAGAATAACATGTTAGTATATACATAATAAAATACATTATAATAGTGAGAAAGTGATAATATGATGAATCGATCGTCAAAACTATTGTAAGGTACTAATTTGACTTGATTAAAATGCAAAAACAACACTGACACCAAACTTTCTCTGCTGTAAGTCGACCATACATAGTTTTATTTGCCAATGTATTGTAATTGTTATTTTGAAATTTAATTAACCATTAAATGATCAATTAAAGCAATTTTTTTTTTTATATATATAATTCAACAGTGGCATAACCAGTATTTTTGTTTGGAGAGAGTGAAGAAATTACTCTTACTTTTTCTGGAGGGGCAAGTTGAAGGGAGATATTGCACAAAAACAAATAATTATTAGTTATATAGAATTTACGTCGTATTTTAAAGAAGGGCGTCAGTTCACCCTTAGCCCCTCCACCATTAATAGTCCCACTTGTAAATTCTACAGAAATCACTTGGTTTTTTCAAATGTTTGGTTTCTTTTTTAATTTTGTCAAACCATAACAAAGTATTTAACAAGACGTAATTTTTATAGAATAGATTTTAGACTTGTTGAATGCTGTGAATTACTTAGCTATTGAATATTCCAAAACAAGCTTTCAAGCTTAAAGTAGAAGGGTTAATTGAATTTGTAATTTTTATATTGTCTGTTTTGAATTGAAAAAAATAAAAAAATAAATTTGAATAGTGATTAGTGACAACTGATAAGAAAACATGAAAAAAATTAATGATTTGTAAGTTTATAGTTTTTTCTACAATAATCCATAGGAAGTATGATTCTTTTTTACCTTGTTTCTTTGAGATTTTTTGTTTTTTTTGTGTTTTCCTCTTCTTCTGAGACTAAAGGTTCGTTTGGATTATTCAATTCATTGAAAGATGGACTTTCGTCAACTGACTGGACAGTGTAAGCGATTTCTTCCTTTGTAGTCGTCGTCATCAATGCTTGTGTGGTTGAATCATCTTCAATGCTAATAATACCAATAAAATTAATAATTAATAATGTTTCTACTTAGCATTATTATGTTGACGATTTGAGCGTTGTACTCAAATAGGTTAATAACTGATTAAATGTTTCCTTAATTATTATATTCTCAACTTGTTCAATCATAATATTAAGTAATAAAAATTTAAATGACATAAACGGAAGACATTTTCATTTCAAAAATATGAAAACTGTGTGTCAACTTGTAATTTTTTTTAACTTATCAGTTTTATACAAAAATTTCAAAAATTGATTAAAAGTTTATATTTGTATTGGTTTTTATTATAACATGCGAGCTCATACCTTTTTATTTAGTATTATATTCACATTAAAGGAGATAGAAGTACTTAGAGATAAAAGTTCTTAGAATGCATAATTTTTTACTTACAAGTAATCTTCATATCCAATACCATCTATTTCTTTTGATGTATTCTCGCCGGTAGACCGATTTTTGTTAGCATTTTTCTCTACCAAAGTTATAGCAGCAGTCGTTGATACTTGTGTTGTACCGTCTGAAAATCTGTATTCGAGTACCCATACAATATTATAACAGAAGGATTTTAAATTTGTGTTTTTTTTTTGAAAATTTGTTTAAAGGAAAGGACTAAAAAATATTTTGTTGTCACTTGTCAATCAAAATCACTGAACTTTTGAGCAAAAAAAATTAAAAAACGTCAAACAATGATGATGTTTTATCGTATCTAATTTCAAACAGGTAGTTTAGTTTTTTGGTATACATCTATTGGTTTGATAACTGCAGGGGCGCCATTTGGCGACCCTATTTTTTCTGTTCTTAAATATTGGCCCAACTACTAGAAATAAAAGTTAACTATTTGTGAATTCTAGTAACGTGACTTAGGTTAAAAGTTTGAGGAGGAGGGTTAAAGTCAAAAAGATCGGATAATAGAATGATTGTTTTTTAAAAATTGCAAAAATATTAATAGATTTGAAAGAGTTGAGCCCCCTAACTGCACAGATTTACTCCTATTTTTAAATTAATTGGCCTGCATGAAACGTTCGCACCCCTATACTTAAAATCTGAAATGGCGTCCCTGTTAATTCCATTATTAATTATTATTAATTATTAATTCCATTATGTTAATTCTGTTATAAGCAATGAAAATAGATATTATGCATATTACTTGTTATCAACTCGGAAAATATCAAAACATTAGATTGTATACAAACAAATATACACGTACCTACACGTTGAATGTTGGAATGAAAGTTAATCACTTATTAGTTATTACACATTAGAGATACTCACAGGGGTTGAATGCTGTAAATTACTTAGTTATTGAATATTGATAAAAAAAACATAAACACAATAATTAATGAGTTGTAAACTCAGTTTTCTCTACAATAATCTATAGGAAGTATGAATTTTTTTTTACCTAGTTTCTTTGAGATTTTTTGTTTTTTTTGTGTTTTCCTCTT
The DNA here is from genome assembly GCA_017140985.1 of Hormaphis cornu. Lineage (NCBI taxonomy): Eukaryota > Metazoa > Arthropoda > Insecta > Hemiptera > Hormaphididae > Hormaphis > Hormaphis cornu. The sequence continues at coordinate 9,154,735 of CM029363.1, read as the reverse complement.
CTTCCGAGACTAAAGGTTCGTTTGGATTATTTGAGTCATTGAAAGATGGACTTTCGTCAATTGACATAACAGTGTAAGCGATTTCTTCTTTTGTAGTCGTCGTCATCAATGCTTGTTCCGTTAAATCATCTTCAATGCTAATAATAGCGATGAAATTAATAATTATTATTGTTTTTCCCTAGTAATATTATGTTGAAAATTTGAGGACTAAACGCAAGCACCTACTGATCAAATATTTTCTCGTTAACCATCTTAACTTGTTCATTCATTATACTTAATACCAATTTAAAATTTAATTAATACACCTATACGACGTAAACGGAAGTCATTATTATGTCAAAAATGTGAAGATTGTGTGTCAACTTGTAATTGTTTTTGACACATCAATTTCATACGAAAATTCCAAAAATCGATTAAAAATTTATAACCTTTTTATTTAGGATTTTATTAAAATTAAAGGAGAGATTTTTGTTCTTAGAATACATAATATTTTACTTACGGGTAATCTTCATATCCAATACCATCTTTGTTTATTTCTTTTGATGCACTCTCACCGGCGGACCGATTGTTGTAAGCATTTTTCTCCATCAAAGTTTTAGCTGTTGTTGATACTTTTGCTGTGACGTCTGAAAAGCTGTATTCAATATTCCGTTAATTATTACAATTAAAGTGTTCTAAAATTATAAGGTATTCATAAGAATGTTTACGTTTAACTGCTAAAAAAATTTTTAATAAACTGCTTTACCTTACTTTACTGCTCACCTATAAATTTGTCAAATTTTAGCAAAGTATTTTACAACAAGACATAATTTTTTTTAAATAGTAAACTTGTTGACCACTGTTGAAAAGACATGAAAAAAATTTATGATATCTATACTCAGTTTTATCTGTAATAATTAATAATAATCTACATCAAGGATGATTATTTATTACCTATTTCCTTTAATTTTTCACTCATAATATCTAAAAAAATGTAGTGATGAGTAATTGCAAAAAATTTTGAAATTGAAAGTGTAAAAATCGTGCACTTCTATTTGAGACACAAAGAACAAAGGAAGATAAAAAAATACATTTTAAAAAGTAATGGTTTTTTAATTTATTGTAATTATTTTGCCAATCTTTGTTTTGCGTTGAATCATAGACAATAATTTATTCATTAAGAAAATTGTGGTTTCTTTTTTGTTGTTATTATATTAGCCGTCGTTAAATTATGAACATAGTCTGTACCATTTTTACTATTTAATAACGAGTACCTACCTACTAAACATCGCAGAATAATAAAAGGTGTATTATCAACGAAAGATGCTAGTTTTAAATTTCATGGATTCATCTAAGACAGTAAGACCCAAAATATTTTTTTTATTTCAAAAAACAAATCATTACTTTTTCAAAGACAAGAAATGACTAAACATATACGTACAGTTAACAGAACGAAGGTTATTTGCTCTAACTATTCATAATTAGTAATTATGAATAAACGTACGTTTTATACACTAGGCTATTAAACAAGAATTAGTTACGTTTTTAAATAATTTAATAAATCCACTTTTTACACCAAAAACTAAAACCTAATTAGGTACTTATTTTAGTACCTATATCATGTGGAGGGCATACAATATACAATATTTATAAATATAAATAAAAATATCTTTATTCTAAATCATTACAAAATTAAATCAAGTACTATAAACTCTTCATAATAATTTTGTTGATAATTTAATCTGTTTATTGATGCGGTGTTTAGTTACCTAGTTTGGTGCCTAGTTAACAATTATTATAAATCGAGTATTTGAGTTAACATAATGCCAATTTGTAGAACAATACAATTATAACTATTGCGTATGGACTTAAGACAATGCAAAGTTCTATCGCCTATGTGCAGGATTAAAGTAAACTCCAATATATTGTTTAAAAAATTACCATTTATATAGCGATATCGAGTATTTATCACTCCTTCCAAAGCCCCTTTCAACTTTCAACCCCACTATGGAATGATAAATATCTAATATCTTTTATCGTTCTCAATATTAAAATTGGAGATTTGCATTTGTAACAGGATTATATAACAGTATATTCACCGTGGTTGTATCAAACCGGCTGTCGAGCTCGTCGTCGCGAAACACAGTAAGAGGAGCAGAACCTGAAACCAAAATATTTGTCTGCGGTGAACCAAATTCGTTTTGGATTGGCCGAGAGTGACGCTGCCACCGCGATCAGTGGCGGCTATCTAAAAATATTTTAGGGATTCTTAGCATTTTCAATTGACGTTTGATCACCTTACAATACGTTCACCGTTACCTACTTTAAAATAGGGACCAAATTTGTTTTAACCCATTTTTTCAAAATTTAAGGGATGCTTCAGCACCGTCTTAACAGTGGAGCGTAGCCGGAGTCCCTATTCTTAGGTGCATCTCGAAACGAGCAAATGTCCAGGATTATCTTATTCTAATTAATATAAAAATATTGATCTTAAACGTGGAAAAATATTATAATACGCCAACACATAATGTACCTACTAATTAATTAATACTAAATAATTAATTAATTATACACAGTGTAATTGTTAAATACATTCAACCTCGTGGACTGCACTCGTATGTGTATTACACTGTCAACCAATAATAATATGATCGAAATTATTTAAGTACAGAAAAATAATGCAGACTTTTGTGTGCTAGATTTTAAAGACGAGAGTTCTGGTTTTGGCTTTACATGTTTTTCAACAATTGTTCAAACTACCTAATTGATGAAAATAAGACGTCATAAAATTTACAAAAATTTCGACTATTTTTTAGACCGACGATAGGACTTTACGAAAATAAAATTTACAACATGACGTCACTTTTGAAGTCCTGTAGGTATTTTACGGCGTACAAAGGTATATCGATAATGATCACCCGAAATGTTTTGCGTTCCTCAGCATCTCTTTGCATCGCACGTTTAAATTTAAACTCTAGCAAATTTTTTTAATATTAATACTTATAGGTACTGTGATAGTCCATAACAATAGTATAATTAATTTACCTACTTTTGTAGCCCTAGGTTTCATGTTCACAGTAGGTACATCGAAACACCCCCGAAGATGTTTTCATGGACTTTACCGACTGATTCAGACACGCGTGACGTTCCTTTACATTGGTTTTTCGTCACAAAACAAATGAATAAAACCGCGATGTATAAAAAAATAACGATTTCCGATTATTTGCAAAATGAAAAAATTATGACTGTGCGGCGTTTCACCTACCGAACTCTGCCAGCGCAGAAACGAACGTCGTTGCGGCCACAAAACTTGTCACACTCTGATTATTGGTAATTATAATATTATATGTTAACTAATTTAAATTACACGTCGATTATAAAGTTATTTGTTTGAATCGTTCACTCTTCCATTAAGACGTAATTAAATTATTATTTTTTTTTTAACCCACATTCTTGTGTGATTCAGTGTTTTTATATACAAAACAAAAGATTTTCTAATGTTTTTTTGTGTAACGTTTGTACTCTTTTAAACGTCAATCGACTGTTAAGCTCGTAAAAATAATATAGGTGCTTTAGTACCTAACAAAGTATAGATTAGGTACACCTTTTAATGCTAACCGACAAAATGACCTCGTCAAAACTTGACCAGACAAATTTGATAATATCATTTAAATATAGCCCTCCGACAAAAAAAACACAGATATTTTGACCAAAAAAGTGACATTATGTATTATAATAATATAATAATATATTCTGTGTTTACTAGTGACACTATCATTACGATTTAAGTTGGTTTCCCCCTTGTGAAGTGGTTTTATGACAATTTGGATTCTATCAAGTGGTTTTTTGTTGTACTCGCTAGACTCGCAGTAATGTCTGAATAAAAAGACGCTACAGTGGTAAGAAAACTATAATACCTACCCATAACAATCTAGTAGGAATCTGGTCATTTAACCATGGATGTTATGGGAACTGACGTCCATTGAGCGTTTTAAATTTGTGAATATAAAGTAATTGTAACTAATTAATCATTAGTTGTAATTTTTCATTACCTATGTATTCATTTAAAAGTAAGTAGATATCACTTCCATAGCACTTATCATTCTTTGGACAACTGCCCTCAACCCGTTAAAATATAGATAATGTATAGAATTTATGGTTAGGTATAATGTTTGATTTTGGAACACACCACTTGAGTTGACAACCAATTATCCTTTTGTTGACACTATGAGATTTGCACAATTTTTATGGTACCTTTCAGTTAACTATTGACTATAGTATTGAATTTCAATTGAAAATAGTTAGTAAAAACCATTGATAATCAAATATTTGAAAACAGGTTTTAAGGATGAGAATGGAATTGATAAAACAACATAATATTTGATATTATCAAATTGCTTCCAAACATAATACTTGAGAAATTATTTTATTTCATCATTTACATAGAAAAAATATTTATCTGTATGGAAAATTTAATACACATATATCAATAAATTATTATAAGAATACAGGTCAGTTTTAGTTCATTGGAAATGAAATTACATTCACCTAAAAATATACATACTTAATATTATAATACATAAAAACAATACCTTAACGTATCTTTAAAAAAAAATATTACTACAAAATGTAACATTGATTGATACCCTTGTAATAGAAAAATAATCTTCAAACACAAATTTTTCACTGATATCACAATCAAGATTAGAAATTATAGATGTAGACACTAAAACTATTTATTTATTCACTATTTATTAAAGTTTGTACAATCATGTGCCTCTTTTCGTCATACACAAAATTATTATTTTTGAACAATTTACTTTCAAAGAATGGCCTGAAATCGTGTACGTCTATCTGTTTAACCTAGAAAAAAAAATTGTAAAATTATTAAAATAAACTGAACCATCAGTTGGTATCCAAAAGTTAAATAATTACTTTGTCTTTAAAATCTTTTTCGTGTATTTCAATTGTGTTTACAGTCACACCATGTATACCCCTAATATAAGCCAATTGATCAGTAGCCATTTGGTGCAATATGAAGTACAGAAGTTCTGCAATATCTTTTTTAAATGACAAATATTTCTGAAAAGCCTGTTAAAAGAAAGACATATTAAATTTGTTTTTATGTTGCGCACGAGGTACATATAACAAAAAATAGGTATTCAAATGGGCTTACTTTTCTCATTGTTTTCATAACACTGTATTTTTGGGTTTCAATAAAAGATTCTAACATTATGCGTATGGCCATGTTCACATCGTCTTCTTGAACGTAGTCTCTCAAATGTATTTTAGCATTAGCCTCTGCCATACGAATTATGCTTTCAATATGTCTAACTGTAATCGGCAGACTTCCAGTCATCTAAGTTAATAAAAGTAAAACAATTATATTTGAAAAAGTATATTACTTACATTTACCGTTTGATAATTACCATAGACTCTTGCCTGAGTTGACTATACATTTTAGCAACTTTGTCTTGATCCATACGATGGAGTTTGGGGTGAATATTTTGTTTAGAATACACAATATACTTTTTCAATAAATCTTGTGATATTGGTTCCAAGTCTGTGGTAGAAAATGGATTCCTTAGTTCGCAAATGTTGTCTTTGTTCAGAGGGTGATTGCGCATATGAGACTGTACTACAAATGTTGCTAGCTGATTGTCTTTGACTTGATCAACTTCATCGCGGACGACGCATAAAACGTCAAACCTTGACATAATAGGTTCTGATAAATTCACCTAAAAAATGGACCACGCACATAATTAAAAATTAAAAACTGTAAATATTATGGATTGACAATTTTAGTTAACAAACATTTTCTGAGAAGGTCATTGCTGGATCGTAACGACCACCAATTGGATTGGCTGCAGCCATAACAGAACACCTGGCTTGCAGAGAAGTCACAATACCAGCTTTGGATATAGAAATACTTTGTTGTTCCATGGCTTCATGTATTGAAGTTCTGTCTTGATCATTCATCTAAAGATTTAGTATATGAATACATATAGCCAGGATTTTATTAGAAAGGGTGTGTCCTGAATTTGAATGCAACTTTAAACCAATAATTGTTTTTATATTTTTACCCAACTTGTCAAATAAAATTTTTCATAATTTTTAAATTTTTATGAGAAAGACAGTTCCATCAAAATTTAGTGGTAGTTTTGGAATAATGGCAAAAAGTAAAAACAACATTGAAAGGAGTGCAATGCTCAAATAAAATTATAATAATGCTAAAACTTAATAAGATTTTTAGAAATTTGTCAACAACTGATTGATTATTTATATCTTGATAGAGAATATTTTTCCAAACATTTAAAAATAAATAAATAATATCTTTTAAGATGGCAAATCACCAAAACTAACATATTTTATTATATATATTTTTTTTTATTTAAATACAAAGAAACTCAAAACACCCCACCACTCATCTATGCATCAGTGAAAACTTGACTGTAATAAATTGGAACTTTATTTTTGTATTTGTAACACATACCTTGTCAAATTCATCAATAATACAAACTCCTTGATCGGCCAAAACTAATGCACCAGCTTCTAATGTCCATTCTCTGGTTTGATGGTCGCGCTTGACGTATGCAGTAAGACCGACAGCTGAAGCACCTTGTCCAGTAGTAAAAACTGCACGTGGTGCTATTTTTTCAACATATTTCAAGAACTGAGATTTTGCTGTTCCTGGATCTCCACACAATAATACATTTATATCTCCTCGAAGTTTATGTTTGTTACCTATTCAAGAAATTAAAATAGGTACCTAATATTAATGAAAATTATACACTTAAAACAAACACCATAAATTTTAAATTTGTTCAAATATTTTTTTAAACAAAATAAAGCCAAGATTGCTAACTGAAAAAAGTTATAAAAAAAGTAAATAAAAACTTTAAATTCTAAAAATGTTACTAAAATTAGTTTATGAACCATATTTTGAATTAGTTACTGTAGAAAAACACTTAAATAGTGTTTTAAATGTTATAAAAGACCACAGTAAATAAAACTAAACAAATTTCACAAACCTGGATTCTTTGGTTCACCACCAAATAATGCAAGCGATAAGCTTTTTTTTATATAATCATGTCCATAAATTGATGGAGCAATAGATGCAGCAATACGTTCACCAATCCTATGGTCTTTAGCCAGTTTCAAGATTTGTGACACATCCTCATCAGTAAGAGACTCGACAATATGTTTATTATCTTTTACAATTAAATGATTGGCCATGATTAAAGTAGCAAATACTGGAAATCCATTTCCCGTATTTAAGGATCCATCATAACTGTTGGAATATATTCCGGTCACATCTATTTCATCGCCAGGTTTACACTGATCACACAGATCAGCTAATAGGACACAGTCTTTACTACGTGGAATACGACCAGGTGGTATACTGCCTGGAGACTCTTGAATGGTAATTTTTTGATAATTTCTGTACAAAGTTTGTTCCATATTAACCTAAAATAGTAAAATTAAAAACAAGTTTATGTGAAAGTTGTTAGCAGAAGTCAACAGCAAATGCATAAAAGAAAATTTAAAAAACAAACCATAAATGGGCCAGTACTTTGACACTCTGGACAAGAACCAGGTTTAATTTCTTGACTTTGAGATTGGGTAAATGGTCCTAAAACGTGACCACATTTTGAACAATCGTATTTGATTACACTCAGTTGAGGCAACACTCCTGTAGTTGAAGTAACTACACCACGAGTTCTGACCAACTGGTTTAGATGAATTTTCCTGAAAAAATCAATTAAATAAGAAATTAGACACAACAAAAACTTAAGTGATTATTTTCATAAGTATAAAGTAATAAATTAGATACTTGAAAGTGCGGATCTCTTCAATAAGTGGTAAATCAGTAATTCGTACAAATATTTCAGAGGTAACTCTTCCATACTGAGGATACATGGTGAGTACTAAATCTTTGGCTACTTCATTGAATATACTTATCATTTCTGAAGGCGCTTCAGGTAAAAATAATGCCAATGTATGTTGCTTATTGGCCAAATTTGTAAATTCTACTTCCAAACTACAAAAATTGCTTTCACACATCCTACGAATTTTATCTTTATACAAATAGGAACCACTCGAGGTAACATCATTACGCAAGAAATTCTTGAAACGGTTAGCAATTTCAGTCCTTGGACCTAACATAGCTACCCACTCGGCTACAGTATGTCCTTTTGTATCTTGTAAATTTTCAATTGATTCAATCATCTACAACAAATAAAATCACACATGACAATCTTTAGAATAAAATGTATGTCTCTTCATAAAATGTGGAATAGATATGCTAACGGAGAAATAAATAATTTTTTTTAAATTAATTTAAGCTTAATTAGGTACAGTATGTTATAGATCAGGTTAAATCTAATTTGCAAAGGAACTAACTTTTTTAGGAATGATGAATAAACCATAAATAAACTTAACAAAACCATAAACTACATATAAATATTAGATTATATATCATTTTGATATAAATTGAAAAGTACTATTCACCAATTATGACTAAATATTTTTCATATAAAACTATTGAACAAATAAAAATAAAAACAATTTTAACTACAAAGGTATACATAATATGTACTAGGTAGATGGAATATTTTAAAATTTAGGTAGGTACATTGAAGTTCATAATTCTGCATTAAAAAAATTCAAGTAAAAATATTAAGTCAATCATGTCTTGTTTTATAAGTAGGTACACATTAAATGTTTTTGTTAATACACCAATAATAATATTATCAGCAAATAAATTACTTTTACTCAATGAATTACATACTTCTTCATCTTGCTCGTCGTCAACAATAAAGCCGGCTGCAGCTCTTTCGGCCATTCGCCGTTTCTTTCTCGAAGCCTCGTCATCATCGTGTTCATCTGAAACAATACACACAATGAACGGTCTTACAATACAAAGCCTTACAGGCAACAGAGGCCGCCCACAGTAAACAGTAATATTTCTTACCATAGAGAATGTCGTCAGCATCTCTTCGGCCGGTTCCCTCTTCACGGTCACGTCTCAACAGTTCCCTCTCGGCCGCGGCCCTCGCGCCCGGACTCATGGCGTCGTATTCATCCTCGTCCAACACGTTGCCGTCGTAGCGATCCAGCGCCGGTATTGGACGGTAGTCTCTGTGTAAATATTGAATTGTTTGCTCAACAATTTTCAAAAGCTACACACGGTGACATTCCACTCGAACACTGCACACAACTTACCTCTCCAAGTTATCGCCGAACAGTTCTTCGCCATCCTCTTCCTCTGGATCATCGAACTGACTCAGATTGAGCTCGTCACCCTCGCTCAACACCTCGTCTTCAAAATTCCGCACCGGCGACGTGCCCCGGCCGTCCAGATCGACCTCTTCGAAGGGCTCGGGGCTGCTGCTGTCTCTCTGGTCGGATCAAAAAGTGCAATCGTTGTTATAATTATGGTTTTTTACACGCAAAAGCAGAATTATTATGGCAGACTGGAGAGGCTAAGACCCCCCAAAATAAAAAAAAAAAAAATACGTATAGGCAGTGGGCACAAAGCCCCACCAAGAATGTGTAAAATTGAAGACGAAAACATACTCAAAAAAAACTAAAAAAAAAAAAAAAGACCCCCTTAACTTTTGTCTCAAATCCGAGGCAGTATATTACGGCAGAATAATATTATGTGACAAGACCGGAATCGGAAACCACTTACGTCGGACATTCTGCTTGGGTAGACGTCCGCTCTGATCGCTCGTCACACGCACCTATTCTTCTATATCGACGAGCGAAAATGGCAAAAGAAAACGATACGGAAAAGTAGAAAAACAAAATTATGATACGGTTCGAAAACAAAAACTAGTCGTAGAAACGTGTCGACGTCGTGTGCCCGGACAGCCCGATATGCGATGTTGGGATAGAGGTCCCGGCATGGTGAACATCAAACAATTGAAATGGCGGGAAACGTTTGATCTGATGTTGGACACGAAACGAATAGACAGCGCGGGAATTGCATTTCAAAACTAATACAAAATACAAATAAAATACGTAGAAAATACTCTATATAGTATCTTACGTATTTGAATGCGATATAAAAGTTTCTTTGTATGAAATATTAATTTTCTACATCGTTATATTTCAATCAAACACATTTTGAACCGGGAAGACAATGTGTCGTAAACGAAAACGGTGTTTATCAACTGCCATAATTTGCATATTATATAGTTTATATTAAGGGGGGCGCAGCGCAACGTATTTTGCATGCTGTTCTTTAGACAATTAAGCGGTGGAAAATCAGGCATACTTTCGTACGTCCGAATTTCACGATTTTTCTCGATGGCTATTCGTCCAGGCTATTTAGACATCGGATTTTTAATTTTCAGTTTTAAAATCAAGATTTTAACTTGAACATTTCTCAATATAATTGCATTACAGTACTATTAATTTTTGACGTATCGGATTTTAAATGAAAAAAGCATGGTTCCTAAGTAGCCAAATCAAGAAGTTTATGAATTCAACCATATCTTCAAAATAACGCTCGGTCGTCAGGAAGTCATAATACGTTTAATTTACCCCCGTTTTTTGTGGCTCATATAACTTCAAGAATAACTTCCTCAAAAATACATTTCTATTTTCGTGACGTTATTGACTAGCACGTGCGTGCGAATAATTGTTTTTATGAGATCGCGAATACTCCACATTTGATCTGAAGGGCACTGCAGGCGTTTGTTCATTGCTTCTAAACACAAAAAACAAAAACAAATGTATAATAAGTTGCCTATTTAATAATTCCTTAGAGCATGACAAATATTATACACTTATACTTGGGTGGGTACATTACATACTATAACTGTTAGGTACAACCACAGATCACTTTTTTTTCCTTAAAATATTTAATTTTTTGTCAATCAGTGTACTTCTCAAGTGTATAATTGTTGTTACTTTAATTTTTGTGACATTAAAACCATGTATAAATATATAATGAAAAATTATTTTTAAGCTATTTCTTGTTTGATATTTTCAACAAATATACACAAACGTTGTTTATTTTTTGGCGTTTATTTTTTAAGTTTTATTTTTTTTGTATTAGTTGTGACTTCTAAAATAATTATCTCACGATGATAAAATTAAGATATTCCAAACAATTTTCACCATTTTAAGTCCTGAGCGCAACGATGTTTTTATTTTTTTTCAGTAAACTTAATACTTTAAGGGTAGTAAAAATGCTCAGTATCTTTAATGAAAGGTCTATGAACTCTGGTATCTTCGGGTCTCAATTTTGAAAGTTCAAAATTGAAAAAATTACAGTAAAAAAACTAAGTGAAAAACGTTAAAAATTACAATTAACGTGTTTTTTTTTGACAAAATCGATTTACTGTATTGGCCATAACATCCAAAATAATGGTCGGAACAAGCTTTTACATAATATTCAAACAGATAAGATACAGATTCGAGATGAATGTTTCAAATGATTTCGAAAATTGTTGAGCTTATAATAATGAACTTTGAAAATCTCTAAAAATTTACCAGGACGTATAGACGTATAGGCTGACTGAGCTTGCTCAGAATCGTTTTTTTAAAGCAATGATTTATCATTGCTTTCAGTTATTACATAAAACGTTTGAAGAACCACAACTTTCAAACCGGTGACCCACCCAAAGCGTAGTCACTATTCCGTTTTTTATTATTAATTTTTACGTTGCGTCCGTACTCGATAAATCGTTAGCGGCGGCAAATCACGGACGGATATAAACAAGATATAGATAAAAAAATATTAATATTTGTTCAAATTTACTTATATATATGTATATATATATTGAACAAAATAAACAACCGTTCACAGAGTTTTTACATTTTTTAAGCGACCGCCGTTTCACGCGACACATTGTCGTGCATAGGTACACGGTATTATTTGAAGTTTGCAAATTAGTTAGTGGGTACACTGTGAAGTCTCGACCATCGGTCTTCTATAGAGTACCTACCTGTACTTTGGCATATCAGTGTGTGTATTTATTATTTTTTTCAGTGACGTGAACGGTTTGACATTTTACATATTTGTGAAAGTAGTATTGTAGTTCTTGTATTTCACGAACACTTCACTCCGGGTCGAGTGTGTACATAAATTTTGTGTTACAGTTGTATCAATGGATTTGGCAATGAGAACAGAAATCGTGTGTTAGATCACGGAAAAATGAGCTGACACATATCACGACAAATCCATTTCGGATCGATGGATTACAACAATAATAATTCACAACAATGATACCCGTTGTATGGATATTTTATCTCTGTGAGTAGATTACCTGATTACCTAAGTATTATTTTGAGTCTTCGGGATACCATTTATTATAATCCGGAAAAAAGGCGTCTACTGTGAATAAAGAGTATGGCCAACAATACTTTTTGGGGCACTAATGTGGATTCGTATTCAAATTTTCCACAGCAACAAGTAAGTTTTGTTGTCTGCGATTGACAGTTTGTTCAAACAGGCAGTGACGTTTTTGTTTTGTTCCGTGCAGGCCATAAGTTCGCAACAAAACGATGAGTGGAGCTGTAGTACGGACGATTGGAATTACATTGAACAATCTGCTACGATCAACAAAAACAGCTCACCAAAATTTAATCCAACCTTAAATTCAGATTTGACATTCAACAATCATTCTGTTCCAGACCCGAACAGTGGAACTGCCCAATCTTTAGTTAACGAAAATAGGTCTTCTAACAATTTTCACGGTGTAGTTGAAAATGGGCAGTGTACACTTCCTCCAGTTGTCAATAATTGGTTTGATAAATCTGAATATCAACATGAACATTCTCTTCAACATAATATTAATAATCAAAGTTTTGTAAACAACAAAATATGTGATAATTCTGTTGAAACTGATGATAATTTCTGGGTTGACGTTGAAAACAGAGAAATACTCCCTCCAGAGTCATTCCAAAATGATTCACTTCAAGACGCAATGAATAGTTTACAAATAAGCAATGAGGTAAGGTGTATAATTTGATTACTTAACAACTTTTATTTAACTATTAATGGATAGGTATCTTATATTTGGGTAGTATTCGTTTTGTTATTTACAAGTTTGGTAATTTTGTACTTTTGGGTGCAGGTTTTTAATATCATTATTAATGCTCTTTTATATATTATTTTTTTAACCGTTTATCATTATAAAACACCTAATCAAATTAATTTGGTACCTATATAATTAATATTCAATGTTCCTAAGAATATAGAGTTTACACATGACGAGTCTTGGCTGTGCAACCATGCTATGTGATAGTTGAGTACCTAGGTATTTTAAACTGTTAGTACATAATTTAGGTTCTAAGTATGTAGATTTTTGAACAATTCATTGTAATAGTAACAAGCACTATTAGTCCTACGTTTTTTGATGATCTGTGTTGTAGGTACCCTATTTATTTAAAATATTTATTCTTATTTATACCAATGACTAATTGTATTTTTAAATTTTATTAAAACTGATTGGTTTTTACACTACCTACTTGCTAATGTTTGACCGGGTTTTATAAATAATTATTTTAATCATATTCAAAGTAATGGAGTGATATTCATTGCACATGTTGGATGAAATTAAAATACTTGCATTTATGTTTAGGTAATCAATTCTAATATATGTGATAACAAAAACACATTTAATAACAGTGAAAATTTAAAAAGGAGTCCTACAGATAATGATGATGGTACGTTTTTGTTATAATTAATTTTTATATGTCAAAATATATATATATATATATATATAAAGTGTTGGTAAAGAAAATACAATGTCAAATACAAAATCAGTGGCTACTATTTTGAATTTCAATCTGTAACTTGATTTGGTGTTAATTCTTGTTATTTCTACTATTACATAGTTTCTGCTCATATTGAACAAAAATTGAGGGTATATTGTTTTATTAAATTTATTTACCTAAAAGGTTTTATTTTTGTTAATAAGCTTCAAAAATAATTATATCTAGCTAGATTTGTTATGCTTGTCAACCGGCCGAGTGTATCAGCAGTGATTACAAGTTTTTTCAAATGACAGAGTATGACATGTTTTTTTTTTTTAAATCCTGCTTATAAATTTCGATAATTGCAAAAAATGAAAATTCAAATCAATGATTTATTTGTTGATTTTGTTCTTGTAGTAATTTCAAACATTAATTGGTATTACAGTAAATAATAAATGTATCACTGGTTAGTAATAATTAACAAACTAATTACAGTTTTTTTATAGGCATTGATTATAATTTTATAACAAACACCCTGCAATAATAATTGTTAAAATTGTTTTGTTATTTATCAACTAAAATAATATTTTCCAAAGAATTACTGCAAATGTATTAATTAAATATATTATACAGTAGTGTATATACATGAAGTAACGAGGGAAAAAATAAAAATGACGTCTGGACAGTGGTCAAAACACTAATTAAATTTTTGATGTATAAAAGAGTAGTCAAACATTGGCTAGATTACCTTTAAAATAATCAATTACCTATCATGCTTTTAGCTGTGTCATGAACATTTATGAATTAAATGATAACTGATAAGAAACTTACTGGAACATCCATATTTTACAAACATTAGGGTCTATTTAAATATGGTTTGAAGGGCCATGCCCCCTATCATTTTTATTGCCTACGAAAATACACCCCCAGGATAACAAAATGTTTAATACACAACTGATTATCTATGTTTGTTTGTATCTGATACTGATGAATAAATTATTTTTTACTTTCTATTTTAGATAGACCTCCAGTTGGACTTCATAGATTAGTTACTGGACAAACTAAATCGTTTGAAGATTATTCTAATACTGAACTATGCGGTCCACAACCATTTGATGTTCGAACAGTTCTTGGCCAATTAAGTGATGATGATATTCCTGTTCAACGACTTGTTACAGGTTCTCAAAATGGAACCAAACCAATTGATAATAACTCTAATTTTCAAAGTACTGATAGCAACTCAGCTACGTTAAAAAAGCTCCCATCATTAGAACAATTTCAAAACCAGTTTGAAGGCCATTCTCGACAAGTTATACATAGAGACGTTGAAGATTTTGTTACTCATCCAAATGAAAGCCAAAAAATGGATGATTCAATTAGATGTGTGTCAGATCTTGATATTTATTCGCCAAGTAAAAATGAATTACAGCCAGAGTTTAAAGAGCCTATTACAGTTATTAGAAAAAGCCGCCCAAGAATGTCAGATCATGAAGTTTTTGAACGAACTGGTCCAGATGGATACATGAATGAAACAAGCCCTTATTTAAGAACCACCCAGAATCAAATAAAACCAATAGTAGATTCTCAACCTGATAATAGCTTAAAATTGTCATCTTCTGCTCAAGATAGTATTGAAAGATTTCAAGAATATGAAAGATTAGAAAAACAAAAAGAAAAAAAACACCCGGCTCCTCCGCCAGGTTTTCATAGAATGGTTGAAGGTAATATTGGAGAAAGTATCCAAAAAGCAAAACAAACTCAAGTAAACAAAAAAAATGATGAACGACAACGTCGCCATTCATTTGATTCTGATTCTTCGGTTCATTTGAATAACCCAGTGTCTGAAGATAATCGTAAGAATAACCGCCGAGATCCTCCTCTTAAAAAGTACAATAAAAGTGGTGAACGTTATAATCGAGACAGAAGAAATCGTCACTCTAGAGAGTAAGAAAATAGAGTTATTAATTTATTATTATACTTATATTTCTATAAATTAATAAGAATTATTAGAAAGTTAGAGAAGGTTAAAGGTTATTTGGTTATTTATAAAATATTATACTAGCTCTAGAAGGCTGAATACTTGTTAGGGTAAAATATTACTACCTATTGGCTATTATGACATTAAAAACAGACATTTTGTTACAAGTTTTTGGATAGTACTTAAGTTAGTATTCAAAATCTACAACTTATTAGTTTTCTAGTTAAAACTTATTAGTTGCTGTTAAAACACCCCAAAAATGTTTTTCTTCAAATTTTTTTAAAAGTATTTCAAAATATGATTGTTTTAAATATCAGTCTAATATATGTGATGTTTCATTACTCATTAGTCACTAGACTGACTGAGTAATAGCTCATGGGTGATATCCTTTTTTTTTTTCAAGTTTTTTTTTTATTTAAGAATTTATTTAGTTATATTTAAGTTATGATTGATGTTGATTTATTATTGTTATACTAGAAGTGAAGACGATTATTTATATGAAGAAGAAGAAGATAATGCTTCATTAAGTCCAGATGTTGAACCTGAATATCGATCACATCGATCTCGTAACCATCAGTCCAAACGATTCAGGCAAAGAATTCCTCACGAAAAGTATTAATTTATTATTAACAGTTGATTTTGTTTGATTATTTTTAATTTGCTATTAACCGCAGTACACAATAAGAATGAAACAAATCTTAATAATCTTAATATTTAACTCACATACCTAACTATAGCATGTTTTTGTCCTGCTTTGCACAGTTACGACCATTCAGACATAGAATACCCAAGCGAATATGATGAATTTGATGAATATGACAGAAGAAGGCGATATAGGTAAACATTTTAATTGAGTTATGTAACTTAGTATGCTTTAGTTAAAAATTTCATATATTTATACAGTATACATTGATTTGTTTTCAAAATACATTTTTATTCTGTAAATGAGTTATCTATGTTATTAGTTCAAAAAAATTATCTGAATTAAGTGACTAAATTAGTGACCTACTATAGCAAAAATGTTGGTTCTAAGTTTAGTTAACAAATTTAAATATTTCTTTTGTTTAATTTTTACAAGTGATGAAAAATGTATAAAGGATGTTTTGAGAGAGTTTGATTTACTGAAAAAAAAAATTGTTGTAACTTTGAAACTTATGATTTGTGTCCATTTTAATTGATAATAATACGTTGTTTTCAATAAGTACACATAATAATTAATACAAAGTTTGAAAAGTTGTGTGAGCACTAAATTTTTTTATTATTTATTATATTTATACTCCACACGCGTTAAGATCATGCCCAGTTTAGCAGATAAAACAAGTTAAACATCTTCCTTCACCGTGCCTCTCACCTATTCACATTATACGCCACTTCCACTGTTACATGTAAAATGTACCCTATGCGCAGAATGGATGCTAAATTGTTCTCCGTCCGGTCATGATCTAGCGCGGAGTATAGTTTAATGTTTTTGAGTTTATTTTTGTGATTTTTAGAAGTCCTGAATCTGATCGATATAGAAGGCAACCTAGACATTATCGTGATAAAAGATACCAAGATGATATGAGGTGTGATTTTATTTAAATTTGTATTCAACCTTTTTATATTACATCTAATATCACATTTATTTATTTTAAATAGTCAATATTACAGAAAGGATGATGCTAGTTATCGTACTAACAGACCTTCAAGTAGAACTGATTCAGATTACCATAGAAGATATTCTCCAGTACCAATTCAAGATTATACAGCTCATATTGAAATGCTTGATCCATTAGAAAGTATGATGTATTTTTTTTTTTATGTTTTAAACTTTAATGATTTTACAAACATATATTTTTATTTTTAGGAAGAAATTTTCTTTTGAAATTTAGAGAAAACAACCCTAAAGCATATACATTGTGGTACACAAGTTATAAAGCCAAAGTTGAAATGCAGAAATTGATATCGAGGACTAAAAATGGTTCAGAATGTAGTACACCAATATCAACACAGTCACATGATGTGTATGTGTATATTATAGTGTAAACTTTTATTATTTTCACCAAACATATTATTAAACTTTTTTTGTATGTTTAGTGGATCTTTAAATCATATGGTTAAACTCGAAAAAGAAAAGGAAATTCATCGAAATACTCCTCTTAGATATCAAAAGTATCATACAAATGGTAATTTAATAACAAATTTTTGTTTATACATAACTATTAGTTTATGCTTTATTTTTCTTAAAAAATTTGTGTAACCCAAGTGCTCACTTGCATATTTATGTCCATTTTTACAATTTGAAATAGTTTTTTTTTTTTTTAGTTGATTATTTTGTTAATTTTATTTTAAACTTGAGGACAACAAAGAGTGCATTGATATAATTTGTTGATTTTAGATCAGCGGTTCTCAACCTTTTTGAGACATTTACCCATAAATTAGGTTAGATATTAATAAATACCCATCCCTCCCCAAAAAAAGTTGAGTTAAAAAAATAACAAAATATACATTATTATTATAATTATATTTATACAAAAAAGTTTTTATTACAACCAATAAGTATTGGTTATGTTAGTTAATGAGACGGTTGATATTGCTTGTTTCTTACAATCTGTTTAATATTCGGTTCAGTTTCAGCCAATATATTGTGTTCCAAGTTCAATCTGTTTCTTGCTTTTGTTTTCATTGTTACCATTGTTGAAAATTCACTTTCACACCTGTATGTTGTGAAAAAAGGAATCGGTATTTTAAAAGCTTTTTCCAGTAATAATGGATACTCGTCACCAATTTTTCGCCAAAATGTTGGTAGATGTGTGTTTTCAAAATCTATTTTTTGTGTGTTATCTTCATAAAGTCCTAAAAATTGTGCTTTGGCTTCAATTTCAGTATCTGGAGTTAATAATAATAGATATAAAGTACATAAAATAAAATAAGTATTTTAGTCTTTACCCCTCAAAAATTCGTGTTTTACCCCTTTGGGAGTAGTTACCCCCAGGTTGGGAACCTGGGTTCTGCAATTATAATATTTTTGATATTGCTTGAATTTGAAATAATAAGATTTGATGTGTACAAAGAGTATTTCAAGTAAGATTTTTTTATTATAACTGACAGTTGTAATATTAATTGATTTTAATATAATAAGATAATCCTTGAAATTTAAACCTTTTTTTCAGCAAAAATGAATATGACTTATGGACAATTATTTATGTTGGATTCTTCTAACGCAACGATTGATATTTTTAAAGTACTACCTGAATTGGATGATGTTGATACTGCGGAGTTATTTAGATTTTCTACACCATTTGTTTTGTTAGTATAAAACAATTATTAAAATTTCATAACTTATAATGCATACATTGTATATTTTGTATAGAGGTAAGACACATAAAAATGCTGTTGTTGAATATTTGCATAAACTTACTGAAGAGGCAATAAACAATTCAGAGAGACTGTTGTATGAACTTATAACTATGATAACTAAGCGAAATGGGGTAAGTTATTATATTTAGTATGTATTATTATTCTGTTACACACTTATTATAGTGTTGCCTATTTTATTATAATATGTATATACTTTCCAGTTTCTATCCAATCTCTTATCTCTATGTATACATAATAAATTTTATTAGTGAGAAATTTTTTCTGTTTTATTTAGATTGTTCATGGAACTGATATTTCTGAAATTTTAATGGATAATGTGGCTAAAGCTCCAGCTGACTTTGTGTTGTGCGAAAACATGAACATAAAAGATATTGAGAGAATGTCAGCCGAACCATCTAAAAATTTCAAGGAATTACTTTTACAAGGCGATAAGACTAAGACTTTAGGTTAGTTAAATGTAATGCAGTTATTATTTACTCTTACTCTTTATTTACTGTGTTCCACACAGTAACAAAACTATCATTTATGTACATTATTTTGATTTTAAAACAAGTTAGGTTTGAGACTGTTAGTCAAGACTGACATTATTTGTATAATATATAAATGATAATGCAAATATTCAGATGATGGATTCATAATATGATACAAATAGCAAATCTATTTTTTTAAACCTTTTTTTGATATTATTTTGTTATAATATATTTGTAACTTGACAAGATAAATTCAATTTTATGTTCTATTGCAACTATATTATATTCATCACTTTGAGGGTATTTTATTTAAACTGTATTAAATATTTGGTTTTAGAACTTGCTATATCAAATCAAGATTGGGGTTTGGCTTATACATTGGCATCGTATATGGATTCAAAGACATTCAATTATGTTCGGTTTAAATATTTCCAAACAATTCCTCAAAATGATACTTTACAAACATTCTTCCAACTTAGTAGTGGTAAAATACCATCATGTACAACTGTAAGTAAAATACACTAATATGATATTTTGTTGTTCAAAAGAATAATTTAGTTTAAAAATATGTAACTTATAATATTTGATTAGTTATAAGCTAGAGAATTCTTTTTTCTTTAAAATATGTCATGTAATTTTTTAGATTCTGGGCGTAGCAAAAAATTTATTTTAAAAATGTTTTGAAACTAATTTACTACATCATAGTCAGGGGTTGGAGAAGGGCTTATGGAGCTCAGCTCCCTTAAAATACTAAAAAAAAAATTCATGGTCCTGTTATTTTAAGTTATTCAGTTTATTAAACCTTTCTAGGCATTTGACAAAATCTCTATGTCTATGTCTATCTCTATGTCTATGTACTATATATGTGTAAAATATAGAATTATTAAAAAAAAAGTTTAGATTTTCTGGCAAAATTATAATTTTTTTTGTTTCTTTTGCTAGATAGTTGATTTTAGTTATAATTGTAGGTGATCAATTATTATTTATTTTTATAACTACATTTTTAAAATATCAATACAATTTTATAGTGATAGTAGAGTATATGAAAATATATAATAAATGTATAAAGTGGTGTTTTAATGAATTTACTTGAAAAATGTCATAATGAAATCAAACTAGAGTTTTCTAGGTGTTTGAAATTAATTATCGTTAATTAATTAAATTAATTAATTATATTATTTTAAGATTAAGAATTAATTTTAATTTAAATTAATTAATTTATAATTAATAATTTTAATTTAATTAAAATTAACCCTAATAGAAGTATAAAAGTATTTTATCTCAGTGTTTTATTTTCTAAAATAAGAATACTTCATATTATTTCCATTGCTTTAATTATAAAACTGTTTATAGTGTTGTACTGATAGTAGCTGGGGTGACTGGAGGAAACATTTAGCCATGATTTTAAGTAATCAACATGATAATATAAATATTGCACGTAGTGCCACCATTCAACTTGGAGACACTCTAAGTTTGTATACTTAATGGTTTAAAAAAATATTTTTTTTAATGTATTCTTTTCATGTTATTTTTGTCTTTTAGATGCCAAAGGTGATGTGTTTGGTGCTCATTTTTGTTATTTGTCTATTCAAATACCGTTAGAATCGGTTGGGTTGTCTTATAAATATACTCTTTTGGGTACATCTTCCAACAAACCTTTTGATAATCTGGCTACAAATCGTGCCATTCTATTAACTAGTGCCTACGAGTTTTCAATGCGATTAAATATCAGTGATTTTTATATTCCTAGTCTTTTGGTAAATTTTATTTAATATTTTAACACATAGTTACATTGGTTTATTATTTAAATATTTATTTTATTGTTTGTGTGTTAAGTAAGTTTATAGTTTGTATTATTTCTAGCCTTATAAATATTTGCTGGCATTTCGCTTAGCTGAGTATGGAAAATGTGAACCGGCTTTACACCATTTAGAAGCTATTGCATCTCAGATAATCTCATCACCTGGAACTGTGGACTTGGGATTTGTTGCAAATGTTGTAGAATTAAGTACCGACTTGCATTACACTCAAATATCAAATAATAATTTACCTGGAAATGTGGACACATTGGATTGGTTAGAAACGTTAAAATATATTTTAACAAATTCTGTAGATGTAAGTAAAAAAATTAGTATCAATTTAAACTAATAAATATAATATAATAGTATAAAAATAATAATAATACAATAATGTAAATAATATGCCATATTATGTCATTACGTTTTTAGAGCTGCCAGCCAGTAAATGATATACCTCCTACACATAAAATAGATAATTATCAACCACATCAAACTGAATCTTTTGTTGTACCTAATGAAGAGCAAACTGTAAGTTATATAATAATTTGAATTTATGAAAAATTTTAACATTATTGTATAGATTCCAGATACTACTGTAGACTATTCAAATAATTACCAAGCACCTCAGACTCAAATACCTTTACAAGTAGTTCAGCAACCATCTTCTTCAACAGCTAACCCTTATTGGCAGCCAAATTTAGTTCCACCACATACTGAACCAGCGCCTCTGCCTCAAAATGGTAAATTTTGAATTTGTAGTTAATATGCTTAGTAATTTATTGTTTTAACTAAACTATAGTTGTGTGATTTTTTATTAAGTATTTTACTTTATAATGTTTTTACTTTTTACAGTTATATGTTATTATACAATATGGGTTCATTAAATTAGATTTCTTAATTTAGTATTGTTTAAGTATATTTTATACTTTTTCATTTTTAAAGTCAATTTTTTTAAAGCTGTTTTTTTTGTTTACGTTTACAAGCGTTCAAAGTAATTATACTACTTATAGAAATTTGTTTTGTTAAAAAAAAAAAAAAAAGGTAAAATTCATGATATGAAACTTGTAAAAGTAAATGGTTTATGTTACGTACTATAAATTATAGATAATTTAAGAAATTATGATTTGTAAATTATTAATAGTATGTTGACAAAACTGAAAAATTATTTTCTATACAATATTTATTTGAGTAGAAGTAAAATAAAACAGATTTATGAAATTTGACTCCAGTTATGTTACATTAGTAGTTTGCATTTGACTTTAATTTTCTACATTCTTATGTGCAATTAAATTAATTTTTATTCTACTGTGCGTTTAAACTATTTCTTGGTGTCATAGTATATAGTGATTATAAATTATGCATTTATTTTTAAAACAATGATCAATGAAGTTATTCTTAAAATTATTTTATTAGTACTTTAGTACACCGAATTTAATGGATAATATATTTGAAGATAGATATAACCCCTTTAAGTGATTCTTTATAGTTTTATATCAATGAATGATGTGTTTTCTGTTAAAATTTAGTTATTTTTTAGGTATTGAGTTAAACTATGCATAATAAAACATAGTGATTATATTACTATAATGATATTAGAATTTAGAATTATATTACTACTATAAAGATAGAATATATAACTTCTACAATATATCTTTATGAATGTACAGAGAGTTAAACATGTTTAAATTATCTTTTGCCCATTAATTCATGATTTTCATTGGACATTATTGTTTTAATAGAATATTGTTTGACCCCACAACATAGTACATGTTTTACATTAGTTGGTCTTAAATAATTGGTCGTTAGACCATATTTGAAAACAATTTGTTCAAGATGTATTCTGTGTAAAAATATTAGGTATAGGATAATATAAGAATATTTTATCTAATGTATTGTACTATTCTGCATAAATAAATATAGTAAATTATGCATTTTATTTATAAGTTTATGTACAGAACACAGAAAAAATAATGTGAAACAGTTCAACATATTATGTTTTGATCAAATGTGTGTCAACTTTTGTTCGGTTAATTTTAAGTTTTCCATAAATTATACATAAAAAAATGTTTTTTAAAAAAAAACGTATTTAACCAAATATAAATTCTAAACTATTCACAAAAATTTGTTTTGTTATCCACTAAGTTTCAAAGTACATTATCGGCAGAAATTTGTGCAGGTTTGTATTGTTTACAAAAATTGCTTATTGCTATAAAAACATAATATTCTTATATTTTTAAAATTAATTGGTATTGTATTAGTTATTGGTTAATGGTTCATTCTTTTTGTCCATAAAATTGTCGAAGCTCGTTTATAAATTGTAATATCCTGAATTAGCATGCATAGTATAGCTTATTCATTATGATTCTACAAAAATAATTTACTAATCAAAGTACATTGTTATGTTCATAAATTAATGTTTCAATTGTTATACAGTGAGTTGTTTATGATACATTGACTGGATGCCCTTTAGTTTTATCTCAAATTTGTATTTTTTTTTTTTTTAACTTACAACATTGTACTTGACTTTTATTGTTGATTATTATATAAAACCAATAAAACTATGTATGTACATAAATATTGTAATATACTTTTGTTACTATTTAATGTAGATAGATTTCTATTGTCAGATGAGCGTTAAACCAATTCTAACTATCTAAGAATTCTAATTGATGTGTATTATTGATACTAGCCCCTTTTTATATACATAGTTGTAACATTGACTTGTCATTATTTGTTAAAAAAAAAATTAATGATAACTTGTAGAAATTACCAGTTATATTGATGTGCTAAATTAGCAATTGCTTCTCAAAATTTGAACAGTTTAAAATACAAAAACGTAGATTGTCATGTTAGAATATAGTTTTTTGTACTTGAAAAAAAATTATTTTGAAAAAATTAAGAAAAAACACGAATTTTCAGGAAATTACATTTATAACATTTTCTAATCGATACAAAATTTTACTGAAAAAATATAAATTGAATAGAATCAATTTATGCTATAGTTATAATTGCAGTACTCACAAAAACTGTTTGGTTGAAGGTTGAAGACAAAATATATAGTAGAATGATTTAAGTAACTGCCAAACATTATGTGTTTAGCCTCAAACCAATCAGTATGAATATTATAAAATAATTAAAAACTTCTGGCTACATCGTAAAAAATATTATAATCGCAAGTGTTTTGTTTTTACATTACAACATTGAAAGCGAGTCTTCAAATATTTTTTTGTATAATATGTTAATTATTTTGTTTTTATTCTGATGTGTTTATCCTAGTTTTTGAATTTTATAGCAAATTTTTAGTAGGTTCATAGATTGATAGATTCAAATGTAAGATTTACCATTCATATTTCAATCTATAAATACTTAAAATTATTATTATACTTGTACTTTGTTTAATGATTGATTTGTATTACATTCAAAATCAATTGGTACTATTTAAGACTTTGAATGGATTAAAGTTGTAAGTAATCCATTTGTATTAACAAACACAAATATTGCAACTTTAGTTCAACTTTAATTATCTTTTTGTCACTATAATGTATTCATATTTTAGATCACACACAGTACTATGATCCTACATCTATGATTATGACGGAAGAAATTACTAATCATAGTACACCAAATGAAATGACTACAGAAATATCGACTATTGCTGCTCCGGATCTCACGTTAATGGCTGAACCAGAAAAGAACATATCAACGGCACCTAAATTTGGATTTTTTGATCGCCAAATGGCTGAGCTAGAGCCTAAGGTATGTGTATATTATATGTTTTATTATAAATTTTAATATTTTGTTTGTCAGTCAATCCTGTATCATTTTATACATATATATGTATATTTATTTTAAGTTGTTTTTTTAAAATAAAAATGTTTAAAATTCTACAAAAATAAAGTACTTATAAACCGTAATATTTTTATTGACAGGGCCCCAGTGTAAATGAACATAAATCCGCAGTCAAAAAAGATGTAGACAGTAAACGTTCACAAAAGGAAAAAAATTCATGGCTTGGAGGATTAACTAAATTTTGGAAGCCTTCCAACAATACAGATGTAAGTCATAACTTATACTGTCTGATTATAGATAAATTAATTATGGATAATTACCTTATTAGTATATCTAAAAAAAAAACTTAAAAAGTAAAAAATTGGGTTCTGTGCTACATCTTAAAAGAGATGGAAATTTACTATTCCAAGGCGGATATTAGAGACAGACACTAGAATATAATTCTTAAAATTCTGTGCCTACACGACAGTCGTTAAAACAAATAATTAGAGCCAGATATATGATTGAAATCAAATCTCAAAATTTTGGCTCATAATGATGGTTACATCACCATTCAAGTGGTGTAGATTTTATCAGTCCACCTATTCAAAACTGACACTTATTTTATGGCTTGCCATTCTATTATTTAGGTGGAACACTGTCACTTCAGTTTTTAATGGGTTTGGTTTGAGTCTCCAGCGTTTGAAGTATGAGTTTATTAGTTCTCTTAAATGACATGTCAATGTATTTTTAAAATTTTCAAAAACATTACTCTATAGATTATACATTACTCTAGACTGGCTAGTGCAATATCATTTGCATAAATAATTTTTCTTGAGCTTGTTGAAGGAAGATCATTAGTGTATACTGAATAGATTAAATATTAATCAGGCCAGCGCTGAGCCTTGTGGTAACCCATTGTTTAATAATCTGTTTTTACTTTTTACTTCTCCTATGTACACTGTTATTTCCCTATTACTAAGCATGTTGTTAAGTATCGTGTATAACTTTTTGCCTGGGAACACATCAAGAAATTTTGATTGTTGCCTTTTCCCGCATACCGTGTATTAATTATGGTTTATGTGTTAAAAGCCAATCTATAGAATTGAAAAATTCCCAGTTTCATTTTAATACTTCAGCTTTGTATAAAAATCCTCAAACACATTCACCCAATTGTTAACCTTTTGTGTGTTATTCTGTATTCAAGTTACAAGTTAGTGCTTTCTAAGTTTAATGTCATAATATTTTACTAGTTGTAAACAATGGTCGATGATCTTGTATCTACTCAAATATATAATGATTATCAAAAACAAAAAACATCTGAGGTACTAAATGTTCCAGTATAAAAAAATTTAATATTTTTACCTAATTAGTAATTCATAAAATGTTTGATAATTGTTGAAAATATTGAAGAATTTTTCTCTACTTTTATGTTTTGTAGTGACCAATTCAATATTAAAAATATATTTTTGATATTTTACTATTAAGCCTTTCCTGTATAATTTGGCTATTGTGTGTGTGATTCAGCGTTCAAAATACAAGTTGATTTAATTTTACAATTAAATTCATAGATTTATGTGTGAAAATTATCTTATTAGATCCGACTACTTCCTAATCCTCTAAAAACTTGAAACTTTACAATCATTTTGTAATATATATCGAATTGTATTATTTTAGTCTGTTGGTGAAGATTTTGGGAATGATATGGTTCAACAGGCAGCGCCTCCTATGGATTCTGAGTTAAAATTTAATCCAGTCGCTAATAGTTCTCCTGCCAATCAAACCCAGAATCAATTTAAAATTCAACGGAAACAACGAGGTATTTTCATTCAATAAAATCCCATTGCTATTTTCGTGATTTTATTCATACAACTAACATTAATAATATATTACAGGGGTTAAAGATATGTACGTAAACGTAATGAGTAACAGTAAACCAACAGAAAATATATTAGCACCAGATTCAATATTCCAGACAAGTCAGCAGCCTTCAAACACGTTTAATCCAATATAATGATCCAGTAAACACTTCCGCTAAAACTACAAAGTATCATTATTACATAAATACAACATTTGTTTTAGTTAGTTGTTTCTTAAGAATTGTACTTTGGTGTTTTATTTACATTTATTTTTTGTTTGAAAATTCAATTATACGTGAGTATCACGTTTATTTTGAACATTTTATGCATAAGTTTATTTAAATTCTATATTAATACTCAAAACTTAATTGTTGACTGTGTATGAATATTGTTAATTTTACTTAAATATTCATAGGTGTTTAGACCAATTGGCGATTTATATGAATTGATCTTGAAAAGTTGAATTCAGTGTATGTAAATTATAAGAAAACAATATTATATTGATTTATGTAAATCTATTATTTGTTATCGAGACGTTATACATTTTTATTATTGTTTTATTCGGGTTGTATATTGAAATGTATATTAATGCATATAGTATCTATAAATAAAATTATTATTGTTTAATATTAAAGGGATTTTATAGGAAAATACAATTAAATACAAGTTATTATTACTTTATTTTATTTGGTATCATGAAATTTGGTAGTGATCTGTCTATATTCTATAATATTATTAACCTTATTTAATATACGACTTTAAACTGCTATCGTTTTTGGCTAAAACAAACTAGGGTAGGAAAACATGTCCACTTTTTTTTACTGATAGTAAGAGGATACATTTCTAGTCATAATAAATAAGACTTGAGTTCCTTACGTATTATAACACACCCAGTTCTGTGTGAATGGACTCGCTGAATTTCAAATTGCAAAATACTTGCATATTGTATTATAGGTGAGTATAGGAACGCTTTTGAATTTAGAAAATAATATTTGCTTATCATGTAGTTAATAGTTTTGAAACTTGCAGTTGAATTGCACAAATTACTCATAAACTTAACTAATATTAATAACGCAAAAAAAATTCTAATCTTTTCAACTGTTACTCAAGAAATAATAACAAAATAACAATGGATTTTGTTGAAAATGTGTTTGCTATAAATTTTACCATTAAAAAAAACATGTTTTTGGTTGGAGGCCATAGTTATTTCAGTATTGATAGTCAATGTGTATAGTATTAATGACACATGGAAATAAAAACATAAATACATTTATTCAAACTAAGGTACTGGTCCAATACAACGTAACTTCAAAAAACAATAAACATTATTCTTAGTATTAATTATTCTAAATAAAAAGTGAGTACAAAAATAATATGTAGTTGCTTAACATTAAAAAAGAAAAGAAAAGTTTTTATTGCCTTTTATGTAAAATAGAAAGTTTTCAGAAACTTTCTTAAAACTGTGAAACTTAAATTATAGGCAATAATGTTTAACAATAATAACATTTAAATCAATAATGAATGCATTTATTTGAGTTTTAATTGGCTTCTACAGTTCCGTACTTAGTAAAGATGACTTTTTTATTATAACCATTATTAATCCATTTGAGCTTGGTTCCAGCATTCTGAAATATAAACACAGTTAGGAGTTTTGACAAAACTTAATCAATTGTTTTAATTATATTTTACGCTAATTGCCGAGTATGAAGTTTTCGCACAACAGCCGGTTTGATGCGACATACATTTTTGGGACTATGTTTTCCACGACCTGTAATAATGGTAAGTTGTCTACCTCGGCTGTATGCACTGTTGAATTTTTTTAGTTTTAAAATATGTGCGTCTAAGTACAAGTCTAATATCAGAATAGCATCTTGGACCTAAAAAATAATAATTTAATTTGAATAGCTCAATCACAAGTCTTTTAATTACTATCAAGTACTGGTAAATGATGAAGGTCTAAACTGGTGGAGTTTTCATTGCTTTTAACCAAATCAATTAAAGCTTTGGTGTTGGCGTATTTTTCATTTTGTTTTGATTCTTCGGCCTGAACAACAAACAAAATGATTTATTACTACATTTTACAAAACCGGATTCAAGCACGATTAATTACTTTTTCCAAATAATATCCAGTGACTGAAGGATGTATTTTTGTACTCAACGATTGGTTAGCTTTGTTTAAATACTGCTGTCTCATGTGTGAATGTTCTAAAGCTTCTTGTCTATAGTTTTGATCACTGTTGGGATTGTCATGTTTATCTTCACCAACACAACTTTCTTCATTCTGTGCATGTGCATACTACATTAGTTGTACATAGCACATATTATTATACTCAAATACTATTAACTGTTATAAGTGAAACTGAGAATTGTGTAAAAATAAGAGTATTTTTTAGTTTAGGCCATACAAAATATGAAGAAAAGGTGACTTTAAGCATCAATATTAAACTCTTATTATCATTATCATTATATTGTAAAAATAAATACAATTACTACAGTATCCAAAGTGTTTTTGTTTGTTAAACAACCAATGTTTGACGCTGCACTTAATACATCACTTGCTTTCTATAGAAATATACATTTAATATGAAAACATTATCAACAATGACAACAATATGAACACGTTTACTTGAAGCTTATACTCATTAGCACAAAAAACTTTCATTACAAGTTGGGAATCTAAATGTTTGAATTTCTCTAGCAATAGTTTCTTTGATAAAACTGCTGCAAATGAATGTTCGCTCTGTAAGAAAGTACAAATTAAGTTTACAGACCGGTTGTAATAGTACAAAAATATTGCAGCCACAAATATTTTAAAACATAATTTTTGCATAATCCATACATAACTACAAAATAAATTACACTTACAGCACAAGGATTTTCTATATTAGGTACACATTCCGCTTTAAAATCTTCTTGTAGTTTTCTAGCCAATATTTCATCTAAAAGTTAAGACATGCACTTAACTAAGGAAAATAATAAACGGAGAGACTACTTCATTTTGGGTAGATCACTGATTTGACAATTATAATGAAAATGTTTGTATTAAATCTGTAAGCATTGAACTGCTTATGAAATTTACAATTCTTAGCAAATGAGTCAAATATTAAATAAGTTCTAAATCAAAAAGTTGTAGATTTAGCTTGAATGAATTTTGTCATATTATGTTTATACAGTTTTAAATTTATTTATTCTAATAAAGTGTGAACATATCAAGGAGATAACTCAAATAACATCGAGGTCAGTTTTACTCATCCTAAATATTTGTGAAAGTATAAAATTTTTTTTTTTTTTTTCTATTTTTTCTTATAATATTGAAAATAAAAATATGTACCTTTCAAAATGGTTTCTTGATCAAAAACATCCGATTGTACATTTGCAATTAAACAATAATATAGGTCTTCAGCCAATTTTTCAGGTAATTTTACAGACATTGGTAAAGTGCTTTTACCTTAAATTAGCAACAAATAAGATCATTAAAAATTGTTAAAATAATATGAAAAAAGATCCAGTTTATTTTAAAAATATACTTACTGATGCCAGAATCAAAATCCCCGAAATAGTCACACAACTGGGTAAGTACCATAGGATCTACAACCAGCTGCATAAACTTCTCCTCATCATTATTTTCTGAGTCTACATTTACGCTTTCATTTTGTAGCGGTAATATATCGTCGGGTATATCGTTATCACAGTTTAACATACTTTGATTATCTTTAATTTTTTTTATTTTTAAAACATGTTCTGAATACAACGAATCACCAAATGTAAATTTATTTTCAATTGTTTTTCTCAAATCTTTATTCGTTATTGAAAACTCTTTTGCGTTAGGATTCAGTAATTTTTTACTGTATTTTTTTTTACAGTAAGTTTCTGCAACCAATCCATTAACAATTGATTTTACATCTTTTGATTTTAATTTTGGAGAGGAAAACAACAAATTATTATTGTTCCTTGACTCATTGTTGGTGATTTTAGAGTTTGAAACTATAGTTTCATAATTATTTTCTTTTGGCTGGAATAAGCTGTGCAGTATTTGTTTTGATACATCGTATCCCAATTCCACTAACATGTCTACAATCCAGTCAATATCTCCTTCGCATTTCTCAAACAACTCAATAATTAACAAACACACATCTTCTGGGAACTGCTTACGAAGTTCATCCATATTTGGTTTACACATAACTTTTCTTAGGTCACTAGTTGTTGTGCCTTTGTCTAATTTTCCATGGGGAACACTTAAAACATCTGTACTTCCTTCATTAATATCCCTGTTTTTGCCAAAAACAACATAACTTCTATACTCTTCTTCAGGCAGTTCATTAAGAATTCCCATAAATAGTAAGTCATTTTCACATGTGTTTACAGATTTATGAACATAATTTGATGCTCCTTCAGTAGAGGAAATAGATTGACTTTCTTCATCTACATCAGATGAGTCAATACTTGGTTCATTGGGTGCAGGAATTTCTTCCTCTTGAATTGTATCAACAACCCACGGATCTTCATCACTGTTATTAAAATTAGTATTATGTTTCTTTTTAGAATTATTGTTATTCTTCATAGGTGATACATGCAAATCTTTAAAACTATCATAGAGAACATCAAAATTAGCCGAGGATTCATTTGAAACTTTTTCATTGTCAATAATATTTTCACAAAGTTCATAGTTTTTAAAACGCTTTGAGAACAAGGGCGGTTGATTTTTCCTAGTATACTTTAGTTTGAACCGAGTTAACAAAGAATCAGTGGTGATTTGCTCGTATTGACTAAGCAGT
The DNA here is from genome assembly GCA_017140985.1 of Hormaphis cornu. Lineage (NCBI taxonomy): Eukaryota > Metazoa > Arthropoda > Insecta > Hemiptera > Hormaphididae > Hormaphis > Hormaphis cornu. The sequence goes on along the minus strand of CM029363.1, from coordinate 9,123,034 downwards.
AACATTATTATATCTAATGGCACTTTGTGAACATTTTTTTTAAATAACTCGATTCCATTCCACGCCCATTCTGTTGATGGTTCCACAATTTCCAGCCAATACCCATTGTTAACGGCTAGTTTAACATACTTTTCCATTTCCCAAGCCTGACTGTTAGTGTTGTCTACAATAACAGGAGTCACCTCTTGGGAAATAGCTTTTTGAACATTATTGTATGCCCACTGATGTGCAACAGATAATTTAGATCTATTAAAATGATAATTCCCGGTCCGTTTGTCAGTAAAAAACTTATCAGCACTAAATATAAATTCATTTAAGTCCGCATTTTTATAACATCTATTCAAAATATTAGTTGCTTGGTACGATTTACCACTACCAGGACATCCTCTCATTATGACCATCACTTTGCAATGTTTCGATACTAAATATAGTATTCTATTAATGGGTGATTCATTTTTAGATAACCGTTCCCAATCAAAATCATCAGTGTTATTGCTCAAACTTATGTTAGCATCAATTTTATTTTTTTCTTCATCAAATGATAAATGTGCATTCTGTTGAAGGCAGAAAGGTTTTACTATCCCAGTTGCTATCTCACAAAGGTCTTTATAGGCTAGTGGCACTAAAAAACAAATTGAAATATTGTTGTCAGAATTTCCAATTAAAGTTTACAAAATAATTTTATTGTACTTATATACATTTAATTAAATTACATTAATGAATACAAATATATACATATTTACTAGTCAAACCTATACGTGAACAAACAATTAAAAAAAAAAAGAAGAAGAGAAATGAAAAGTAGGGAAAAAAAGGGAGTAAAGTTAAAGAAAGGAAAGATAAAAATGGAGTAAATTTGAAATTGGTAAGAAGTTGTTTGACGTACAATGCTTTGAAGTGGATGACTTTATTGTTTATATACATTGTTCATTGACAAATAATTTAATTTAGCTATTAGGTCTAAGCTAAGTATTGCTTTATAATAACTATGTAAAATATATATACTAATGGCCAAAGTTGTACTATGTACCTATGTATTCAATGAACATAATCAAAACCACAAAATGCAATGTTTTCAATTGGAAATTAATTGTCTTAGATATCCATTGATCTAAATAGATTAAATAGTTTAGGAACAACATTAACTTTTATCACACATTAAATTACCTTTAAATTAATTACTGATTTGTATTTTTTAGGGTTCTGTGCTCAGGTGAAAAACGGAACACTTAGAGGATCACACTTTGTCGTCTGTCTGTTGATGTCTTAGTTCTCAAAAACTACTTAGGATACTTAGAAATGAACACGACATCTAAAGGTCAACAGTCTTAAAGAGTACAGTTGAAATTTCAAGACCCCCACATGGATTCAGTAAAAAGTTATGGCTAGAAAACCATACATGTTTTATACGTGCCGACACACATGAAAACCTTAATGGTACTCCTCCACCCCCCATTGACTTGGAACGTTGAAAATTGACATGATTAAGTCTTATATCACAAATAATAAAAAAAAAATCTGAATTTTATTAAATCTGAAAATTTATCTAAGTGTATTATTATAACTCACGCACATCAACGCGTGTGAAAACAAGCAGCGTGTTACAGCAGTTGGTATGTTGATCGTAGTAAGTGGTTGCCGACAGGGCTCCCTTTATGTACTTTGAGATCAGTGAGTTGGTCAGTAATATTATATTTTACAATGAATTCCATGTACATTGTTCCTCTATTGATTATAATAATAATAATAGTATAAGAACCTATATAGTATAGATATGCTACACTGTGTAGTGTGTACTATGCTGCTGTAAAGTTTAATTGTACAGTGCAACAGTATTCGGTAAAACAAAATATTATTGCCATAACCCAGAAGAGTAAAAAATAAAAACAAACAAATAACTGCATACCTAGGTACTGAATTTGTTTTGATTTTGATCAAGTGGTAATATTATGTGTACCAGTGTCTAATAATATGTAAAATAACGGTACGAAACCTTGATGGCGCAATTGAACCGCACTAATTTGTATGTTATAGTCGGTACATTTAGGAAAAGTTAAAATACAAAAATTTGTGGACAATTGGAAAGTTAAAAACTCACAATCGTTATTACGGTGTAATACAATATCAGCAATTACGTCTTCATCGACCATGTCACTAAACGCATTCATTAAATCTTCATAAGTGCCATTCCACCTGAATCTTGGTATAGATTCTGCAGAAGAATGCGCCATCTGAGAAATGAGAAAATATTTATAAGATATACATAGATACACTTCACGCTAGCTAACAGTCGACCCAAATGTCAGGGACAAGTTGAATGATTTTTGTTTTCGCACTGACTTTTGGTAGTACAAACGATGCAAACTGCAAAACCACCACAGTGTCCGTGACGAGCAAAGAATCGCGCGGCAATGATCAAAGAACGGAAAAAAAAAAAAAATTTCGAATTTGGATTTTGCACTCGATTCCGACTTCGATTCAAACAAATTTCCGCCGGACGCCGCAATCTACGTACTTAATTCAACTTATATAACACAATCTAAATCCTAATTAATAGTAAATACTCTAAAATGATTTTATAAAGTATTTGGCATTTTGCTATTACACTAAATTCAATTCTTATCTGTATTTTATGATTATCGACTCTCACTCCACTCGTAGGCTAATCATATTATAATATATTTTTTTTTTTATAATAAATTACAGATTACAAAAACTCGTAATCAACACAACAATAATTTATAACATTTTATGTACTGCCGTAAATTATCCAATTCTACATAGTATTTCTGTTGATAAATAACTATAGACCGACAATAAATATTATTGTTACGCGTTATTATAATTTTTTTTTTTTTTTCAATCCGAAGATTGGTTAAATGATTACTGATGTTTCTCTCCACTTATCTCTGCCACTTATAATCCTCTTCATCTCCCAGTATGTTCCTATTCCGGTATCTTCCATCACTTACTACACAGAAATGGGGTAGGCCTTCCTCTTCCAGGTTTTCCTTCGATTTTTCCCTCTATTATTGTGCTTATCCAAGGACTATTCCTTATTACGTGTCCGATTCACGCTTTCCTCCTCAGTCTTAGCGTATTCCATACTGATTCTTAGGTGTTCATTCTCCCGAAAACCTCATCATTTTTTATCTCTTCCGTCCATGAAATTTTTAGCGCTCTTCTCCAACACGTCCATACTTCAAAGGCTTCTATTTTGGCTTTTTCAGCCTTCATTATTGTCCAAGTTTCTGCTCCATATAGAGCTACGCTCCACACAGTTTTTTATAAGTGTTTTCCTGGGTGTTCAGACTTATTCTGTTTGAAGTAAAAAGATTTTTTTTTTTATATAATAGGCCTGTTTGGCTTGCACTATCCTACATACTATATCCGTATGGCTTTGTAATTTTGCTCCCCAGGTATGTGAAACTTTGAACTGTCTCCAGCAATATTCTATCTAGAGTTATATTTGCATAAATCTGCTACACATAAGGATCTTGGTTTTCCGTTGGTTTATTTTCATGTAGTGTTCTCTAAGCGCGTCGTTCATTTTTTCGAGCATGTCAATTATGTCTTCTTCACTTTCTTTGATTACAGCAATATTGTCCGCGAAACGCGACATTTGCACAAGTATTCCTCCTATCTTTACTCCTCCAATAAATTATAAAAATTTTTCCTCCAAAATTATAGCAGTATTTTCTTAGTGTTTATCTATAATCGTGGTATTTTGTCATAACCTCGGTCATAGATACTATCTATGGTAATATCACAGAATATTCTGTGGTAATATTCTCTTCTCAGTGATAAGAGTGGTAAATTGATAACACATTGTTACATATTTTATTACTTATGATCATGTAGACATAATAATTGTTATTATTTTCATATGTTAATGATTTATCACAGATTACGATATTTAAATTTCTTGATGTACGAGCATTTTGTTTGTTTTGTCTTCTTTAAAATTGTGTTCGTAGTTCAGATAGTTACTTGTTGGTTGTTATAATTATAATAATAATAATTATTTAATAATGGTTCGTAAACCGTTCGGAAATTCTTGTTCTTGTCGATTGTTTAATCCGTAAATCAAAACCAATATCAATTATTGAAATAATGGTAATTAACCGGTCGGTAAAACAAAGTGAAAACGTGACTTCATTAATAACGAACAACTATGCGAGTGTCTCGCGCCGCGGCTGACCGAACAAATACAGTTTTGTTGTTTTAGCGATAACAGTTCATACATTGACTGGATACTACCGAATAGTTTAACCGTAAGCATTTAAAATGTACGGCGAAACGAACAGCGAAATAGCGTTGCCTCTGCACTACCAGCAAATCATTCAAGCCATCAACCTCGAACCGTACTTGAAACACATAGAAAATATTTTCAAAACGCCTCTTGGGTATGTATTCTGTTAAAAATGCCATTTTTTTTCAAAGACGTCCATTGGGGGGTCTCATACCAACAATCATCGAGGACGAGTTAATACTTGTGTTATTTTAAGTAACTGTTTTCGGTTTATTCACAGGGAGGATTCTAGTGATACAGACTTGGACTGTGATTTTAGTGATTTTGAGACTCCAGAGGGTAAGTTTTATTTTTTATTGTTGTTTGTTACTATCACAAGACTTACCTATTTAAAATTAAAAACATAGAAAAGTGTCATTATAGATTATTTTTTGTCAATTCAATGATAGAAATTCCACTATTTTCTTGTTGTAGAGCGTGTAGCTGATCGATCTCGTTTGTACAATCTATCAAATATTGGTGACGATCGTCTGTGGTTACAAAACATTCTCTTGGACGGCAATGATTCGGACGACGCTGGCAGTGGAGTAACAGAAGACGATCTGCAGCAAATGTTAAAACTGCACTTGCACAGAATAAAGTGTAAAAAACAATTCCTGGCTGCAAGAAATGTAAATTTATTTTAATTACTCGTTCTCTACTACTAGTAATTTAGTTAAGCACTAAGAAAAAGGTTTCATATAAATTCTGTAGTCTTTCAGGCATATTTTATTTTTGTTAAGTTACCAAACAATCTAAGTCTCTTTTTGGTCACATTATTATGTGTTATTATTGCTATTATGATTTTTTGTTTACAGAAAAATCGTTGTCGTTTCTATAGTTCTGGTTTGTTATCTAATTTTGATAAATACCAGACTAGAATAGAAAAGAAACGTGTTCAGAAATCAAAAACGACTACTGTTAAACATAAGCACAAGGTAAATATTATATTAACATTAATAGTATGTATTATAAAATGTTAAAATTAAATCCATATTTACGTATGTTTATTATGATATACAATACATTTATCAATGAATGATTTTACACAAAAATTTATTAATAGAACAATGACAATGATAAAAAGCTTACTAAGAGAAAAACACGATCGTTAAGTCCTACTGCTAAGACATTAAAACTCGAAAAGAAAAAAGCTTTATTAGAAGCAAAAACAGCCCAAATGATATTTATGAAAAGGAAGAAATTATGGCTGCATATGTCAAAAAAAGAAATGGGAAAAGTAATAATTTAATAAAAAAACACAAATATATGATAAGCTTTAGTTAAAGTTGTTAAAATTTTATAATTAAACACTTGCAGGTTCACAGGATAAAAAACAATAACCACAAGGAAATATTAATAACTTGTCGTAGAACTGCTCAGTCTTGTATGAAGCATTTGCGACAAAAAGCTATTCAAGTGATTTTTTAATAATCTTTCAATTTTATTAAACATTTTATAGATAGTGTTAATTTGTAATTTTTAGAGTCAAAAAAATATGAAAGAAAATGTATGGCGCGCTAAACGTTTGACCAGAGAAATGTTAACATATTGGAAACGGTATGACCGAAATGAACGTGAAACTCGTAAAAAACAAGAAAAAGAAGCAGAAGAACAAAGGAAAATGGATGTTGAACTGATGGAGGCAAGTACAAATTTTGTTTTGACCCCTTCAGACCCAGTGTACATTGTAGCACCCATGTGTCATATTTTTGGTCCGGATGACCAGAATCACTTGAAATTTGGTAGGTAACATATTTGAGAGCCTTAATATGTACTGAGAAAAAATTGTTTTCATCAGAAAATTTAATAGGGTCTGAACGGGTTAAGGGGTCCGATGCCAGCTATTAATTGAGGAGCAAAATTTATCGTTCTACCGGGCTTGTATAATTAAAGTAATTCGATGATATTTTTTCTTTTAAGTTTTAACTAGTACAATACTCTAAAGTCTTCATTGAATTTTGATTTTTTATTTAATTTCTTATTATTGTGAGTAAAATAGGCTCAAAATGAATTTTAAAATATTGAAAAATGATGTTTAAAAAAAGTTGTATAACTAATAATGTATTCCATATGAAAAACAAATTCAATGTATAATATATTGATTTTATCAGACAAGGAACCTTTTCTTGTAAAGTGGATTATTAAAAAAAAATTTACATCAGCATTGTTACGTGCTCCAAACCTAGACTTTGCATTGGGGTTATTACTATTAAATAATAACGCTCTATGTGTGTGTGTGTGTCCGACAATAAGTTTTATTTGCAAGTTAAACAGTTTAAACAATAATAGTGTTGAGGTGCTCCTTAAAAGTTGAATTACATAATTTGTCTATATTTTTTATTTGCAATTTAATAATATTGTGTTTGTAATGAAAACAGGTTAAACGTCAACAAAGAAAATTAAATTTTTTGATCACTCAAACAGAGTTGTATGCACATTTTATGTCAAAAAAACTTGGTCAAAGTTCTGCCGAAGAACAACTTCGAATTCTTAACCAATTAGATGAAGAAAAAATTCCTAGATTGATGCATATCGAAAATTATAACAGGTTTATTATTTTGTTTATTTACTGCATTAAATTAAATAACTTTTAGAAATTTTTTTATAGAAACCAACATTTTGATTTTTGAATGTTCAATTGATTTATGTTTCCTATAGTGTTAATTAAATGAATTAATTGAATTTTTATGAAATATTAATGCAATAACACTTTTACTTTAACAAAATCAATATGAAATTTGAAACTATTAAGTTACTAGGTGTATAACAATGTAATGATATTTAATATATTTAAGATAAATTTATTTACTTTCATAGTGAACAATTTGTATGTATTTGTAGTTTTAACTTCTTTTAGTTGTAATTTTTGTTTGTAATTAGTGAAGTGTTTAAAGACCAAGCGTTACAAAATACTCAAAAAGCATTAGATGCTCATACCCGACAAGCGATTGAATTTAACGATCCTGATTTGAAAATCAACACTCCTCCTCCCAACGAAGAAAGACCACAGCCAACAATATTTCAAGGCAGCCTGAAACATTATCAGTTGAAAGGAATGAACTGGCTTGCAAATCTATATGATCAAGTAAAATATTTTACTTTTAAATGGTATTTCTATGAATTAAGTGTTTTTTTTTTTTTTTTTTTTTTTTACAAAAACTATTATTAATCTCTATGGTTATAGGGCATAAATGGAATTCTAGCTGATGAAATGGGATTAGGAAAAACGGTTCAATCTATTGCATTTCTTTGTCACATTGCAGAAACATATCGTAAGTTGTTTATGACTAAAGACAAGATATACTTTTTTATTAGCTAAATTGATATTCAGAAAAAATATACTCCTTGTATAGAATATAATAACATAATTTTTTAAATTGTTAAATCTAACAGGAGTGTGGGGTCCATTTTTGGTAGTGTCCCCGTCGTCTACTCTTCATAATTGGCAGCAAGAAATAGCTAGATTTGTACCTGCCTTTAAAGTTGTGCCTTATTGGGGTAATCCACAGGTAACCATTTATCAAATATACAAATACAAATTGATAATGATTATAATTTTTATTGTTTGATCTTAATACTGTTTCATTAATAGGAAAGAAAAATTCTTAGACAGTTCTGGGATCAAAAAGGTTTACATACGGAAGAAGCTAGTTTTCATGTGGTTATTACGAGTTACCAGTTAATAGTGAGCGATTTTAAGTATTTTAATCGAATTAAATGGCAGTATCTGGTTCTTGATGAAGCCCAAGCTATCAAAAGTGCTAACAGGTATACAGGAATCCTGTTGATAATAATAATAATAGATAACTTAAACTATTATGTTATTAATGTTACAGTGTTCGTTGGAAATTACTTTTGACATTCAGGTGTCGTAATCGTTTATTGTTGACTGGTACTCCAGTACAAAACAGTATGGCTGAGCTTTGGGCTTTGTTACATTTTATTATGCCCACAATGTTTGATTCACATGACGAATTTACTGAATGGTTTTCCAAAGATATTGAGAGCCATGCAGAAAATAAAACTGGCATTGATGAAAGTACGATCAAAGTATTTTTGTATACATATTTTTTAAAATTAAAATTAGAGTTGAGTTTTTTTTAAAATTATGGTGTAAATAGCTATTGTATAATTACTTAAAATTAATATCTCTTAAACATATTTATTATGTTTTACACCTTTAATTTCAGTCAAGTTTCAAATCACAATAACATTAAATAAATGTAATAAAATTAATGTTTTTTTCTGTTTGGTCTTTTTAATTATTTTGTACGTACTAAATTTTTAATTTCAGAACATTTATCCCGGTTGCATTTGATTTTAAAACCATTCATGTTACGCAGAATTAAGAAAGATGTTGAGAATGAGTTATCTGACAAGATTGAAGTATTAAAATACTGCCCTCTAACAGCTCGTCAAAAAATGTTGTATTCTGGTAAAAAATGTTTTTTTCTTGTTGATTTTTAAATATTTTCTTATTCAAATGTTAAATTTATAGCTTTAAGAAAAAAGATACGGATTGAAGATTTATTACATTCAGCTGGTTCTTACCAGTCTTCACCAAATGTCACATCAAATCTCATGAATTTAGTCATGCAATTTAGAAAAGTTTGTTTTTTATTTAATTTGAATCATATTGATGATTGATGAATAAGTATAACTAAATTAAATAAAAATTATTAAAAATGTTTTGTGTTTAGGTTTGTAACCATCCAGAATTATTTGAAAGGAGGGAGGCCAAATCACCTTTTTTTTCACAATCTTTGGATTATATAGTTCCGAAACTTGTTTATTTTGATAACTCTGTTAAGTATAATTTTTTGAGCAAACAGCATTTACTTGGTAATAAATATTGTATTTACAATGTTGAACATGTGCATAATAGCTGTTTTGGAAATAACGGTAAACATCAAATAATTAGTTAATCATCCACGTGAGTTACTTGTAGGTTACTGATAAATCATATATTTTTAGATAAATCGAATGGTTGTAACATGTTTTGCTTTAGTAGACTTATGAAAGTTTCAGCTACTGAATTATTTAAAATAACAACTGGTGGACTATATTATAGGTACATAATTAATAATTATATTTTATTAACTACAAACTAATGTTTTTGATTTTTTTTTTTTTTTTTAGTTTTCTCTATGTTTTAATTCAACAGAAAATGAATGATATAATTAAAGAGACAAATTTTTGGCATAAAAACAGTATTTTGTGGCCATTTGTGGAAAAACCTGTGCCTAAACCATTCAAATTTGTAACACAGACTGTAAACAATTGTACTATTACTCATATGACTCATATTCATCGCCATATGAATGAAACTATGGAACATAAACTACACCGTATTAGACATGTACAAAATATTGATTAATGATTGTAACAAAAAAGCATAGCATTTATCTTGTTATATATTTTTTGTTGTGACAAATAGGCAAATTCTGACATGAATATAAAAATGGAAAATATATATGTTGAAAATAAATTATTGGATGATGAGAACTCTAGACCACCGAAAATATATAAATGTCAACCAACTCAGTTGCCATCGTTTATGTATTTTTATTATCCAAAAGCAACAACAAAAGCCAGACAACTATGGGTACCCGGCAGTAGATCTGCTGCGTACGTCTGGCAGCGGCACGAGGCTTGTGATTCTAATGAAGGATACAATTTAATATTTAATGGCCATTCAAGTTTCAGTCATAGTCCATGGTCGTGTAATCACATAGGAGGCTTGAATGCCCTGAGGCACCGAAATGGATGGTTCAACATTAGCATACCTGGTAATGTACAAGTATTTAATTTATTTGAGTTTTAAAAATTTCATGTAGTACTTGGGTTTTAGACAAGCAAAGTTTGGTTACTGACTGTGGAAAACTAAAAGTTTTGGACGAACTACTTACAGAACTAAAAGAACAGAATCACAGAGTTCTAATTTACTCACAGATGACAAGAATGATAGACATTTTGGAGGTAATATAAAGCACCTTACATTGTAGACCCTCTCATATAGATAATAAAATATTTATGTTTAAGGCGAGGTTTTTTTCTCTGATAAATTTAAATTTGCTATTGTCAAACGACTATATATACAGCAAGTAAAAAAAGATAATGTGACAAACTATAGACCAATGTGTCTTAATTTATGTGGTTTGACTTCAGCAAACCAATTAAGAACTTATAGTTCTACCGGTTAAGTATTTGCACAGGCAGTTCTCCGTTATGTTTCAAACTGGTAAAATCAATATCAATTTAAACAGTTAACGGGAAAATAGAGCGTGTGACGTGTATGTAAAATACACAAGAAATAGCATAGGAATTATGTTCTCGGATTATTTAGGTCCAATAAATTTTAATGCAATGCCACTGCGTCTAAAGAAGTATATTTTTAATAATGTAAAAGAAGCTAATAGCTATAAAAATAATAAAAAAGCTATTGGTTATTACTTGAACTGAAATTGTATTATAATAATATCATATACAATTTAAATTTGTTAAATCCATAAATAGGTTATTTGTATATTATTAACTCAAGCTCAGTTTTATCTTTTGTTTTTAAATATTGTGGTCTTGATTTATGTATTATCGCAATTATTTAATTCTTAGGAATACATGTGGTACAAAAAATTAAGATACATGAGATTAGATGGTTCCTCAAAAATATCTGAAAGACGAGACATGGTTGCAGATTTTCAAAATCGGTAAACAATTATTTATATGAGTGTTATTATTATTAGTTAATATTTAATACAGTAGTTAATAATTAAAATAAATTTTGTGTTTGTCAACCAAAACAGCGGGTTTTTTCTAGAGCTTTATTTTTAACACGATATTTGATATTTTTCATTACTAAATGTTAAATATGATCTATAATAATATGTGTATTAATTACATTTTTTTTTTTTTTATAGTTCCGATATTTTTGTATTTTTATTGAGTACAAGAGCTGGAGGACTCGGAATAAATTTGACTGCTGCAGATACTGTTATATTTTATGATAGCGATTGGAATCCAACAGTTGATCAACAAGCGATGGATCGAGCTCACAGGCTTGGCCAAACTAAACAGGTTAAATATTTAATTAAGTTTTTCTGCTACTCACATCTCCTAATTTTTTCTTCATAATAAAGAGATAGTTATTTTGTATAATAAAGTTTTTTAAAGCTTTTCTGCAATGACTTTTATTTAGTTTTTTCAAAAATTAACTGAAATTCTTCAAGCAAATTAGCAAATTCATATCATATTTTATGAACAGTTTTACAATTGATTTTCTGTGTACTACTCTCATTATTTATTATATGGAAATAAAACCACAACTAAAAACGTTATTGTATTACTGGGTGAAAAGTTTATAATAATATAAAATTAGTAATAATTTTAACTGATTAGTTTATATTGTTCTAGGTTACAGTATATAGGCTTATAACTCAGCATTCTATCGAAGAACGTATACTTCAGAGAGCTAAAGAAAAGAGTGAAGTATGTACTTGAATATTATTAACAATATTTTACTAAAATAAAATAAACACCTACTTTAAAAGTAATTAATTTTTTAGTATTACACTTAAAAAAATACAATTCTTACGTATTTTGTAAATAGATTCAAAGAATGGTAATTAGTGGTGGAAATCTAAAACCGGACACCTTAAAACCTAAAGAAGTTGTATCGTTGCTTTTGGATGACGATGAAATTGAAAGCAAGTGTGAGTATGCACTTGAATATAAGAAAGTTAAGAAAATCTAACCTTTAAAACTATTTAGATCGCCAAAAACAAGAAGAGAGGAGACAGCTGGAAGAATCGAAAGCTGAGGGTTCCAAGGAAAAAGATCGTAAACGTAAAATAGAAAATAAAACTGACAGTTTTTCAAAAATAAAAAAAGTTGAAGAAGCATCAACCGTCGACGATTTTCCCCTAAGCCCCAGGAGTGAGGTAAATTTTGTGTAAAGTGTAAAAATATAAATAAATTATAAAATTTTTGTACCAAGTAAAGTTATCGTTTTAAAGTTTGTAAAATGTTTTTTATACCATTAAAAACTCATAAAATATAGAAATTAATTAATAATCGTGTATGCCCACAGAGCAGTTTTGCTCATGAAGAAACTGGCAGTGAAACAACCATTGATCTTGAAGACTCGCCTACAAAATCATCTCCAAGTAAACTTCACATTTTAAAACATTTATGATATAATAATATAATAATGGTACATAAATTATTTTAGACACTACTCCGACATCAAAACGAAATAGAACGGGTTGTAGAACTCCACGTCCGCAAACGCCCTGCAGCATTGGTGGTAAATTCAGCACATATTATATCTTGTTTGTATTAACTTTTTTTGAGTTAATATTTTTATTTTAAAATTTAAGTTTCTGTAGATGATAAAAAGAAAAGGTTATACGTACCAAAACATACTAAGAGTCGACCGAAACAAAATACGGTTCCAGCTCCAACACATTCGACGCCAAAAAGCTCTCCGAAAAAATAATATTTATTGTGGAGCGATCAAAACGAATTGTATTTTTTCAATTTTGTATCATCGTGTAAGTTAAAATCTACGTGTGGTATTGAGAGTAATAGAAATAGTAATAATGTACTTGAAGTATTATTTTGTGATTTATGATTCAGTCAATAGAAATAATAAATAATTTTATACAATAATTATTGATGTTTGAGCGTAATTAAAAGTATGTTTTCGTGTTTATCTTGCAATTAGGGTTCTGCGTGACTTTGGGTTCCTATGATTGTTTTTTTTTCTAATAAACAACAACAATAACGTAAAAGGTAAAACATCGGCGCACATCGATAATGGACCAGCTCGTCCGCCAGAATTCAACCCAAAATTATCGAAAAATAATATAAAATGATAAACTTATCGACTGAATGAGGTATCAATGTCTGGGTCTAAAGATTTGAAGTTTTGCGCCGAGGTTCCTTAAACGACAACGGATTCTTTAAAATTCAACCCCTAATGGATTTCAAAATTCGATGTATATCGATCCGGGACCTGAACCGCCGGTACTTCACATACGTGTAAGGGTGATAATAATTGTACGATTGTTTTTTGAAAATGCGAGGAAAAAAAACCCCATCATAAATTCAAGTAAGCAAACTGGGAACGCTTTTTCGGGCTGTAATATTTGAAAGTTTTTTTGTTTATGAACAAAAAAATAAAACAAAAACAGGTTTTTGTCCCGACATTTTTTTGTTAAGCAGCATCGTTTACCTACTCTGAAAACGAAGTACACCGAAAGCTAGTATATTTCATAATATTTCAAACGCGTTTTTACCATTGTGTGGGGAATGCAGTTGATCGATCCTACATCGGTGAGATGATTTGCAGAGTTTTACACGACGATTTTTCCATCCCGTGGAAAATTCGAATCGCTGCCGAGGTGGTGGGCATAATTAATATTTTTATAAACGCGCTAATGAAGACGCGCGTTGAGATTCGCGCCAAAGTCGGGGTCGTGCAAGCTTCAGCGATAATACATACCACCGGTAGGTAAAACACGTGTTTGTACAATATTCGGACATTCGTATACTCGTCGCGCTATTTATTGGACCGTCGAGCTGCAAGGACGAATCCAAGTGGGCCAATTTGTTCGATTTAATTCAACAACAATGTGTGTGTGGTGGCAATTGCTACGTAATAACAATTACACGATGTTTACGAGTACAAAAAAGAAAAATGTAACGTTGGTCCTGCGTACGGTGGCTGCGAAAAGTGCGCGATCAGGGAAAAGAAGACGGTTTGGACGTGTGTGATGAGGAGGAGATACCGCGAAGTTACGGAAATGAACGTATTGAAGGAATTGAAGAGGTGGCTGATGAAGACCTGCCTGGAAAGAAGTGACGGGCACGGGGAAACGGTTGAAAAGGATATTGCGATGGTTGTTAATGCGCGCGTGTAGGTAAGGGATGATCGCGATAAGTGGAGGAATGGGACGACCCCAGATAGTTGCGGGGAGGAGAGAAAAAGAAGAAAGCTCTAAAAATATGTACACTCGTTTGGTGGATCTGTGTAAAATGCGATTATAAACCGTTTTTTTATTTTACGCCGTGTTGTTACGGAACTATTGTCATTTGACGTTTGAACACAATCGAGTATACCTACTTTTTACACTTCGGGCGAAAGGAAAAACGGGTTGATTGGGAAAAAAGAGTCGTCACGAAATGCATGCTTACGGTTTTAACATTTTTATGCTAACGTATGAGTATTATATAGCTGCTGCTGTTGTTGTTGTACACCACGGAGCAGATGAAATTTTTGTACAGTTTCTCGTCCGTTATGCGGGTATCCTGTTGCAGCAGATACGGCTGTAAAAAATTTCGTTACGATATTATTATTTCTCGTAATCGAAAATCGGCGTCCCATCCTAAATGACCGGCACACATCGCGCTGTACACGGATGATCACCAACTAGCCCTAAGACGTGTAATTTGAAAAATTCAAAGTCGTTCCCGAACCACGTTTCGCAGAATAATTTTGTGTCGACGATTGTAACGCGTATTTTGTACGTTTGTTAAAAAAAGTACGTAGGTGTGTGTGTAAATTTTATAAAACGTCTGCAGGTGCAAAACACAGAGGTATTGTTTAGGCATTTTTCTTTACGCGCTCTTTTTGCAGTTTTTTTTTTTTTCTACGCAAAAAAAACTGCGTTTTATTATTTAATCCTCTTTTTTTCGAACAAGGCGCGTGATTCTTTTCAGTCTGCGTCCTAGGTGGGCTGTTACGCGCGGCCCTTTTTTGAATTGACCAGCGGATGAGTGTGTCGAGTAAACAACCTACCTTTTTTTTAAAAAAAATTTAAAAACGAGGCTTTGTTACCTTGTTGGTGAAGAGGGTCGTTTTTTCGATTGAAACGAAACCTACGTTCCATTCATGACATTTTGTGTCCGTTGTTTTCAATTTTTGTCGCCTCTCATCAAACTCGTTTGCACTATACATATGGTTGTTATTGGTAGGTGAAAAAAGGACAGCGTAATCAAAATTTAGCTACGTATTAGACCTATAGTTCTGGAATAGTGTACGCGTGACATTTTATATACATTTAACTGTTGAGATTACGGTTAGATGTAATACGGACAAAACGTCGAATACTTGAAAAACGATTTCAGCGGGCGGTGTTCTTAATGGAAAAGTCTCAGACCGACTGATCAAACGAGTATTTGTTGTACATTTTTGTCAGGCTAGAAAACTGTACGTACTCGACTTTCACTGGCTCCGTTTGATAAGGTAGTAAAATTTTACTTACAACCCGAAAGAAAAAGATCGAGGAGAATCTCGCGGCAAAAAATTTACCACGAAAAAGTTTTTAAGTAGAAGTGTTTGATAAATGTTTTGATTGTTTTTCGAGTCGTTTACGGAACACGGCGAACCTGCGAAACACCGAGTTTGATTATTATTTAATGTTTTCGAGTGGAAGGGCCGATTCGCCGCTTTACAGCACAAAAAAGTCGGATTTAAATCGGACGTTGTTCGAAACGATTTTTACACGTGTTTAGCTAGCGATGAGAAAACGCACAAATTTAGACCGAAAACGGAGAGCGCTTCAACGTAACATATTGTTAACGTGTAAAAAAAAGACGGGGTAGTAAATTCAAAGTCGGCGTTTGGCGTGTAACCCGGCAAAAAATTCGTATTTTAGACAGTAATAAAACTACGATATCATTTATCCGGGACTGTAAGCCCCAGCTGTACAGCAGACACCTATAACTGAGCTCGCTTGGAATCGTTTTTTTTTTTCGATTTTCAGCTACCTATTTTTCGTAACTGTTTGAACCGCACAACTTGCGGAAAAAAGTGCCGACGCACACTCCAAAGCGCGTGTATTTATAACCTGTTACCAGCTGCTGCGCCGAACGATACCGGCCATCTCGAATTTCTTCCTTTTAACAAACTTTTCTTCGAAACATTTTTACCGTCCCATTTCACGTGCGCTGTCCGTATCGTGCTGCAGCCCCCCGGGGGCCGTAGTCTCGGGCCGTACGAGTACGGCACAACCTCGCGCGGTCTATCCTTAAGGCCCGCGGGGCCCAAAATCAGGGATCCGGCTGGTTTTTCGGATCAACATGATGATTTTATATTCCTACGACAGGATAACGCGCGTATGCCGACGAAAGCAAGTCGGCGGGGTGCTATAGAAGAAGAAGCAGCTGAGATGCGAGTGTACGCGCAGAGGATAAGAAGAATGGTTGATAAGGTGGCATTCAAAAAAAAAAAAATCATATTATTTACGCGCACACACACGTCTCACGAGGAAACGAAATATATACGTTACTACATTATACACAGGTATGACGTGGCTACACACGCGTGTATAATGCGGCGAAGGGATCTTTCTGCTATACACACACGCAGCTGGTCCCCGCGAGTTCTTATAACGTTATAATACGCGCACATCTTCCACGAACAGCTGGCTGCTCTCGCTCTCTCGCTCTCTCGAAAACCGTGAGAACTCCTATAAACACCTATAAAAAGGATATATTCACACAGGACGCTGTTTTTTTCCCACATGCCTATTATGATGATATTATGTGTGACATTGTAATGCCGTCGCGGTGATTGTATGACGTACGCGAGTGTAACGCACGAATCTTGCTGCGGGGATTGAAAAACCGGGATTTCGGAAAAGTTTTCATTGTTTTTCTTTGCTTTCCCGATTTCGGATCAAACGTTACGCGGAATCGTTCGAAAGACGCACGTGAAAAACTGCAGGGACCAAAGTCGTGTGCACTACCCGTGTGTACGACAAGCTTTGTGGCGTAACACGTTTACGAGGTGTCGATAATTAGCGTGCGTAATGCAAAAGGATGTGTAATTTTCGTTTCGTCAACTGTACATTGTACACGGATGTATAATTAAAACATTTGCTTGAATTCGGTGTTTTGTTTTTTTTTACCAACGGTTCATCTACCTAACAGCAAAAAATCTGTATAAAATTGCTCGGAAATTGTTTGAAATCGTCGTCGTAATAAATTACACTCGTTTTGGTACGCGCGTTCTGTTGAGTAGGTTTTTTTAAGCAGCTTACAAAAGATTTTCATTGAAAAAACGAATCTCAACAAAACGAATAACTTTTACTCGCGTTCGAACTAATTACAAACCGAGGGAGATTTTAAAACGAAAAGTTTCATTCAAAGTGAACTTCTTTTCAATCTTTCGCGTAGCTTTTGTAAAAATCTAAACATTTTTACTACCCATCCGGCTGATCGCGGAATATGTTATAACATTTTCGAGTCTAAAAAGAAAAACCGTAATTCACACAATGCTGTATCACATAAATAATAAGGTCCCGTGGTAAATAGTAGATTTTAATACGTAAGAAAGTGCAGTACGAAAAAATAAATATTTTATAGTCTCTGCGAAGACCTATTCTTATTTCTGTTCGTTTTAACGTTTTTTATACCGTCGTATTTTTTTCACTTCGATGCATAGTGATAAATTTATACCAGCTACTGTGAATGTATATCGTAATATAATATAATATAATGTAATATCGTACAAAACCACCGAACAGGAGAATGAAACTTATCGAATTGAACCGTACGAACGAAACGCGCGTAACGACAGAGCCGTCGCGTTTCGTGTTCTCTCGGAGCAGTGATTCTCCCCAAAGGTGGTAACACCTAACGGAAGAAAAAATGTAATATTGGGGAGAACAAAAATCGAAAACGCCAACTTAGAAATTCCCAAAAGGTTTTCGGGGTCAGACTAAGTCGCGTAGAGACGTGTCTGTTAAAAAAAAATATATGCCCACAGGTTTGGACGCGATAGGTTTTGGGCTTTTGCCAAACACGCGGTAAATCTGATCGGTTGCACATCATATTTACATTATTCCAGTCCGGTTCGGTCGGTAAAAATAAAATCCGGCCAAAGAAAACAGTGTACCCACCAGTTGGTTATTCTGCATTTTTTTTTTTTTTCTGAGGTTACGTGCTGTCCCCCAAAAAATGTTTTCTGCCATCAGGTATTTTTCTCATCAACAGGGACTACTGAACCCATCATCTCTGGGCCTTCTCCACCGTAGATTCCGAAAACATACCTATCCAAATCGAGTTCGCGCCGAGTCGACAACGCCTGGTGGTGCGCCTACACGGGACGAACGTACCCTCGCCTACGGTCAGGTGGTGGTACCCAACACCACCACAATAACAGGTCCTAACCACGATAAAATCCGTCCCGTGTAAAACGTATCAAAATTATTATTGTACACCGATATCGCATCGTAACCGCCGAGATTGATCAAATCCAGACCGTAATCAAAATCCAGGTAGGTATCGTCGTCGTCATGTTGCTGTTTTTCTGTTGTTATACATTTTGGAAGTTCGTTCATAGAAAAAAAATAATGTTCATAAAGGACCCAAACCGTGTACACGGAAGCCCCTCATACACCGCCTACTTACCTCGGGCATGTGTAGTAAAATGGCAGTGTTTTTTTATTTTTTTTTATGTTCTTTGTAACACACACCATATTATTATTATTCGTGCGCCCCGCCGTCATCGCTTCTGGTCTTGGACGATTTTTTTTCTCATTCTTCAGTTTAAAACGCATTTTCGTGGCCGCTCACCGCGAACCCGGTATTGTTCCAAACAACAATGAGTACAGTCCGTGTAAAAAACAGTACAAAACGCGTCGGAACGTACGTGTATTATCATAACGAAGACCCTGCGCGTGTTATTGTGCACTTAAATAAATTATAACCTGTTACGTATACCAGACGCGTTTGTCATTAATCTTCGTCGTTGGTGTCGTGAGTGGATTCACGAAAATCGATCGCACGTCGTTTAACCGGCGGTGTAATTATGTGGGAACAACTATCGATCTCCAGCAGCAACGGTCCGATGAATCGAAGCGTCGCTGAATGTTCTGAACGGTTTTCTACGTGTAGATATTACAATATAGCAAACAGTGTCGGGCGTGTAAATTAAAAAAAAAAAAATTAAACTTTTGTCAGTTAAAACGATCGGCCGAAAGTATTTCCAGTTAAACGACCCGACGGCAGTGCACAACTAGTGCAACAGTACAAACCGAATGAAAAGTTAAGAGCTGCAGGATCAGTTTAACGCCTAGGTGTGATGTTCCACGACGCATCGTACTTTTAACAGTCACGTGCGTGGAGACTGTATAAAAATTAAATTTTGAACTACCTACAATACTAAATAACAAAATAATTCAAGCACAAAACTCTGTGAGTTATCTCGGACTTTATCTAGACAAAAGACTGACTCGGGCAACCCGTAAGAAAAACAAAAGATCTTCCCTCGATCTAAAACTCCATAAATTCAGACAGCTCCTCTCCCTTAAAAATGAACTCCTCGTACGAATCATTCGACCGGCTGTGACGTACAAATTTGGGGAACCTCTAAAGACTCCGACTTAAATAAATTCCAATCCGTAAATCTCTTAACCGACTCCCCCTGGTACGTCAGCGATCTCACTCGTCCATAACGACTTGAAAATTCCAACCGTCTCCGAAATTGCGTCAAATCACTACGAAAAATTTCGTAAAAATACTATTAATAATCCAAACCTTCTCATCTCCCTCTGGCTCCCGGACAACCCGATCCGCCGCCTCGAACGAAAATGGCCACGCGACCTACTAAATACCCAAACACAATCAATACATTAACTAATTACATAACTAAATTACAATCACACAACTAAATTACATATAAATACATAAACTAATCGAGTTGAAATATGTACCGGCCACATCAAGTAGTGTCACTGGGCGCTTATATCTTCTATCTCGCCACCGAGCCTCGTAAAAAATTAATTAAAACCACCAAAACTAAACCTGTTGTAAATACCAATTACAGATTGTGCGTTTTATCTTTTCTAATTAAAAAAAAAAAAAAAAAGTATTTCGTGCGTATGACAATTATATTATGTAATATAATATGCAAATGTAGGTGAATTTAATCCGACGTGTATAATAATAATATGGATTACCGCCGCATTGCAAAAATCATAAAAACGACGTCGGTACACACATATTGGTTTCGTTATTTAAAAAATATTGTTACGAAACACACCGCTTTTAAAAAAAAAAGCAACTCGTAGTATGTACCCCGCACTGCAGCGGGAGAAAAACGAGTTTGAATGTTTTATTAGTACACACATTTTATTATACGACTGTAAATGAGTGCGCGGTAGTTGTATTATTATAATAATTATTGTTGGCTATATCATACCTGCCTATACAACGTTTACCGACCACCGTTTTCGAAGAGCGTTTTGTGTGTACATTAATATACACATACATTAATATAATAATGTGTTATACTACACACAATGTACTTACTGTGATATACATTTACAGCGAATGAGTTTTACCTTCAATTATTTCTATATTACATTAGAGTTTAAACGTTTTCTCTCCGTCAGCGGGATGCTCTCACTGAACCGGGGCGGCGGCGGAAAAAAAAAGAGGATTGTAGCAGCCAGTCCATGGAAGGCATTTCGGTAAAACAGAACGGCGCCCTCTTCACGTTTACAATAATTAGTATCTATCGAATGTGAACTGTGTCAGAGAAGATTTAATCACAATAACGATTCGTTTGCGTAATATGTATATTTATTTGTACGATGTATACACCACTTGTTTTTTTTCGTTAAAAAAATCGACCACGTACGGGCGGCATGCAGCAGGGGCACGCCGACGAGCAACGTGGTGGGTACCCGTGTACAAGTGTCAGAAAATCATTAATTGTTTCAAACGACAGTAAACACAATAACTGCGTATATTTTTTACAAACGTTTCAGTTGGACGTACCTGCAGGTACACGGAAAAGGGTAAAATTATACATTTTCACTTTTGAACGACGCGCGCATAATTCAATCGACAAAGAAACTAATTAATGTAACGCGCGATAGAGAACCGTTATTAATTTTTTTTTTTTATAATCAATCCTATATAATGCGATTACCAGTTTACAGAACAGATGTTTGACGATGAAAACTACTTCGTTGACGCCGAGTTTATCGAGAATGTTTTTTTTAGTTACGTGTGTAATTTTATATTCGTTTTACCGATTACTACCCGTTTTCGTGGGGCTCGTGGCTTAAAAAATCTATTTCGTCTCGTCAACACCTATGTTTCTCGTGTGGATTTTTTGTTAAATCCGTCGGATCGCGACATGTGTTTTCGGGAAGACGCGAGGCGCGTACGAGAGAGTGAAAAAAATCCTTAGAAAACGTATTCTCATCAGTGACCCACACAAAAGGCAGCGTGCAGATGGCGCATTTATTGTTATATTTCACGAGTAGCTATAATATTGTACGCGTATTGCATGGGGGGTACACCACCTGTTTTATTATTATAACGCTGTCGTATAAAATGATTATAATTACTATTAACGTCATCGAGGTAAAAAAAAAGTATTGACAACTGTTCCTAATTAACAACCAGTTTCCGGTTACGCACTGTAGGTACACTCTGTAACGGGGATATAATAGTACATTAGAGTGTACACTGTAAAAGTACTTTTATAGTGCCTTATATTAAGAGGAAATATCCGATAGAGTTACCAACGAGTTCCGCCAGAACGCGTTCTATACAAATGATGTTATTTCTATTGCTGTCTTAGCAGATATAGTAATCTTGGTTGCTTCACAAACGAAATCACGATTTAGAATGTGCCCAGTGACGTAGTAATTTTGATTATAAAAAAAAATTCATTCGTGAAATTCAATCTTCAACGAGGGTCGACCCAAATAAATTAAAAATTCGCCGACAGTGGCCATATCGAACAGTGCGTATTGTGTAGATTGTACGATTAAAGTCACTGACCACAATTAGCGGGGAAGAACTTAAAATGCAAAATTTCGATTTTTAAACTGTGACTAAAAATAAACGAAAATTTTTAAAAAATATTCTTTTTCGTCATATCGCAAGCCTATGGATAGGTATACTCAATCAAACCATTTGAGAAAAAAAAATGATTGATTCCGCCTTAATATTTTATGTAGTAGGTACGTTTACAACGTCTGAATACCAAACGGTTGACACCGCATAACGACGAATATTATTTTACCAGAGTTTTAGAGCCACGTGGCGGACAGCGATGATAATTCCGTTACAATTTTTTTATTAAGTCTCCGGTTGAAATTTCTTTTGTAAATCGAAAGGGGTCATTAGGATATATTTTATTTTTTGGAGCCTGTTTCCGAAAACTGTTCCTGTAACGTTCGGTCGTTTTCGAAGGTCGTTCGCACAGGCGATCGGACGGACAGTTATTATTATTATCCATATTGGATCGTACGTGCGTTGATTGATTGGTTTGAAGTGAACAGTGATTGTTCTCGTCTTCTCAACACCGAACGCAGAATTCTGTGGTTTCGTTTAGATTCGACGTCGTACGGTTAAGCCGACAGAGAAATTAACTATACTACCTGTTCGTTTATGACTTATATATACTAGAAAAAAAAAAAAGTTTCTTTTTCGACAAAATAATTAAAATCCAATACACGCCTATGCCGTATACATCGACCCGAGATAATTATGTCGGCAGAGTATCGCGCGTGTAAATCATCGGTTCCAAATCGATACAACCATTATAATAATACGGTCTCAAAAGCGAAAACAAATCGTTCGCTTGTATGTATTTATGATAATCGTGGCGCGATTACACACGCGTATTATTTATTAAATTATACGATAGCGCCTGCATTATACGTTTATTGTATACTTAGATCGGTATAGGTAATCGAATATACAACAAATTGGTTATTAAAAAATAAACCTATTACGCGTTATGGTTTTTTAGTAATAATAAATTTAATTTACCGCGTACTCCTCATGATCGTTAGTAGTAGTACACAGGATGTACGTTGGATATTGTAACGAACAATCCGTGAAATACATCTAAAGATTCAAAGGCGATCGAACGATATAGACAGGATAGACCAGCGTTTAATAACGCGTTTTAAACATAATTTCGGAACAGATTGTACACTGGCGCGGATGTTATTAATACGTTGAAAACCTACGTTCAGATAGTTAATATTAGATTTTTTTACCAATGAAAATAGACGTTGTAACTATGATATTTTGTACGTGGGTGTATCGCCGCATTCGGCGTAGACCATATACAGAGGTATACAGAGAAATTTCAAGAAAACTTTCCGTTTGTTAGTATACGATAGTTGCTATTTTGATATTTTATCAACGCATTTTTTCACACTTTTTACATATCGCGGCCCCAATCGTTGTATAATGCACCACAATGCTTGCGAGTCTGGGCACACGCCATTTTCGATAACAAGTATAGAGTTAAAATCGTGTACTAAATGAAATATTTTTCGTTTCAGGCAAGAAGACAAAAAAAAAAATAGGTTCAACGCCGCTTACGGTGTATAATATCTAGTTTCGGTTACACTACATTATCTCAGAAATTTCGTGTAAGTGCACGGCATACTACACGCATAATGACGCTTAAAACCAGCGCGGTATTAAAAAAAAAATACTGGTTTTAATTACAAATTTACTACATAATGTTCATATTTGAGTACCTACGCGTTAGCCGAATTTTTTTTTTATGTAAAACGAACATTAAGTTTAACATTGTAAATCATTTTTTCACGTATAAACAGTAAATTTTTTCTACATAGTACACACATAGGTTACGTACAGTATACCATACAACGAATCGCAGTATAAGATAGTCCGACTAGCGTTTTTTTTTATTTTTACAGGAGGATGCTGCATTTCTAAATTTGAGTCGAGAGTTTGGATAAAAAATATCGTAAACGATTCCGGTCGTATCGAACCGCTTGTCGTGGTCCCCGGCGTACACGTAAACAACCATAAAACGGCGGTTTCGGTCGTCCTGGACTCGAGTTTATCGTGAAATTTTCAAAAAAGAGTCCTGTATTCAAACGGTCGAATTTTGGCGCGCGTCCAATCGCGTTGTGCTCGTGGCGAGATGTTACGAATGTATAGAGACGGTTTATTTTTCGTACAACAAAGAGACGTTACGATTAATAATTTTTCTAAATCGTTTTGTACTCGCGTAATGTCCCTTCCTGCAGCAGTATATCGCATACTACGATACTGTTATTGCAAACTTCCCTACGTACATTCCTCGTGATATCCACTACGTTCGTATGACGATCGAAAAACGATAAATGTTGAATATAAAATATATGAAGAAAAATTGATTCTCACGGCGACCTGTTCGCGAGAAACGCCGTTTTGGAAGAGTTCCACACGATTAAATATAATTCGCGCGTTCACGCGATGCTCGAAACGGCCATGTAACAACGCGCGCTTTGCGTTTTGCCTTGTGATAGAAAAAATATACATATGTATCATGGTTTTCGGCAAAACGTCGCATCGCATACGAGAACGAAAAATATTCAACGTTATGTTACAACGTTGTGTTACACGTGTGTCGCTGCAGTATGTGTTTTATAAAAATATACAGGGACCGATTGCTACGTAGCAGCGCTTCATTTGTACGTACACGTATAAAAGCGATAAAATTTTATTAAATATCGGTAACAATACAATTTTTTGAATATTTCCACGGTAAATACATGTTACGACAACAACGATAATAATAATTATAAGCGCACGAGGGCGTACGGAACCAACCGTAAGATAACATACTATAAAAATCGATATAAAAATACGTTTCGTGAAAACCGTTTGAGGTATTACGGCTCTCGGTATTCGAATCTTTTACAAAAAAAAAAAATAAAATAATAACACTATAGTACGATAATTTATGACGTATAATATTGTATTATACAAATAACGTTTTGACGCGTGTGTACACAGTACACGAAAGTTATACCCCGCCCGTTTATGAGCGTCGTTTAAAACAAATCGATAGAAAAAAAAAAACATAAATAACACTTTTTAACAACAAAATAATAAAATTAGCCGGAACCGCGGACATTGTGTAAAAAAACTTCTACAAAAGTTCACAGTGTAGAATCTGTTTTTATTTCATACGCGGGTAAGATTTAGATGAAACTCGTCAACGCGGATCGATCAGACGCCGGCTACTAGAGCCTATAATAACGTTATTATACTATGATTTGTACACCGATTAATTATACGAAACGGACGATCGGAATACCACCCCATTTACATAGTTACACCGTTGTTGTAACACGACGTGGTCACCCTGTTCCGAGTTCAACACGCAGTGTGAGATGTGTAACAGAGCTGGCTGGTGGAATCGATGATTCGAATTTTTCTGCAAATTCGTTTCCACGCGGCTGTTTGTTTTTAAACATTTATTATGTTATGCTGTTTTTGCTGTTCGCTCGCGACCCGTTCACAGAACGAGAATGAAACACCACGCACGCCGTTCCGTCGGTCGGTTTGGTGCGGCGGCCGCGGTTTCCGGGGGTCCAACATGCCCGGCGGTGGCTCTACGTCACGCGGCCGTGATTTTTCACCAACCCCCGATTTTTTTTTTTTTTTTTGCCCCAGTCACTGTAGAATAATAATAATAATAATTGGCGAACGAATAATGATAATAAGTAAACGAGTCGAGGTAAAGTAAAAAAAAAAAAAAGCGCTCGTCTCTTTCCGAGTCCGAATCGCCGTAAAACCGCCGCGAGAAAAACGAGGACGGTTCTCATACGTTCAAACACCTGAGCCGCTTCTCCGGCACCATGGACGAGAACGTCGGCCGGTTTTGGGCGAGCACGTCGTCGGGCCGGACGCCGGCCGCCTCCAGCCGGTCCACCACCAGCCGCTCGAGCAGCGCGAGGTGGCCGTCCACGCGGTGCGCGGGCGCGTGCTGCCGTTCCCACCGCGCCAGCTGGATGACGTACTCGGCGTTGTGGCCGGCGGACCCGGAACACGTGGCCACCTGCGCGGCCAGCTCGTCGGCGGGCGCGTCGCCCAGCCACTGGCCGTTGTCCGGCGTGGCCACGTACACGGTCGCTTTCACCGTCCGCCCGCCGCCGCCGCCGCCGCCGCCGTCGTCCGACCGCACGTCCACCTTGTGCACGCCGTAGCCGCCCAGGAACACCTCCCGCATCTCCAGGTACTGGAACGCCGACAGGTCCGGCAACAGGAACGCTTTTCCCCACACGAAACCCTGTAACGATGCAAGACCAACAGGTTAGGTACATTTTCGCAGTCTCGGGGACGAAAAATCGACGAAAACGATATAGTTCGTATCGAAACGCCGTGTTTATCGATCTAGATCAATATTGTTTGTGTTTGATTCCGCATTTCGTCCACGTCCGCATTCTATCCCTCCGGACGAGTCTCGTTTCTGTCTGCTAGTTACGCATTCATCAGACACTATGATCGAACCGCGCAAGAATATCATAAATACTCAAACGGCGCTCTGTCCATGCGTAATCGACGAGAGTCCGAACGGTTTTTTTTCGTTGCACTGCGTCGGCAGCCTCCTCGACGTACGCGAAAATTCAAACTATAATTGTACGTCGAGTGCAGTTTCGATTGCGCCGGTTAAGGGTACGCGCGCGCGTCATACTATTACGAACGCGGAGATAAGCTGGAAATCCGTCGGAAGCAGAGAAAAAACTCCGTCGAAAATGATCCTTTCGGGTACTACTGAAAAATGGGAAATTGTCTTTGGAAATTCTTTTAAAACGGTGACGCGCGCGTCGTACACGCCGATAACATACACTCGCAATGACTAATGCGCAACACACACAGCACGTGGGGTAACGAGAGATGATCGAAATATCGCCAGTACAAAACTCCTTAAAAACGACCCTCGACGATCAGTCCTTTTTTTCACTCTCTCTCTCTCACCCCCGCAGGCCTACCGGAGAACGCGCAGAACGCGGTCGTCGGGCGCGTAACTCAAGGAGTTCTCCTCCTCCATGAACCGGGAGGTGCCGCCGGCATGTCGCCGGGGGTCGATCGCGTTTTGCGTGTACGTTTTATTCGGGTTTGAGCACTTATGCTGCCGATGTACGTGGATCGAACCCGAGAACAGTTAAGCAGTCGCGAGACGAAATAAATAAACGATCCAAACACGACAAACACACGCATTACGTACTTGTCAAACTGCAGTTTGTTCACTTTGTCGAGTGATTTTTTTTTTTGTTTACTTTTTAGTTTTCTGGTCTCACGCGTGCGTAATGGCTGTTGTTTATACGAGCTTCTTACTCCTATTGTACATCATCAGATACAACCGCGACGTCGTTTCGTAGTATAAGGTATAATACCCACAGACGTCGTCGACTGCAGTTAACTACAGCTACTTACAGCACATGCGACGCAGGCGTAAACGAGACTCGCGGGATTTTGAAAAATTTGTGCGTTACTTATACGCAGAAATCTAGCGAGACCGACGGATTTCGACCACGTTACAAGAACGATCGGCATTCGCTTTTTGGCCACGAGTGATTTTTTAGCCCCTGAACGGCGAGGAATCTAGTGGTTTTGCGTTTTTGTTTTTGCGCGAAACCAGAAAGAGTGCACCGATTTCTACGTACGGCACGTTTTTTCTTTTATGGATCAGGCGACGGTGCCGTAACAGAGAGGTCGGTCTTCGATTTTCTCAACAGTTTTTTTTTAACGCGACGCGGGAAAAATAACCGAAAAATCGCGAAAAACCGCTAAGAACCGTCAATAACGCGTGTATA
>CM029363.1:9072739-9083485 GCA_017140985.1 Hormaphis cornu | reverse complement strand
GTAATGAAGTTATAACAAAAAAAATCTGTCGAAACAACCTAGTATATTATGTATTATCGGGTACGTCTTTATTACAATCGAAAAGCGTTGACGGTAAAACTTAAAAATAAGAGCGAGTGGAAATTTTCTTTTTCGACACGCTCTGTATAGTATCTATATTATTTAGGTACACTTTGCAAACGTGTTGTTTCGCCGTAAATACAATTACAGTTTTACCAAAGCACCGAACAAAGCATTACGACCTATATAGAGGGAATTTTTTTTAAAAATTTAGAGATAATATCGAGTTGTTGACGTATTCGCCTACTATAATACTGCATTTACGCATGGAGGGCGCAGGGGATGCCACGATACGTAATTCTCCGTCGTTCTTGGACATGACGTGCACAAATTACGATTTTACACCAAGTCTCGCGGATGTAAGACCTGTGATCGGGGATTGATTCGACCGGAAATCGAGAAACCTAAAAAATTCGCATCTGGTAATATTTAAGTTTGACGCTCACGAAAAACGTTTATAACTGTTCCGAGACGCGCAAAAAAACGTTTGTACCACGATAACGATATTTTACGCCGCGGAGTTTTTAAATTTATAAAATTCTTTTGGCACACTCGCAGCTGCCACATTCTCGCCAAGAACAGCCTTGAGCCGCTTTGTCTCTTTTCGTACATATATATATATACGTGTAAAATTCAGCAACGGCTATTTTAAATCGATACACCATATCGTAATATAACTGTACACAGTTCGGTAGGAGACACGTCCTCCAAAACGAGGTGGGAAGAATAAAAACAGCACATCTATTTCAATGTCTGTTGTTGATTTTCAGTTCCTATTACGATTTCGGTGTTGAACGGCTATTATTTTATCCGACGTATAGTTTTGAAAGTGCACGTTTTTGTTACAAAATCATGTAATCATATCACACCTATAAATCTCGCGTGAGCACGCGAAAACAATTTCGAATTGCTGTTTGGTCATGTTTTGGTAGATTTGATTCAAATTGAATACGTGTCCGAGAGAGTTACACAACACAGTCCAATTTTCATTAACCGAATCGTATAAATTCCGTAACTGTATTTATTGCGATCATCCATAAAAAAAACGCGGTATAGTAGTCTACTTCGTGTAAAACTAACCGACTGATGTTGAATGATGACTTTTTTTTATTCTGATATTGAACGGAATTTTTCTCCGATGTCAATTGAGTGTTTTAGATAATAGTGAGATTTAGTGCCCAAGATCGACATGGCCGAGCGAATTGTTGATTACGAGTTGTGTTCGACGGTTATTTTTTTTTTGTTTTCTGACATTTCATCACTTAGCCGCGAGATTCAACATCGATTATTATAAGTACCCCATTCACTCGGTGTGCAGAGTGTGTCGAACGATTTCGAGTAGAGGTACTCGTGTATGCGCTTCGAATACCGATAACGATAACAACGCGACAATTGCAAAAATGTAATCCTACGATTTTTTTTTTATATCTCACGTACGTGCTTCAAAGTGCATTTTTCGTTCAAAATGGTATACAACATCGCGCACCATAAAAAATGATTTGTAATTTTCATAAAAATTAAGCCGTTATAGTAATATCTACATAATATGTGTACACGCGTGTACCGCCGATACCTATATAAAACCCGGTAAGAGTTATGGCTCGACAATAATATTTACACATGTCAGGACGCATTTTTAAAGATGTTCTACAACGGTAATTATTTATTAAAACGAACGATTAAAACTAATTACCGAGTGAAAACCTCAAATCAGAACCTATACAATGTCGGTGGAATTAAAAAGATAAAACCGTGAAATTATTTTATGCACGAGTCGTGTGGATTTTAATGATAAAAATATTATACAAACGAACGAATGGCCTTCGTTAGCACACAACGAAAACTATATCAATTATTCATAGTAACTAAAGTCAAGTTCAAATATTTCGCAAATGTTAGGTACGACAGATAACAAATAAACGCTGTAAGTTTAACTTTATAAACGTGTTGTAGCTATATTTAAATAAGTAAGTGTTGTATTTTTACACGGTGTACAATGCAATAAAATGTATTAAGAGTGTTGATGAAAACTAAAACAAGTCCGTCCGACCGTTGTGTTCGGCCAATTCGCTTCATTTTTTTTAACGAAAGTTATTTATGTCATCAAATATTGGAACTCCTCGCACTTGACTCTGACCGTACTCAAGTTGTCCTCAAACGCGACTTAATCAATTTATGATTTTTAAATATTAAAAATAACGATTAATATCATACACGGCGTGGGCCGACGCGTGTACGCGTCTCATGTCTCACGAGCTTAAAGGAATCCGTTGTAATTTTGAGAAATTTGAATCCAACAAGAGGATTATCGAATGACAATAATCGTTTAGATCCGGAGACGATATCACTGGCAGAAATGTTGGTCACCATACCTCGCTGACACCGTGTTATTAAATGTTTGAAAAATTTTCTCCGTTTTCGTCACACGCGCCTAACTCGGAAAATAATCAAAAAACTGTTTCGCATAAAATAACGTTTAAAGCCGAAACCCCAACTTTTATGTGGTATTCGACGTAGATTAGCACTACCCCGAAAACGTCGTTAAAAACCTGAAAAATGTCAAATTTAAAGCCGTAAAATACTCTAAATGTTTTTTTTTTTTGGTTTTCGGGGTAAAAAAAGTGAGCGTAAAAAACCTTCAACCAAAGTACCGCCAGAGTCCGTAGGCCTTTTGGAAAAGTCCGCTGGCTTTGAAAATCTGAGCGCGTTCCTTTCGTACGCGAAAAGTTGTTGACCGAAAAACAAAAAAAAATCCCCGTAAAAACGTACGCCGCTCGAAAAAGTTGGAGAAAACATACAACATTTACGAGTTGGACAGATGAAACATCTCAATGATGTGATCTCAATGTTTAACGCATCATGTGAACTCGGATATCGGTTTAGAGGAATTGTATGGACGGTGTGGGGGAACGCCGCTGATGTGCGCCGCGTATCATCGACCTTGAGGCACGGGTTCATCACGCCATATTTCGTTTTTTTTTTTTTCCGCGATCTAAAAACAATTGCAAACGGCAGTATTTTTACCATTATTTCGCGTATTTTTACTATTATTTCGCGTATTTTTACTATTATTATATTTATTATATATTTATATATTTTTACTATTATACGACAGATCGTCGTCGTTGCCGTCGATTCCGAGCGAGCAGTTGTCTAGTATGCGTGCCGGTAAAAAACCGACAACCCCCCGGGATCACTCTGGGTCGCGTGGGTTAGCTGTGGGTTTTACGGAGTAGCGACTCTGGGTGGGTTCTGGAAGTTGTGTGCTTCGGCGGTGTAACGTCTGAAAGCAACGGCGACGCATCGTTGCCTCGGAAAAAACGGGATTCTCGAGAGCTCGAGTGAAAAACCGCGTGCTGGTGAATGAAACTTTTTGAAATTTTTTCTTCGACAGCACGTTTTCGTTCACGTGAAAATACGCTTGCCAAAACCGACCACCGTCCGCGAGCGGAAAACCTCAAGATCTAAAAATGGCTTAAAATAGTCGAACGAAAATTCGCCGGCACGTATACAGATCGAGCTCGGTCAGAATCGTTTTTTATTTTTCGAACCCGTAGGTGGCCGCCATTCCGTCAAACCCACCCGCGACCGATTTTTTTTTTCATCGCACCGCGTGGACGGCAAAGTCTTTTCGGCTTGTGGTAGGCCGAGTTCGGGCGGTCCGACGCGCGCGCGGGACAGCAGCGGCGTTTTACTGTCGCGCACGCGCACGCGCAGAATATCCCGACGTCGCCTAACCGACACCGGTAGAAAAAAAAAAGTCGACACGCGCGGGGAACGCGGTTTTGAACGACAAAATCGACTCGGGGCGGGGTAAATAAAATACATATTCGAAAACTCGAGATGCGCGTCCGTGAGCGAAACGTGAGCTACACACACTCGAGTTCACGGTCGTTGCGTCCAAAAACGCGTAAAACCAAACAATTGTCGAAAAAATAATCAAAAACCGAGATTGTCGTCGTCGTTATTATTTTGTGCCGCCGCCGCCGAGACCCACCACCGGCGAGACGCCGCGACCCGCCGCCGTTCCCGGCCGAGAATTCGCTCGCTCGGCGCTCGCTTGCCGCCTCGCCGCCCGTCAGACGCGTCTCGCGTGCCGTTCGCGTCGACGACGACGACGACCTGTGCCCGCGGCGCGCGCGATCTTCGCAACTCGCGTCGTCCGTGGTGTCGCCGCCGAACGTATCGACGGACGGGAGGAGACGACAAATAAACCGCGTCAGACGTGTGTGTTGTCCCGGGGAACAAATCCGTCTCGGACAACCGGACGAAAAAAAAAAATACCGCACGATATGGACGTCGACATCGATACGGCCGCGGACGTCGACGACGAGCACTGGGTGTTCGGGTACGGGTCGCTGTGCTGGAACCCGGGTTTCGATTTCAAAGACTCCATGGTCGGCTACGTGCAGGGCTTCTCCAGGAAGTTCTGGCAGGGCAACATCGCGCACAGGGGCACCAAGGAAAAGGTAGGTACAACAATAACAAGCGCTTTTGCGGTATTTTCCACCGACCCGGTGGTCGGTTTTTTTTTCTGTTTTTAACTTCGACGGTGGGTTCGTCGATGTATATATAGTTTTTTTTCTTGCGTTCCTCGACGGTTACTGTTCTGCAGCGGGTCGGCATGACACGACCTATACGTATTATTTGCGCTGATGATGCGGATTTCGATGAAACGCGGCGAAAAACGATATATTTTCTTTTACAAAAGTTCACCGATCCGCGCCGTCGATTCCCGGCGCGCGCCATAGGTTCACTAATAAGTTCTCAAAAGCACCCGACGGGTCGCGTCGTGGTAATTCTTCCGAAAGGTCACGCCGGTCAACTCGCGAAAATCAACCGAAATCCCCGACCGAACACACCCGCGCAACAGAGTTCTGATCGCTTCGGTTTTTTTCAAAAAAAATTAAAAACCCGAAAGTACGCCATCCTCGAGAAGTCGCCGCTCGTCGTGCACGCGGTCGAATCGCCGCCGCCGGTAAACACGTGGCTGATGCAATAATTCCGATAGTTTCTCCGCCGCGCGTCGAGAGGGCATTTTTTTTTCCCTCCCGTTATTACCACTCGTGAAACCGTTCCGTTGCGATTTCGACGCGCGTGTACGTATGGGGCCACGTGGCGCGTGCACACGAGGTGGTGGTGTCCCAGGCGCCGGCGCGTTCGTCTGTCGCTGCAATGTTCGGTAACAAAACGCGCGCATTCTCTGAATTTGATTTATCCCAACAGGAAAACGCGTAAATTTAGGCGCACTCGAGACACTGTCGTAGTAGTATTATGATACAGATATATCGGAAACGTATTTTTGCATATCGCGGTATAGGGACGTCCGTTTGGCTCGCGTTCTTTCGGCCGAGTTCACGTTAATCGTACTACACCCCTATGCGTGTAGGCCATAAAAGTGCTCGAAAAAATAAAGCAACGTTGCGTAGGAACAAAACGTTTTGAAAGATTCCCGCAGTCGTTCCGGCGGAAAAAAATTAATGTCGTTCCCGATGATATTACTATTGCAGTACCCATGACGGGGTTCGTCGCGCTCATTACAATAATAATAATGACCGTGTGCAGACTGTGCACGCTACACGTCCGATTTGATCTTTCGAATTTTTCATTAAACCCCGTGTACCGCGATAAAGTGGTAAAATAAAAACGGCACGCACGTTTTATGGTAATGTCTACTACAGACGTCTAAAAGTGTGTGTGTGGTTTTCAGTGAACTTCTGCGTCGTCTCTTTGAAACATGTTTTACCGCGTAACGCGAAAAGAAATCACGTTTTTCTGGATGGAAGGGAACAAAAACGAACTCGCTGTAAATCGAAAATATCCCTTTTAACCTTATGTAAATTCAAAAAGAACTTTCCGACCACCGAGTTTAGCCAATCGAATTGTTAAATTGGTACGCGCTTAAGTATAGGTAAGGTCGATTACTATTGCGAGTCTCAGAATCATCATAGTCGAATAAAATTTTAAAACAAATGTTCCGCAAAAAGTTTTTGTTGTTAAATCTGTTTTCCGCACGTGTACTGTGTACTACGACAATTTGATGAACTCGCTCAGAACCGCCGTACATTTTCGATCGCGACGTTGCTGCTTTCCGGACACATTAAACGACGCGACTCCTAAACCCGCGCCCGAAGCGCAGTCGTGTCACTCAAACGTTTTTTCTTATTAAAAAATCGTAACAAAAACACGCGATCGATGGTTTCAAAAACAACACGATGTATGGGGCTACGAGTTTAGAAAAAAAAAAATTTTCCACGGGGGACCGTCGTGTAGAGTCCGGACATCGGAAGAATTATCGTGTCGCCACACAGCTCGGTACACACAGGGTATACATACATGTGTGTAGTACGATTTTTTTTTCTTGTGGTGGTGCCTAACCGGATCGAGCGAAAAATCGTCAATAACCGAAAAAACCACTCGAAACCGTCTCGTTAACGCCGTGTGTGTAGCTGGTAGCGAACGTGCGACCGATTTACTAAAAATTTATGCGGAAAAACGTACCCGGTATTGGATGCCGCGCGCGATATTGTTACAATGTTAAACGTCGTAACGCGTATTATGTTTTATCCGTCGAACCTACAGTCACTACAGTTTCTCAACCGCTCGCGTTAAATACGACGTCCGTGAACGGCTACTTTTTTTCTTCCACCGTGTACCCCAGATACAATATTAGTATGTTGCATACTCCAAGTTGTTCTACTACAATAATAATAATCGTTTCCCGTGTACGTCGGCGCCACAGGGTGATCGCTTTCGTCGCGATACACTCGCGAATAACAGCCATTGGGTCGCCAAAACAAACGTCGATTATTCGATCACGTTCCGAATCTGAATAAAATCGTTATTTTTCACCGGGGGGAGGAAAAAAGTATCCCCCTGACTGCCCCGTGATCGATATAAACCCCCAGTCTTCTTCTCGTTCTTTTCATTCGCTGCGAGACGGGGGAAAAAGAAAATGTTTTCATCGCAACGCTCGCCCGGAGAGACTTCGTTCGCCGCGGGGTTTTCACTCCGTTCTCGTTTTCGGAAAAGCGCGTTTACATTTTGACCGTTCTACATCGCGCGCCCACGAATGTACGGACATTATTATTATTATTCGTTCCGAGCGGACACGAATCCGTTTGTACACCCGTTATCAGCATATACACGTCTATGCTATTCTGGTCTCCGAATCTGTCCGTTGGTTCTCTCAGATCGGACGAAACGAATCTTGTTTTTTTTTGTTTTTGCACCGGATCGTTTGCCGCCGACGACGACAAACGTGTGTTTTTGCACCGCGTCCTTCTCCGCCGCGATAACGCTGACGATAGCGGAGATTTCGCCGACTGAAAACGGGTTTTTTCTAAACGAATTTTATTAATCCGGCCGAGACAATGTTACGACGATGTAACGCGATTCACAAGGCACGTTTCGCCAATTCCCTTGTGTAAATTTTTTACGTACAAAACTAATCCTTTCGATCGCAGACGTTCTGGGTTTAAAAACGAGTGTTTTTTTCTTTGTTTCTCGCAAATCGGTTTTCCGCTCATAGGTACGCCGTATAATATATCCGCGCACGATTTTCGCCGTACGAACATAATATTATTATTACACTTTATACGGCGAAATATTGCCTTTCACTCGAACGCACGCGGTGTCGCGACCGTGGTCCACTACACGGTTGTGGTGTTTTACGGGGTGAGGTTGCAGAAAAATAGTAAAATAATCATTGTCAATTATTATTGTCCGTGCCTAACCCGCAGTATTGTGTTATTCTAGAGAAAAAAAAATACCGTAAAAAATTAACGTCCTATACGTTTTGTGTCCATTCGAGACCGGTTATGTTGTTCGGTCATCCAAACATTTTCTAGTCCGATGTCACGTTATTTTAAATATCTCGAAAAACAACAAAGACGACACCCGAGAGAAATTAAACGTTTAATTTAAACGCATTTTAATGTCGTACAACGTTACGCGATCCAAATATGTGTTTTATAATCGTGCGAATGTTTTGAAATAATAATAATCGACCGCTCAATTTAAATCGTCTGCGGTGACACACGCGTTTTTTGTACCATTGACTGACGATGATAATGAACTCGAATGCTATACTATATTAACTATCCAGCCGTATGTTTTAGTACGTTATATACACACGGAAAATATTATTATTAATGACGACGTCATCCATCGATCTGCTGCAGAGAGTTAGTTAAATGCTCGTGTTAATCGCAGCACAAACTATAACCGTTTCCTTTATAACCGAGATAATAAACGGTATACCTACTTGAATTATATATGGTATCGAAAACATAATATGTTAAATATAAATATGTAAAACATAATTGACTATTCTGATTATCGACACGCGCGTGATGATCGCAGAATGTTCGCCTGTTCTGTTTCATCGAGAAATTTCGTATCGATTTTGAACGGAAAACGGCTAATTTTTTCAAGTTAAAACGCTTCACTTATAGAGTCGCGTTGTAAAGTGAAAAAAATAAAAAAAAACAACACATATTTGGATACGCGTTGTAACGATAAAACTTTTATAATCAAACGACAAACGTAACTGTAACAAAACAAACGTTACAATCACGGCTGGTGATGTAAGTTGCAGTGACTCATCAAAACATATTGGTTTGCCGTAAATCAAAATATGTGCCATGTTTGATTTTTTTTAAAGGTCGTTTAAATCGATGAAAAATCAAATCGATCGATCGAGGGCGTTTTAAAAACGTTTTTTTTTTTTACGTATTTATTAAAATATACCGACAGAGAGGAAAAATCACGCGCACAATAGCTGGTAGCGTTTTTTTTAACCCACGCTTCTGTTTTTCTACTCGCGTGGTTCAATTCACGAGTGTCTACGAAAGAGAACAAAAAAAAAACACGTCACGATAACAATACGTTCTTCGACGACGCTCAGAATCTAAATAATTACAAAAGTTTGGTACGCCGACGTAAACAGACACACGGGGTCTGTAATAACTATAAGAATTATTGCCTGTACGTACTGTTTTCTCTATTATTATCATCCCATTGACGACGTAAACTGCGCAAAAAAAAAAAATAGATAAAAACCAAACGAGAGTCAAAACCGTACATTTTCATACGCGCGAACCTTCTGTACGATTCGACAAAAATCCTATTCGAAACAGTTTTTCACGCCGTATAACATAATGTTTGCTCGTTATTTCTTTTTACGAGCATTTAGACTGTGCTCTTGATGCGGCGCGCACAATATTATTGTACAGCCAAAGACGTATAATTGAACATCCGCATCGTTCGTTCGCTAATTTTTGTCGTTTACACGCACGAGTATGAAAAGACATCTTGAAACTGCAGAGTGGACGCAATGAACGTGAAAAAAAAATTACGTCTGACGTGTATTTATGTTACGCGTCTGTTTGATGACACAGAACAACGTTATTGAATATGTTTCGTCTGCTTCGAACGTTGTCCTCTTTGACTGTTTTCGACCGTTGCACGATACGTATAGTCGGCTTTTGCCGTGTAGCAGGTTTTTTTACGAGTTTGTTGACGAAAATGGTCTTGAAAAAAAAAAAGCAAAACAACGTTTTTTGGCTCGTAAACGCTCGGTAAAAGTAAAATGTTGCCAGAATGCGTAGTATACAACACTGTTGTTATTTATTGCTCAAGTGAATTCGTTTTTGACCTTTTCAAGTGCGTCGTAATCGTTTGTTATACACAATATGACGTATTATTATTATTAGCTAATCGGATGAAAATGCGTTTGATTCGTCGACGTTACCAATGCCTCACAATTTTTTAATAAATATACACGTGCAGTCCCGGTTGCACCTACTTTCGAGTGTGCCCACCCAGCATTAATCACGATTTCGATATGAGTTTTTAACGTTCGATTTTGATAACCGGCTGAAAAAAAAATGTTCAGCTATCAACTCGCGTTATCTTAGCGCCCGTAGCGTAGGTAGGTGCTTAGTTTGTAAAAAAAAAAAAAAATTATCGATTTTTAATGCCATTGCGAAACAACATTTATAACAATGCTCGAAGAACGTACAAGGTACACTCAAAATACATCGTTAAAACAACTCGTATATTTATAGATATTTACACCATTTTTGTGCACAGCAGTTACTGCGAATAATAACGACGTGATCCCGCGTAAAGCTGCGTTTTCGCATGCTTGATCCTAAAAAAATAGTTGCCCGGCTGTGCAAACGAACAAAACGACGACGGTCTGTTCAACGTTACGGGTGTTCAGAACAGGCGTCACCCGGGATTTAGTTGGCCAAGGCTTTGTGAAATAATTTCAAATTCGATCGCGCCAAGTCACACGAGAATCCCTGTTTCACCACCTCAAACTTGGAAAAAAAATCGTCTTCGTCGCGTAACGTACTGTGTGTTCTCTGGGCAAAATTTCAAGTCTCTGTGTGAGTCCTGTGGCTGTGTTTGATTCCTCAGTCAGTCAGTTTATCCTTTCGTATGATGTATACAATAATATATATATATTACGCATAGACGACGATTGAAATTCAAATCGAACGTTTGTAACGGTACAGGTTCGTTTTACTGTTTTGTTGAATTTTTTGGTTCGTTTCGTGCGGTCTTGGACCTACGCACGTATATTATACACGTTTACAGGTGTTCCCAAGTTCGTTCCTTCGTGTAACCGTATGTACTGTACATGGCAGTGTGCGCTATTATTCTATCGCAGTTAGC
>CM029363.1:9045238-9055792 GCA_017140985.1 Hormaphis cornu | reverse complement strand
TTTTTGTTTTTCCGTCAACAGCTTTTTTCGTCCGGTCTACGCGGTAACTCTGGCGGATTTGGCCGAGGCTTTTTTTCGTTCGATATTTTTTATTTTCAGTAAAGAGTGCGATCGCGCAAAAGCTGGGATTTTTAATGTTTTTGAAGCAATTTTTCGGCGTTCCGAGTGTGCCGAAAACTGGGCGAGAACGTCCGTATACGATAAACTACAAGGTTATTAACTAACTTTCCACAATTAATTTACTGCCGTTTTAAATTTTTCCGTCAAGTTTATTCTCGGTCGACAATCGCTCGAGAAGTTAAAAAACGATTTTCGCAAATCCTTCTCGTTTTGCGTCGTGTAACAACAACGAAATAAAATCGATCGACCGCATATATCATCTGGTGGTCACGCGTGCGTTCGCGGTCTCGTCGTCTTTGCTCCGGCCACAGAGTGCGGAGACGAATTAAAACCTCAAAAACGAATTACAATATTATCGTTTTTCGATTTATATTCTATTACCAGACGAAATCGTTTCGTTTATATTGTATTATAGGTACGTTATTATATTATTTTAAAACCGCAGCCGCAGCAGGTAAAAAAGAGAACGTTCACGGGAACTTTTTTCCTCGATTTGTCGTAATTTATTTATATTTTTTTTACGGTCTTGCGGTCGACCGACGCGCGTGCTGCTGCGGATAACGCGTGTCTCTCTCTAAAATCGTTGTTTTTTGCGCCATCCTTTTCGGTAGTCGAGGCGGAGAAACCGCACACGCTTCTTTCCAGACGACGCGACGTGATTTCACGTCGGAAAGGAAAGAAAAAAAACAGACGAATCCCGAAGATGTCGCGATTTTTTTATGCTATGAGAAAATGAAATGTTTTTAAAAGTGCGACTTTGAAAAAACTATAAAACAATCGAACGTGGTTTTTTCAACGCGATTATAAAAAAAACTTGTACGGATAAAAAACTGATAAATTTTTTCAAAATTTCATCGCCCGAATACGTCAATTTCTCGATTGTTTCAACGTCTCTAAAATCATTGTTTTTTGCGCCATCTTTTTCGGTAGTCGAGGCGGAGAAACCGCACACGCTTCTTTCGAGACGACGCGACGTAATTTCACGTCGGAAAAAAAAACAGACGAATCCCGAAAATGTCGCGATTTTTTTATGCTATGAGAAAATAAAATGTTTTTAAAAGTCCGACTTTGAAAAAACTATAAAACAATCGAACGTGGTTTTTTCAACGCGATTATATAAAAAACAAACCTCGTGCGGATAAAAAACTGATAAATTTTTTCAAAATTTCATCGCCCGAATACGTCGATTTCTCGATTGTTTCAACGTGTTTAAAATCATTGTTTTTTGCGCCATCCTTTTCGGTAGTCAAGGCGGAGAAACCGCACACGCTTCTTTCGAGACGACGCGACGTGATTTCACGTCGGAAAAAAAAACAGACGAATCCCGAAAATGTCTCGATTTTTTTATACTGTGAGAAAAAAAAATGTTTTTAAAAGTGCGACTTTGAAAAAAAACTATAAAACAATCGAACGTGTTTTTTTCAACGCGATTATATAAAAAACAAACCTCGTGCGGATAAAAAACGAATAAATTTTTTCAAAATTTCATCGCCCTAAAAATAATCGCTACATCAATTTCTCAATTGTTTCAACGCGGAAAACCTGTAGGTTTCGACCGTGCAAACAACAATGAAAACCCGAGTATTGTTTTAAGAAAAATTTTTCTTGTGATTCGCCTCCGAATCAACGTACGTTTTTGGTCGGTTACGAAAAAGTCGAAATTTCACGTTGTCCGATAGTAGTAATTTCACGGTGGCGTATTTTTTTTTTTTAATAATCAAAAAAAACATCGTTTCAATACAAAAATCAGTCAATCGTCG
Organism: Hormaphis cornu; assembly: GCA_017140985.1. NCBI lineage: Eukaryota > Metazoa > Arthropoda > Insecta > Hemiptera > Hormaphididae > Hormaphis > Hormaphis cornu. The sequence goes on along the minus strand of CM029363.1, from coordinate 9,053,912 downwards.
TATCGGTTGTCGAGGAACTGAGATACTCAATACGCGAACGGAATACGATGGAACCGTTTTGAAGTAAAGTTCTCGTCGCCGTTGCCGTCGGAAACATCTTGTACCAATATTCTCCGATCTCGCGGTCGGTTCCGAGCAGAGCCGCGGCGAAGGTGGAGTACAGTCGTCTCGCTTTGCGTATGGTTAGCGTTATGAAAATAATAATAATCGTTTTGTTTCCAACGAAAGAAAAACATTCGGTTCCGGTAATGTTAATTTGTATAAATATACCCGACCGACGCCACACGTGTGAGCTCCCCTTAATTGCCCGCGGCGCCGCACGAGAATATTGTTATTATTTATGTTTGTTGGTTTTCGGTCTTTTGGCGAGCGACGACACCTCCGTTCTCTCTCGTATAAGTAGTAGTTATAATTTTTTTCTCTTTCCCGAACGGGTTTATTTTCGGATTCTGTTGTTGAACGAGCGCGCGGAAGCCGAGAGGATTTCCGATAAATAACGCCCGTATAAAATAAAAAAAAATTCGACAAAACGTTTGCGGGAAAGACGCCGACTACGGTTTAGTGAAACACGTACTATAACTGGGCGCAGATATGAATGTTTATGATATCGCAACGTTGAAATCGCGATGTGGCAACAACGTTTCGATCGAACAACAACGACTATGAACGGTGATTTTTTCGTTGTATCGAATGGTATTGAAAAATCGGTCTTTTGAATCATGATCTCGAATAAAATTTTTTATCGATTTTTACAAAAAAAAAACGCTATCGTATAGTCTCGAACGAAAGTTTAATTTCGTCTGCGAAACATGTTTATGAACATTTTTGCATTTTTATAGTGACTTTGAACAAACGTGACGTAGACCAACTGTCATTATTTCAGCCGCGGTATTTGGTGCACGAATCCGACGTTTGCGTACCCCCTTGAAGTTACCTTAAAAAATCGGAGCGCCGTCGTCCACGCCATACCCGAACAACAACAAGCGCTCGGAAATTGTGTAGCCACCTTAAAAAAAAATGATAAAAAATCGCTGAAATTCCGGTACGTTTCCGGTTCCGCAATTCCTGGATGCATCGGGTGTCATCGGGCGCCCCCCTCGGGGTGTTTTTCCACACCGTGTTTTTATACGCCGTGAAAACTAATGCGCATTTCTACGTGTTTGACAACGTACATAGCATAGCGGTCGATATCGTCTGGGAATTCGTGTTTAAAACGCCATACGTTAAGAACTATATAATACACGTACACGTGTACGAGAGGAGACCGATTTAAATTCTTTTTTTAGCAATCGACACCGCTGCAGAACAAAAACGCGCACGAGATATGCGAATTCTCGGAGCCGATAATGTAATAATACGTATGTATGTTTAATAATTCAAAACCGTACAAAGACCTAAGGCTGTAAAATTAAAATCGTACCCGACCGCGTGTGCAGGCAGAAAACACGCCCAGTGGTTTGTTATTAGTATTTTTATTTTGCTTTTTTTTTACGCCGATCAGAACATCCCCTTTTTTTTTTTCCGGTAAGCGAGCTGCTGCCGTACCGCGGGGGTGGGAACGCAGGACCCCGTCTCGCGAGAATCGAACGCGGCCACGAGTAATTAAAAGAGAACAGTTTAATTGAACGGATAATAATTATTTATGTTGCGTGGTGGGTGTAACTCACGTTTTTATAAAACCGCGGTTATTTTTCACCACGTTTAATACGGGCGCACTTCGTGTGGCGTACAACGGAATTCAACGGAAAATGATCGGCGGTACTGTTCCGCGAGACGAGTGCTCGCTCCGACGATCATACCTACAACGGTTCAGAACAGTGGTATTTTATCTCGTCGTAACGTCTGCTGTGAATCGCCAAGTTTGCGGGCCGTAAGAAGACTTGCAGAACCGAGAGAAAACGATGGAAAATGGCGTTTTTAAGTGGACCGACCAGTTCGCGACGCGGAGCCGAACGAATGGAACAGCGAAGACGAAGCAGACGACCGGAGCAGTACCCAATACGCGGGTAATGGGAACCGGAAAGTGATCTCGAGTATGGTGGAAAACGGTTCTAGGGAGTACGGAAGAAAATCGAGAGAACGATTATAATTTCAGAGTTATAAACGACAGTGAAGAAGGTAATAATAAATGTATTGGTTTTTCGTTTTTTCGTGCTCGTGTCGCACACTACGCGGGATGTCCTTTTACACGACGAATTATTTTTCCGGATTCCTGCTCGGAAAAAACCATATTAGATTTTGCTGTTGAGCGAACGGTTGTTGTACAAACGTTCCGTGTTCCCTATACGTATCCCGCGAGGGGAAGTTAAAATCTCACGTTTTGTAAAAATGAAGGGGTTCACCATCGCGTTCCCCCGTCGATTCCGTACATCGACAGCGGATAAGATGGGGAGATGGCGTCGAAAGACATGATGAAACGGCGAATGGCCATCGGCGAGAATTGTAGCGGGATGTAGAGAGAGATGGTGAGATGTGACGGTATGTTTGTTTAGATGTGTGTGTACACGGGTGGCCGAAGAGGAGGAAGATGCACCGTCGGCCCTAAGTTTGTTTCCTCGTGCACATGAGCTCTTTATCGGGTATTTTAATCGTTCAAAAAGATTCGCCCCGGCCGGACGACAACTGTCACAGTGAGCGCCCTGTATACGCGTAATCGTACTCTGTGCAGTCTGTATGGTACGCGCAGCAGTGTGTAATTAGTTGTTTTGTAGAAGTTTAGAGGAGAACGTAATAAAATAAAACACCTACGAAATAATATGTTATGCGGCAGGAGCCGGAGCACGGGAAAACGAGGGAGATATCATGTGAAAAAAAAAAAAATGTAATTAATTTCGAAACGATTTTCGTTAAAGGAAGGTTAAAAAAAAAAACGTTAAACTATACGATGGCGCGGTGAGAGACCGTACACGATTCCCGTTGTTGTCGGTATAATACGATATTTATTTATTACACGCGTTTGGGCGCGCGCACGCCTTCCGAAGCGGTAATTATTATCATATACTTCGATAATCCTTTTCTCCGTCTTCCCGTGCGTTACAATACTTATACAGGGGGGTGCGGCAACAAACCCCGCCCGGATCGGTGAAACTTCTACGAGTCCGGTATAAGAAGTTTTATAAACTGTGCGCGCGTTATTTTACAATTTAATTTTAAATTCATTTTTACAGAAATAGTTTTAGAAATCACGGGACGGCAGCAATATCTCCGGGGTTGTTTTTCGGCGCTTCCACAGTCCGGTGACGATCGCCGACGATCTGCCCAGATCTCACGACCGTTTGACTATATATAGCGCGCGACTCGCAATAGTAGTAACTAGGTCGGTAACTCTAGAAAACTCGTTCGAATGAGAAAAAAAATACTACGGTCGTGAAGTCAACGGAAATTACACTTTTCGAGATAACGGCCGCCGAACGTGTGATTAAGAGACACCCGGGAAACTCTCCGCCAGCTGTGTGCTGCGTCTTGATAAATCGTTAAATTTCGAAGAAGTTTAGAAGAATCAAGAAATTTCTAGAAGAAGTACGACGATGTTCTCCCGACCAAACCGTGCACCCGATAACGGTGGGCATCAACCATACAGTTGATTATTTTTCACCCCCCTAACGAATTTATCGTTATGTTTTTAACTTATTCACCAGTTGAAAATCTCTGTTGCGTTGATTCCGTATTTTTATTGTTAACTTATTTCTATGTTTTTTTTTCGTTACGCGACCGTGACTAATTCGCCAACTTTTTTTTTTTATCGTTTATCCTAACTAACGTCAGATGAAACTACTACAGCTACAATATAGACCGGGCGTTTTACGTTTCTCAACCGAGTTTTTCTTAACTTGTCTTTAGTTGTGTTTTTTTGTTGTTAAACTTTTAACCGCCGAAGGTAATTCAATCGAAGCAGGTGACTTATTAATTTTTTTCACTAACTCGCGCGAGCCATTTCTGCACCGGTTCGAGTCCCGTTAGTTTATCCGAACCCGAACACAAGTCGCGACCTAATCAAACCCCAAGGGGTTATTTTCGCCGCACCCTGTATGTTTATAATATCCTCGCGCGACCGATTTTTCTTCGAATTTTTTCTCTCCATTTTTCTCGCGCGCGCTACGTGCCGCGATAATAACAATCCAAAATACACAGCGGCGGGTGTCCATAGAGGTGTACAAGTATAAAATATAATACGTCATAAAAATCGAAGAGATCGTATCGGTTCATAGAGGTAATCACAATGTAATACCTAGGTATCCACGACCACTATCCGCGTGCAGACCGATCGAAAACTACGCGGGTACTCGAAAAACTATTCGGAAAACATGCGGTCCGAAACGCAAATTTAGCTGGACAATCGTGTTGTTTAAAAATCCGAAGTACACGTCGTATCTACCGCCTTGTACCCGAGGAGCGTAAAAAAGTTAAAAAAAACAAAAAAAACGTTTTCGTTGCACGAGTTTTACAAGTTTATAAGTAAAAAAAAAAAAAAAACGAACGTATTTTCGGGTTGAAAACTGATTATCGCTATACATCGCTACGACACTTGTCTTCTATAAAAAATTTTCAACTCTATCGCGTTGCCAAATGTCTGACGAGGAGTAAAATTATAATTTTATCGAAAGCCGTAACGACCGATATTATAGTGTTGACGCGTCGTACGATATACCTGTTGCATTCGAAAAAATTTTCACGTACCTGTTGTGTAATTTACTGAGAGTAAACTTGACGAGTCAAAAAAAAGTTGTCCAGCCTTGCTTGTACCACACACAATTTAACTCCGTCTCGATTGGAACACACATACAATAATAATAACGAGCATCAAAAACGTGTTCTAATAATTTAATCGTTCTTTTTGATTGTGCCCTTTCTGACGTTCGCCTTCTAATCTCGCGCGTCCTAGAAAATTTTCCGGCTGCGACCGGTAATAATAATATACCGACCGGTCACCCCGTGTATACGGTTTCGTGCTTGACCCGTAAAACATTCTCGTTTTTAAGTACTATATTACAATTATTGGTTACCAAACTGGATCGTTATTTGACTTTTACCTTCTTCGCAACGACCAATATGGTATTATATTGTGTATAAATATTTTAGCCTACTTACGATTGGCATACGTTTAATTACTATCGCAATAACCTTTTTTTAATTCGTAGTGTCCCATTTCGCCACCGCCAAAAAAGTTTATTTATCGTGGGAACATATACGCTTAATGTGGTGAGTTACCTTAATGGAAAATCGATCATTAAACGGGCGATGAACAGGACTGCGATATAAAAAAAAATAGCACGGTAAGCTTGAAATATGCTTCGCATCTTTTAATTTGGCATATTTTGTGATCTCTACGATCTGTTTTTTCGGCCATTTTTTTTTTTAATGAAAAATCGTCTTGTTCATCACGATATTTTTGTTATCTCGAAAAATATCAGAGAAACTTTCTTTAACGGTTTAGAGATGTGAATTTTAAAATTTTATTTTCCGTGATTTTTTGTCGGTTTTATCGCTATTTTCGTGTTTTTAATATTTTTAGCGCTATAAAATCCCAGCTACGGGTACACGATGCAATTTAATATCGCGCTGCACCGGGCTTGAAACGGTTACTTAATAAATAACATTATGAATGGCAAACACCTATTATACTGACGGCGACAGAATGAGTTTTCGGCAAGATGGGCCGTTGTTTTTGGAGTCGCTGTTTTTAAACAGTCAGGAAATTATTCGGGTTTAGACGATACTGCACAGGTTTGACTTGACCGTGTGAATTTTCGCAAACACGAACTCAAAATTATTGTTTTATCGCCGAGAAAACCGATAATGAATTTTAACAACCGCGCCGTATATACGATATTGTATAATGACGTTTATAACGGCGCGGTTTTCATTTAAAATTCTATCTTTGCGCCCGCCATACGATTCGATCGATTTTTTTTACTTTTTCCGACATCGCCGTGTTTTTTACTTGCGTTAGCTTTTTTTTCATCGTAAAAAATTATCGTCGTCGCGGTATAAAGTCGCGTTGATACATCGCGGATGGTTTATTTGTAGTTTTTTATTGTCTTTTGACTAGAGGGTTACTTCCCTCGCCTGTCCGTACGATCGGTTTGACGCGTTTGCTTAGAAAACGAACAAATCGTCAAAACACGTTTTCAAAAAAAAAAAACCTATTAGTCGCGCAAGCCGTTGCGCTGCGTTCTTTGAGAAAAAAAAATTCATCTGCAGACTATAATAACATTTATATGCTTCAACGCAAGCGTTATTTATGTACTCGAGTTTAGCACCCGTAATACGTATTAATTTGTGGTTTTACACTAAATTTACACGCGCGCACAAATATTGATATTTTGTTATATTTTTAGACGAGGGTCGAGCAGTTTTCACTATTCTAGGCGCAGTGTACAAAAAAAAAAATTGTACGCAACGTGTGATTTTTTGCACCGCGGTTCTGTTGATAACGAAAACAAACGTTTTCCAGATGCACGCGTCTGGTTATAAATATTTGTTTAACTACCGTGTGTTTTATGTGCTCGCGAGTAACAGTAGTTTATACTTTGCAAGTCGGAAAACAAAACAACGACGACTCGTTTTATGAATACTCACCGTGTTGCGTTTTCCGCGTTTTTCACTGTTGCGGACGAATCGACGGGAAAACGCCGCCGAAACGGTATCGAAAGTAGCTGTGCAGAAGGCGATTTAACCGAACCAACTGGACTTATCGCAGTCAACTTTTTACACAATGACTGCGCGGTCAAACACACTTTTTCCAAAAAAAAAAAAATGTCCTTTTAAAAAAATTTTCGACCACCACGATGTAACCGTGTGCACGGGTTGGTTACACCGACGTGATGTACGGCCGCAGTATTCGAACGGTTCGTCCGCAAACACGAAAGCGGATTCGGCAAAGTATGAAAAATAAATCGAAAAACAGTCGATTCGTAAAAGAATTACGGCTGTTGGACACTGCGCGACTAAAACCAAACTGTTGGCTGAATTCATGCTGCAAATAAAAAATTATAAAACGCACATACTCGGTCAACTGCAGTAACGGCGCGAATATTATTATTGAAAATTATAATGCGCGCGAAGCAATGAAAAGCAGAATTCATATTTCTGACGTCATTCGGAAACGAATTTAAATAACCGATCGGTGCGTGTGTATTGATTCGTTAGCCCGATACGTATAAATGTTATTTGTATAAAATACGGTCGAAATCACGTTTGCCGTAATATTATAACGGTAACGCGTCTACATATGTATTATACGCGGCGTGTATAGGAATTATTATATTATTTGGCGAAGAGGTGGTGTTGATGAATTATTTCCAATTAGTTAGAAATCTGTTCCGACGAAACGATACGGTTTTACGGCGTGTATACAATGAGAAAACGAGCTGTACACGCGACGACAGCCGAACCTGACGAAAAAGTACACAGTCATCGGCCGGAACTTGGTAGCAGTAATAAAAATTACAAAAAAAAAATGTGATCCCGCGAAACGAAAATATAATTCTTACTTCATACAGATACATGCGTTACGGTTTGTGTTATAGCAACAACAACAATATCAATATCAATTTAAAAATTGATCGAGTGTTTCCGCAGCGATACCCGAATATTGTAGGTACGCTTAGTTTTTAAAAACATTATTGTTTTTCAATTAAATACTACGTTGTGGTACAGACAAATTTGCAAGTGAACTCGTTTCACTACACGCTAACAGTATACTGGTTCTTTCGATCACCTCGGCGGGATGAACACGCGTTGTCTGGCACGGAAAACGCGCGAGAATCGTACAAAAAAACGTGCAAATTTTTTTTTTTCTTACAAATACGATTATAAAATTTTAATTGATACACGATGAAAAATTGTTTAAATGATTACGCGCGTATGACAAATTAACGAGACGCGTAAGTCTTTTAACATACAAAAATAAAATTATAATGCTGCTTGTTCGAATATACCTTTACATGTTTTGTGAAATAATATAATAAATCAAACGATTCAATACGATTACAAAATTTATTTGTGCTTATCGCGAAGCTTTCGGACGCGGCGAAACGTCGAGGAAAGCGCAACATTTTTGTGATAATTGCGATAATTTATTGTCCCGGCCGTGTACACAGCTCACGTTAGCGATGGGAAAAAAATTATTATAATATTTTTTAAGTACCCGTAACGAATATCAACTGTTATTGGTGTTCGCAGGGCGGGATAAAAGTTTAGCGGTGGGCATGATTGGAAAATCGGGGGATGGTGTTATTTTTTTTTCAAAAACATTTCGAGCGGTTTTAATTTCTAGTGTTAATAGTATCTTAATTTTTACCACACCGGCTTAGACGGATACGTGTTACTATTTTTTAAGAACGAAATTCGGAAAAGTACAAACTCGCGTTGTACTCAGTTGTAATCCTGCACAAACGACGCAGTGACCTTTAACGGACGTTGGTCAACTTGGCCATTATAACCTGTCGACAAGATTTTTATGTTTTTCGCATCGTATAAAACGAATAAATATTATTGTCGTGTTTGTCAATGCGGACGAAACGCGTAGATTTTTTTTATATTATAACGCCAAGGCCTACTATTTTTAACTCGTCAAAAAACAAAAATTCTCGAGTTCGGTTAAAAGTTAACTGTTATCGATTTTAATCCACACCAAACCAAAAGTCGACGACCGATAGAAAAATCGAAGATG
>CM029363.1:9005448-9035095 GCA_017140985.1 Hormaphis cornu | reverse complement strand
TCGCCGGAACCCTTCTCAATCTCGGAGGATCGGACGTTTTCGTTTTTATCTCCGAATATGATCGAAAAAATAACGCTTCGAACGAAGTACCGATCGGTTGCCCACTGTCTTTTGACGTATACCGTGCGTTAAGATCGGAGAGCATTCTTTCCGCTATAGAAAAAGTGATCACAGAAACAAAAACAGAAGAATTAAACACCGCTTCGTTATGATTTCGTTATCGGTGCTCTGAAAAAATTTCAAAAAAAAAAACCGGATTTTGACGGCGTAAAAAAATCACACCCTGTGCATACACGGCACACGTGCTTTTTTTTCCGTTCCTCCATCTGCCGCCGCCGCCGCCGCCGTATCTCCGTCCGGCCGGCCGGCACTTGCAAGGTTTTCGGGGAGCAACCCGATACGGGAAGACCGACGCTTCCGCTGCGCAAAAACAAAAAGAATGAAAGAAAGAAAGAAAATATATTTATATAGGTGTAGGAACAAAAATTGAATAATGAAAAAAAACACGTGATCGCACACACGCACAGAATCATCGTTTCCGGTACAGCGAGTGTTGTGTACGTCTATATTAAATTTTATTATTATTATTATTATACGTATTGTGATGTATATTACAATATATACTTGCCGCACCCTCCTCCACCTACACAAACGGGACCCTTTTTGACGATGATAATGCCGTGAACGCGTGATATACACCTATTTATACCGTATTATATCGTTGCACAGACAGCCGACGGAGACGGTGGCGCAAGCGAACGGTTTCAAGAGGAGGACGTTTAAAAAACCTCTTGATTTTGCGCGGAAACATATAACCTTCGCTTACTCGTATCGCCGCAAGGTTGTAGCAAAGCAGCCTTATTTACGTACACGACTTACAACTAATAGCACGGAATCATGTTACGAACATTTCGACGTTTTAACAAGAACCCGAACCGAACTTTATCAAAAAAAAAACAAATTTTCGAGGTCGAACCGAACATTTTGACGTTTTAACGAGAACCCGAACCGAACTTTATCAAAAAAACAATAAAATAACATAATTAATGACCGTTTACGCCGAACAATGCGTCTATAATTTATCGAGCGGGTGCACAGTTTTAATTTTTTATGTTTTGTGTTTCGTTCGAATACGTATTTCCGATTCCCGAGCAAATTAGAATAAAAAATAAAAGCCGAAATTTCGACTTTTTTGCGGTGTTCAAAGTTACGATCGGAGAGCACTACGCGGAAACGTCACTACAAACCTGAAAATTTCAGCGAATCTCGCAGTGAAATTCTCAACTCGTTTTTGGTATTTGGGGGGTGTCACTCGAAAAGCGAGTAATATTTAAAAGATTCCCACGATCAAAACGTCGCCGCATTCGAAAAACCTGTATCAGAAAAGTTACCGGTTTTGAAAAGTCGGAGCGTCCTTTCCAATCATAAACTACAAACTTTTCGCCGTAAACGTCTCCGGAATTTCCAATATTTTTCTGATCGTATTTTTATTTCTGAGCGTTCCTCCTGTCCGAAAAGTTGTCGAAAGAAAAACATCGTTGTAAAAACAACACATTCTTCGCTTCGCTCGGAAATCTAATAGTTTGTGGTTGGGTGTTCGTCGCACTAAATTTCGTCATGCAAGTCTCGGCAGTTCCATAAATCAGTAGTAGACTCGTCCATTCTGAAAACGGTTCCAAACTCGTTAATGCGTCTGAATACGTTATACTCGTTCTCACGAGATAATTTTTGAAAACAATTATTTTTAAAGACACGCGGAACAAACGTTTTTTTTTCGTATTACTCGGCAGGCGCAATACTTCGATTCCAGTGCGCCCAAGTGAATTTGTTTTAAAAAATACTCGTTTTTAGGTCCGCATTTAGGTGTCCGCTTATCGGTTAAAAAAACCTTTTCGATTTTTTCGAAACTCGTGTAGCTTTTGGGGTGAATTACGATACGAACTCGACTTGCCGTAGAGTAAATTTTTTCACGAACCTTTCAAACTGCGAGTATGATCCCCCTTACACTCGCGCGCTTCCTCCGCAACAAGACACGTTCAACGAATACGATAATTATACACCTCTCTAAAAGACTTAAAACTAATATCTCGGTAGGTACTCAAAACGTGCGTGTAATCGAATCAACGAGCCAAATCCTCATTGTGTAGTAATCTTTTGAATAGAACGAAGCTCTTCAGAACTCAAAACCTCTTAATTCGGAGTACAGTATTAAGAGTATATAGATAATATTACGTCGACAAAACGCAGGAAAACGAATTCGTTTTACACGATGATACGACAGTCGCGACCATAAAATCTATGCGTCTCTGAATCTTTAAGTAGCACTGATATGCGTGTGATTAATATACTTTTTAAAATTATAACCGGTGGCGGCGATAACTGATTCTCAGATTCGGTATCGTTTCATCGAGAAAATCGTAAGTGTCGCGAAAAAAGTATACCCGTTATTTTTATACATATAGGTGGTTAATTTCCTGTCGAAACGCGGGTCAGACGATTTAAAAATTTTCATACGAAACACGAGAACGCGTGTTTACCGAGCAGAGATTTCGAGACCTATTGCCGCAGGAGCCGGCGGGAACGGAGCACTAAACGTCGATGCGAAAAAAGTTTTGACAAATCCAAGACCGACGACGCGCAATATTCTAAGACAACGCCGACGCCGTGTTCGTTCCTTCGAGTGAGAAAGTCCATAAAGTTTTACACGACTGTAGTGAGAAAATTTTAAGTCGTTTTTTTACCCGTCGTGGTACATTCGTACTAGGAAGAAAACTTTTTGTGCGGCGGTGTCGTCTCGAAATCCTGAATACACGTGACCCGTTTGTGTCGCGTCTCGTTCTTTTTACGCGGACGACGATTTTTTTTTGTTATGGATGAATGTGGATGGATCGAGCGAGATTGTTTTTACAATGATGTTTTCCTCCCCGCGCGATCATTTCTCTCGTAGTGGATCCGAGACGGCGTACGTTTTTGAAACGTTTTCGTCCGATTGTTTTGAACTGAAAACTTGAAAATCTTTCGAAAATTTCCACTCGAAACGAGTCTACTGCCATTAATAATTAACGGGTATCGCCGTCCACCGATCGGGGCCGTGGATGTTCTGCGCACACCCTGTGACGACGACGACGACGAGACGGTAGTCGCGGCGCCCGGACCACCCGAATCACGCGACAACCGACGCGCGTAGCTCCTTTTGTAAAAATCTCCGTTTCCCGTGTGTGCCGCCGCCCCCGCGGGCACGACACACACGCACGCCGCCGCAACAATACGGCGCTCGAGAGAGAGAGAGGAAAACAAAACGGACGAAAATAAAAATTTAAACAAAAAAAAAAAAGAACAAATTAAATATTGTAACGTACAAAAACCCTTTTGTGAGCGGAACGCCGCCGCCGACCGTCGTCGTTATTGACAATTATTATTATTGTAATGCGTAATAACAATAATTATAATAATAATAATAACAACTATAGTTATTGGTGTCCGACGGAGGCGCGACTAAACGCAGAAGTGCCGCTTTTTTTTTTTTATCAGCGTCGTCATAATACGAGTAGTAATACGCCGGCCGCGACAATACTATTTTTGTTACCAATTGGACCGTCGGAAACGAAATCAATTTTTTATTATCGCACTGCGGTTTTCGTATGGGCACTTTTACGGTACAGTCGAAAAAGCTGTCGATAAGAATAGACGTTTGCGGCGTCAAAAGCATTCGTCCGAAGGCGTGACGATGATAAGTATCGCGCGGTTGATCGGTTGTCCGTAGTGGTCCCGGTTAGATAAAAATGATTCCGAAAAACAACCGTCGTTATATTTTAACGAGTCCGTCACGAATTTCTCGTACCCATCACAACGGTTTTCGGAAACTTGAATTCGGAATGGAAATCGTAAAAGTCCGCGGACGGTTCAAACAGACGGGAGCACTTTTAAAAATTACGTACGGTAACGTGAATGTACGTTTTTTTTTTTTTTCCAGCCAAGCGTGCGCGAGAAACGTTGCAATCGACGTTTTTGACGAGAAATATCGAGAACATATCACTGATATTATTCGAATCGACAACTGGCAGTTTCACCGGTCCTCGGGGGTTTTTCGATCGAGTTTCGTACGCGAGATTCGAAGAAACGCGGACGAATTTAGAGGAAATATTAATCGAACGGCGGCCAACATGTGAATATTGTGTTACGAAATATGTTAATTACATTGTTTTTTTTTTTAATAAAAACATAAAAAATACGATAGATTGATCTTATCAAAATGTTTATTTTTAAACGTACGTATATAACATATATGCATGATGTTTGTGATATACATTAATAATACTAGCATACATTATACATGATGTGTGTAAAAAAAAAAAAAAAATTACATTAAATGAAATCCTTAGTTTTTTCTTTTGAACAAGAGTGAGCAGTATATGTGCTTCACGACACGGAAGAATAAATGTATAACCGAACATAATATATTTAGTACAATAATAATATACGGTCGGTATTTTATAAGGGAAAACACGTTCAAAAAGTAGTAGGTACACGAATTATTATAATTTTGTGTAAAATAATACATCGACATTCTACTATAAAATTTGACACCAGAGCTCTAATCTAATTTTAGGACTGAATCCTGCAAAACAGCCACCGATATATGGTATCTTATCGTTATTGTTGTGTTTGCGATTGTGTCGGGTTAGCTAGAAGTCGGAAACGAATTGTAATTTTAACTATAATAGTACGAGAGAAATAAATCGAAACGAAAAATTCTGAATTAAATTTACGGTTTGCCCTGTTGTACTCCTTTAAAATCTCGACTTTCCAAACTGCACGTTGAAAATACGTACGGGTTTCGCACGAACTCGTTTGGGTAAAATAATCCATCTGAAATATGTTCAGAATGTTGTGAAGCGATGTTGTAAAATTCGACGTACCTGTAACGACGTAATACATTGTGAAACGGTGAAAACAATTACTGAATATAGTAAATACTGATGTATATTACGTACAATGTAGTATATTTTTTATAACTGATCATGTGCATAATAATATTGAACTAGAAACATTTTCAAAAAAATATTTTTTTACCTGTACTTTTGCTAAAGACGCTTGAAATATCCCGCACGTAACTAACTAGTCCAACAGCACCGATTGCTCCCGGTACAGACATACTATAGAAATCTATAGTTTACAGAATTGTTGTGACGTTGAAAAAACGTTTATTACAACAAAAAATGTCTAATTGATACGACGACATAGGCTGTTAAATAGCATTTCGTTCGCTTATAATGAGATAAAATAATTCTCTGCAGACTGTTAAGCTAGGAAACGCCCAATCGTAAATAACATATTTTCCTACACCGAGTTTCGTTGCATTTTTTACGTCTGCTGAACGAACTATAAATCAAATTCAACGCAAACATTCGCAGAGGTGTTGCACACCTATACAAACAGTATCGGTTGAGACTTGAGAATACGTAATGGGAAATTTCAATATTATTACTCGTGTAATTCTTATACGGTTTTATACATCGCGATTCGCAGGTATATATGATAAATGAAAACAAAATATTTGATACTTTTACCAACCATATTATTTTATGTGGTTAACAAAATAAATTCATACTAAAATTAAAATTTGAGCACTTGTGACTGTTTATAACGACTCAAGTCGTTGATTCGCGCTGAAGATGACAACATAGTTGTTGAAATACGTATACGCAGTAAAAAGTGTATCATTTTTGTGATTTCGGGTTTATTAAATTTAGTAAAATAAATTCAATTTAATATTTTATGCGTAAAACACAGTATCTATACGTCACATTGATATCTGTCCAACGTTAGTTGGGTATGGTAAATTAATTTTCGTAATTCATATCGTTTTGATTCACAGCGTTTAAAAACTATAGAAGAAGTTTCGCTATTTATAATGAAACTGTTTCATACAGGCTCTAAATATCTTAATAATTCGGTGTTGGTGTTTTCAAAATAACGTAAAAACTATATTCTAAAAACGAATATACACTTATAATAATGTCTAAACACGTATTTAGATACGTATATTGCAATATATAATAGTCCTACTAAAACTCAATAGTCTAAAAAATAAAAAAACTAATTTTTTTTCTTACATTTACACACTTTAATCTATAAAGAAATTTTGTAAAAGCCATTTTTCATAGAATTTTCCCAATAAAAATTATTTATTAGCAAAAATGCTCTCAGTTTTTTTCTATATTCACTACTCGAGTAAATATATACCTACTAAACGTTTTTCTATACAAATTAGTGAGAATCGCGACACATATGGGTATTATTTTTGAAAACGGAGAAAAGATCTTTTAAATAGCACTCTATAAAACTGTACGAATTCTTATGGATATGAGCTGTTACATAAAAACCAGGAAAACAATCGAATATAATGCGTCAAAGTCAATATATATGACCGCAATCAAGTTTATTACGATCGAGAGGGATCAGAAAAGAATTTAACGTTTTCCTGTGACAGAAAAAAAAATAAAAATAAAAATATACACAAGTAGGTGGAATTCGGTGTATAATATATTATGCGTGTAGACTGTCGGATAAATTCAATCGCGTTTTTGCGGTTTAATTATTTTTCGCGGCTGATGTTCGAGTAGTCTGAGGAATTCAGCATTTAAAAGCGGAAAACAATCACTCTGTATACGAGTAAAATATAACGAGCGTTGTATATTATATTTATCATCGCGTACAAAACAGCGTTCGTAAATTTTTGTTCTACATCATAATATTATTATATCCTTTTGGTCTATTTGTTTACGCGTTTTAACAATACATACTATGGTCCGGAATTCTACCAGTCGACCGTGATATGCCTCTTTTTCGTACGGTTAAACTCGACGGTTATTGTCTCTTGCTCTAAATTGGATCGACGTAATATTAATTCATTTTCAACCCCGTGTGCGTACTAGGTATTCCAGCTTCCTGTTAAAGTGCGTCGAAATCTGTCAAACGCATCGTCCCAGTGAATCACAAGAGTTCGAAATTATTCTTTGTAATTGGTTCTTTAGAGCGGGTCAAAACAAAAAAAAAAAACACGCATTTTACACAAAGAAGTATATTAAATGAGTAAATATTTTGTTTCTTGAAATTTTATTCCAGCGTGTTCGATATCAGAGTCTATAAATTTTCAGACGTGTCCTGTTGGCAGGTCGGCTACAGACGTAAGTTCGAGGTACTTACTGTCGATCGACGAGACGGTATAATTTTTAGTAAAAATCGTTACATTTTTCCTTTCTACACGATTCCGAACGCGCAACGAGCACCCGGATAGTGATCCGCGCAACGATTTTCCTCGTACTTTGATTCTTATGTAACGTTTTCCGCCGTAGTATATTCGATGTACAGTTGATTTCATTACCGTCACGCGTTTTCCTGGTTCTAAAATTCTGTCAAATTTATTCCATCGAAACGTTTGCTTAAAATATAGCGTTTATCCGAAGACATAATTTTTTTCTCCCGTCCGTTTTTGCTCACTTGAATCGTTCTCGACCGATATTTTCTCGCGTTTCACGATGTTTGCGGATCTCCGCCAAAAGGCAACGGATCGCGACTGGATAAAGCGCGTGCAGCCGGTAAAGTTTCGTTGAAGAGTTTTAAGACGACGTACACCCGACACTGGAACTTTGAACGATTTCTTTTCGGACGACTCACGTTCCCGATGAAATGTCTTTGTGGGTTATACGACTATCGATTTTTTCGTTTCTAAGGGTGAAATGTCGCCGCGTTTTCCTGCGGATCCGAAAGTATAGTTCCCCGCGGACGTGACGCTGCCGTGTGCCCGCGGGAGACGACCGAAACGATAACATCCGAAAGCGGCAGATGATCGCAAATCAACGTGCTAGACGAAAGAACTATAATTCTTTATAATGAATATCTTTATATCTTCTATTTTATAATGAATTATTTCATTGTGTGTGATTTCCATTCGAAACGTCTTCCATCGTTTCCGCCGGAACAGCACCGCGTCTGCGACTACACTATATAATAGTATAATGCGGTTTACGTGTGTAAAAATGAGGATGGAAAAAACTTTTTTTTTTTTCAAAGGGATCGCAAAGACCCTGCGCGCTACGGTTTTTTTTCGTGCGACGCCGGATCATAATTTATTAACGAGTATAATACGGAGTTTGTCGAATTTCGCGTACGGTCGTGCGTGTAGTACACACGTATTTTTCGTTTCACAAACGCTTTTGTGCGACGAATTTTTTTCTCCTAAAATACGTCGCGTTATATGTACAGTGCGCCGCTAAAATCTAAAAAACGATTGCAGATAAACCCCGAGTCCGGTGGGTGCCCGCTAGTCGGATTGCTATAGTACTATGTTAAAGAAACGATTTTTACGAGCAACGATAGGCAATGTACGAAACGATAATAATGACGATCGCGCGTGATTATCGATAACGCACAAAATAACTCGTAGTCAGTCGAATTACCGAACGACGATGATGATGACTCGATAATTTCAAACGCAATTATTTAAACAATCATTCGGTCTATTATTATTGTCTCGATCGTGCGTGTGTTTCAACAATCGGAAAAAAAAAATCAACGACCCGCGTCCACGTACGATTTGACACGACTGTAGATTATAATACGCAGGCACGTAAATTATGTTTCAATATGATCAACGAGAAATAATCGTGCGACCATTCCGTTTCCGCGTGTCCGACCGTATGAATATCGTTACGTACGCGCGAGGTACGCGTTGTACGGCACATAAAAAGACCAATAAAAGTTCGCAAGCCATAATTCGAGCTCCTTATTAAAAAAATATTCAAAAAGCGATAATCTTTAGTGCCCTTAAGAGTATCCAACAGTACTTTAGACCAAACGAGACGGCCGGAACAATCCAGAACCAAATATACATACATTACAAAAAAGAATACATCGCCGTAAAAATAATCCGGATACCGAGTCATAGAAATATCACCGGAAACGAAAGATAGAGCTGATAAACTCGCTAAAGAGGCAAAAAATTATGTCACCGAACGCAATCCAATGTCGAGTGTATTCAATAACCGACGTCAAACAAATAAAAAACAATACTCAATATCCGGCAAAACGAATGGAAATCATCTAAATGAAATTTAAAATCATATTCTCTCTTGGCCTACTCTCGCTAGGAAAGAAGAAGTAGCAATCAATAGGCTCAGAATAGGCCATACCAGACTAACTCATGCCTTCCTGATGAAGAAAGAAGATCCACCCATACCTTGCCCTACCTGCAACGATCCTATGACACATCCTCACCGATTGCAGAAAGTACGAACTACAGCGTCAAAAATACAATTTAACCCACCATCTCGCTGAAAACCTTAATACAACTAATGTTCTAAAATTCCTCAAGGATACAGAACTTCATAAGACAATTTAATTTAAAAAAAATTCTATAGAACAATATTTTCCTTAAATATACTCTCCCGTAATGTATTACTACTCTATACGCGGCCCTATCTATCTATTTGCACTACTTTACTATTATGTTTATATTTAGTGTAACAATTTTAATGTAAATAATAAACGAACGTGGCTGACGAAGACGCCGAAGACATCGGAAGACGGACGGAAACGATTGACGAGGGTTTTGTTGGTGTGCGCGGGTCATGAATGATCGCGATCAGTGGAGGAATTGGGACGAAAAAGGCGGCCGACCACCACGAACGGCTTGGAGAATGGCGAAGAAGAAGATGTACGAAACGTCGTGTTTTTTTGGTGAATAATCGTGAAAATGTTATCGGTGAAATAAAGTCGCGTTGTTTTTACACCCTCTACCCGCGTCTAAAGCTGCATTTTACTCTGCTACCGTTGTTTATACACCGGTATAATGCGCCGGTATAATGTTTGAAAACAGAACAAACCGGCGGCAATGCCTAATATCGTGTCGAATGTTGAAAAAACACACAACACGCCTGAAGTGTTATTACGACGACGTTTGAAACGCGCGCGATTGAAAACAGTACGCCGCTGTAAATATTTCATCAGACTAATATGATTAAAATGACGTTTGTCAAGTGAAAAAAAAAAAAAATAATCGCTCGTTTTGTACACACACACACACGCGCGCATGGGTGAGTTTTTTTTCACTGTGTTTACAAAGATTTGCCGTAGGTTTTGTCCTGTTATACCCGCGGATCGAATCGATCGCCGCGAAAAGTCGATCCCTGTCGGCAGGGTCGGATTTTCCGGTCCAGGGTTTGACAACGTGTCAGGGAATAACAACGCGCGTCGTTCCTCATCGCGATAAAATGTGACTTCAAAAAGAATATCGCGCGATCGTTACGAACATACGTCTGGTAAAATTCCTAATACGTGTTTAGCGTAAAAAAATTGCGAATAGTTAACAACGTTTTATCGTATATTTTCAGAAGTACTATTATTCTGTGATCAAAGACGCGAAGGCTCGCGTACTAAAATATAGAATATTTTTTTTTTTCTCTTCAAATCTAGACGTATAAAAAAACGCGTTACAATGTTTAGAATAAAAGACGACGATATTCGTATCAAACCATATATATATATTTGTGGGTCCCCCCGTGTTATAGTCGGGAACGGCGTGTCGAGAGTTTTTTTTTTTTTTCAATTTTCTATATTACAATAATAGATACGAGTCGAAACGGCGGCGTTAACGCGTTTACGACTTATAAACACTCGAAAAACGAAAAAACCACTCGATACGCGAGCGATCGAGTGTTTGTTAAATGTTACAATGTGCGTTTATCGATCGTATTATGTTCGTTTTATAGCACTTTAATAAGTACGTATGGACATTACCGCGGTGTAAATAACAATTAACGAAACTTTTAAGTACCGCGGATTAGATCCATACTTTTTGAGGCGCAGACGAGCTGTCGATTCGACGTGTTTTATTGTATTCGAGGTGTTCGAAAGAAGTCGAAAAAAAAAAAACTCAGAAAATCGAAACCGTTTGAAATCAGTATCGAGTTTTCCACTTTACACCCGTACATTATTCTTGTATAGTATATTCTATTCGAACAGAAAATCAAATCACATTCGAACCGTTTATGGGAACATATAGAACTTAAGCCACATTGTATCTCAAGTCTTTATAAAACACGACGTTTTATAACGCGAAATATACTCGAATCATATGAACGAGAATGATGAAACAGACTGGTGATTTCTCGAGTTTTACAGCGTTGAAAAATCGTCGAAAATGATTGAACGCATTTTTACTGCGACCCTGTATTTATTTTGACGCGTGAACATTTTCAAGTAGTTCGAAGCTGCATTTCTGTTCGTCTGCATCGGTGGATGGACATCATTCGGTAATGATTGTACCCACTTTTCTACGTCCGTCCGGTTGGTCACGGGGGAAAAAAACACACAGTGCTCGTTTTGCTCGGAAACCGGGGTAAGAAACAACACCATTACTGTAAATGCTCCTTTACGTTTTTTTTTTCGGCCAAACGGCGTCGCCAAAAAACTTTTAAAAAAAGCCGGGATCACTCTATGGGTTTTTGAATTCGTGCAGGTTCAAACGTTTAATACGATACTGAGCGTGCTCAGTTGTCCACGGTACGCGCGTACTTGTACGTTTTTCGAGATATTTTCGAACAGTTCTACGTACGCTTGGCTCGAAATTGTTCGAAACAACTTGAAACTTTTATCGAGCCTTTGCGTCGTACCTATTTTGATGTCGTGTAAAAGTCACGTTGTTGCGGGCGAAAAAAATTAAATCCGCACACGCCGTATGAAATTAACGTTCCTCCTTAGTTTCCTTAGCTTGGTTTTATGACCGTGACTTTTTCAATTTTCCGATAGGTGGATGTACCGACGTTAAAAATCCGAGAGCTGCTCTTGTGCGCTTAAAAATAGTCGTTGGCAGAAAAAGAAAAGAAAAAACGTCGTCATATTGTAAAAACAGTACCGTGTTCCGTCACTGCGCTCAGAGTCTAAATGAAAAAACCGTACACACGTGTATAGTTGCGAATTTATATTCGCTGACAAAACAACAGCCACACAACGGTTTGTGTATCCATGATCACGAGTTCTATAGTGATGAAATACAAATTTATGTAACCGTTAATTACTAAATATTGTACGACGTGTCATCGAAATGATTCTGAATCAGTCTCCCGCCTCACTCTCGACACGTCGCAGGTGGCCGGTACACTGCTGCCCGGCGCCCCTCCGAATCCGACGAAACGCTCAATCGGACCGGCGGCCGCGCACTCAAAATCGGTTCTTATTGTTATCAACGCGCCGTGACGACACGTCGATCTACATTGTTGTATACGTCCCCCGAAGTTAACGAACCTCTTAACTTGACCTTCTTCATTGTTTCGCGCGCAACAGCGATTATTATTATTATTACCGTGTCGTGGGAGACGGATTTCAGCCAGTTAAAAAAAAATAGTATCGAACGTATTTTAATTGACATAATAATAATGATAAACTATTGTACATCTAAACGTGCGTGCGCGCGGTTAAATTTTTTGATAAAACATATAATAAACGTTACGATATTGCATTCCACGCGAATAGTGTACCTAAAACAGTGCACAACGATCTTGAAGTCGTACGAGCTTCCGGGTCGTAAAAAAATACGTGTAAAAAAATACGCTTGAGCGCGCGAGTTAAATTTTTTTCACACGTTCCGACGCAATTTTTTTTTATTATTCGTTTGTTCGAACACTAATAATCGCAATAATAATAATGATGTTGTTGTTACCGTAAGTCAAGACGCGTCGCGATGATTTGGTCTCGTGAATACTCGCCGTTTTTTTTACATCGATCATGAATTATTATAATAACACTGTCGAAATCCGACGTGCGAAACATACACGGCGATTCCTTCCTGTCGTTGAGTTTTTTTTCTAGAAAAACTATTCGTTGATTTTCGTCGATAACCCGTAAACAACATTGGATGATTGATTTTTAAAAATCGGTCGACGACGACGGTTACGTCGAAAAATACGGTGTCGCGTACGGATCGATCACGCGTTCTAGAGCCGATTTCTTACTGAGACCTAACCTGCTGTTGCGGGGAAAAAAAACGCTAAATTTCGATTTTCGACCGACCACGAAATAAAATGAAATTGTTTTTTAGGCTCATTGTAAACCTCGCATACCTATTACACTACATGGCGGGTGTAGTTTTTTCTCCACAATTTCGAGAACAGTCATCGAGGAGTTCTATCTTTGTACTATACGACTTCAAACAGAAGTTTCATTCAATTTTAGGCTATTTATAGCCATTTTTAGATTTTGAGGTTCAATGGGTTAGATTTGAGTTATTCGACTTGAAATCTGAACACAACGTCAGTCGTACGACACTCAAATATGCGTAACTACCAAAAGTCGTGAAAATCGACCATTTTTTTTTTTTTTCGAACCACTTGGTTTCAAGAATTTCAGGTCTCGTGAAATCGCGTTATTAGTTACCCGTTTCGCCGTGATTTCGAAAACGATCATTCGGCCGTACTTTTAACAAAAATGTATCTTCGTGGAACTACGAAAACGTTTTCGTCTCGTTCGGTTTTTATTGTTATTAATTTGTGTGTCACCGGGACGCGGTTCGCTCGACAACTGCAGAGCTCGCTCGTTTTTTCGACGATCCGTCGTCGCTCTCGGACGGTAAACGATACGTTTGAACCGCGACTTCCGAAACGGCGACCCACAGCGATCAGCACTTTTTCGGTAATGGATTTCCGAATGGAAAACGCACAAACCGTTTCGGGCTCGCGGGCTAATTAATCACAATAATTACCATCGTCATTATCATACGTATTATTAACCGTGTTGTTTCGTACGTACTAATATACACGTGTGCACACTATTCGAGTGAGTACCTACCTAAGTACCTCTATGTACGGAAGCATAACGGTAAGTCGGACAGTAATAATTAGCGGAGTAGGTTAGGTTACGTGATATGGCCCGTGTAAAAACTAAAAACATACTGTTTCGGACGGAACGAGTACACCTACCCATATATTATATAGTTAGGTACGGCGAGTCGTAGACGCCGAATTTATAAAATAAATGTCATTATAGTCTGGTTTCAGACACCAGCCCGTGGTACACACGAGAAAAACAGACGATGCGGTTCGCCGAGCCGCGCTAGTGTGACATTTCAATTTTCCGATTTACGGAACATACTGTATGGTACGATACTCGCCGTCGTATTTTATCGCCAATATTTTGGCAGACAGTCCGAAAAAAAAAGAACCGTCTGAAACGCAAAGAACCGCGACGATAATGCATTTTCTAACCGTATTTCGAATCTGTATAGGCTGCAGTACAAAAGTTTCACTATAATATATACTACAGTTAATGTATAGCCGCAGAAAACTATACCGAAAGAGGGCGTATTGATGCGATGAGCTCGAATACGGTAATATTTCCTTAACAGTTTACAGAGAAAGAATTCAACGCGTCCCGAAGAGTTCTCTCATTGCTGTACTACTACTACTATACGAATTAATGTTATGTCAAGAACGCTTTCGGTATGTAGCTACCGAAACACCGAATAAAATGTAAACGGCTCGTTTCGTGTAAATATATAGGTAGTATTTTAAATTGTAAATACGAAGAAAAAAAAAAATGGACGAAAACTGCCCAAAATATGTCGTGAAATTAGAACGGCGTACCAATTAGGTAAAGGTAGCGACAGCGCCGCTTTGGGTGGGCACGTTTCAAAGTTGCGTATCGTTTGATTGCGGAAAGCAACGATAAATCATCGCATTCGAAGAAAACGGTTCTCGGCGACCTATCCAGTCCGGTAAGTCCCGGGTGAAAATAAAAGAGGTCGCGGATTGCTCCAGCTCGTATATTACACCGTTCAGCGACTCACGTGCGTAAAAATAAATCCGAGTATTTAAAATCATCTAGGTAAAACCTAACCTATTAAACAAGGTGTTTTGTGGGGAAAAAATTAGCGTATTGTACGGAGGAAAAATGTTTTTCGATTTTTTATTACTTTAGGTACATAAATAAAGGTTAGAAGACGACGAGGAATTGTTTTTTGTTTCGTTTAACGGACGCCGTATTCGTGCCGCATAACTCGGAAAATAATCGAAAAATTGCTCGACACGGTTTAAAGTCCCAACGACACGAAAACGTCGTCGTCGGAAAGCTGAAAATTTCAGACTTTTCGCCGTAAAATTCTCGGTTTTTTCTACTTCTGGTTTTCGTACCACCGCCGTAAGAAAAGTCCGTTTAGAAAAGTTACCGACTTTGAAAAATCGGCGCCTTCCGTGAAGGGTTGTCGACGGTAAAAATAAAAAACGCTAAGAATCTAAGAGTAGTGCGATAAAAAAGAAAGAGACCGCAGCAGTTATCCGCAGGACCGAAAAAGCCGAACGGCCCGCTCTGACGCCGCGGTTTCGTTTTTTTCTTATCCTGCCGCGAGGTCGAAAAAAGTATAAGAAAAAAACCAACGTGTAAATCATAAACGCCGTATAGGTGTACAAAAATAAAAAAATAAAGTAACGTCGTAAAAAACGCGATATTATAAAACATGTCCGTATATACCGAGCGCGGGTACTGCGCGTACTATATAATAATAGATCGCGTCCCCGCGCGGAAATCTATACGTTTCGTCGTGATTAATAACCGAAAGGGTTTTTAATTTCTTTTTTTTTCGTTGTTCGCTTCTCGGAGAATTTGTTGTTGATATCGTTGTTACGTCCGTTTTACCACCGCCATCAGGACGAGCAGCTCGTAATAACGCGATATACCCGTTCACACCGACAGCGAACAGGAAAACACATGGCCCGCGCAGGAAACCGAAGTTCCTACTTAACGTTCTCCCGACCGTACGTTCGCCTCCTCATACACTCTCTCTCGTTGCCGTGTCGACGAACGTGTCGGCGGGATATGACGGGGGAAAAAAAACAATATTTTTTTCTCGTAATTTTTGGCACGTGGGCCTATTTTTAACGTGAAATACGAGTTTGTACGAGCACGGTCCACCCCGGATTCGGAGGATTCGTCGTGCCGCACGTACTGGTTGGTGGTACCTGCCGCCGGGGGATCGATTCGCCTGAATATCAAATGTATTTCGCTGGCCAACGACAAACCAAAAATTAAACACTCTAGTCGGTTTAATAATGATGTTCGTACGCTATTACAAAAACATATGATTGACCAATTTTTAACTCCGTGCGACGGTATAGATCTTACGATTAATTCGTTTTTCCGCAGTAAAATCCACTACTAATCGTAGAAATAGCATACACCTGGAACCAAGAGAACCAAGAGAAACGCGGAAAAAATTTCTCAGTCGAAAATTACTACCGAATGCCGTGCACACTGACGTTTTTTTTTTTTTGGAACGTTGCAGATTATCAAAAAAATATTAATAATTGTGGTACTCGATTTTCAACAACGCTCACAACTTTGAAAATTGATTTTTAAAAATCGGCCAACCACAGTACCCGTATAAAGCAATATTGTACGTATGTATTTTAAAGTTACTGACTACAAAACTTAAACTGGTGACAAAGATTTACTTAAAACGAGAAAGTTTGATATTTTAACTACGTAACGTAACCGACCACGATGAAAATTTTTTAAAATTTAGGGACAAGCGTAGTATTGAAAGAAATGATGATCACCTGGTGAATGTGCTAGTTAGAAAACTTTGAAATTTTTTTATAAATACTTTTTTTTTGTTTTTCCATCAACAACTTTTCGGGTAGAAGGAATGCTCAGATTTTTAAAATCGGTAACTTTTCTGATATATTGATATTTTGGTCCTAGAATTTTTTGAAATTTTCCCGAACGTTGAACCACGAAAAAGTTGAGATTTTGGTTTTAAAATGTAGCGAAAAAAAAAAAAAATAAAATTGTACATACATTTCGCGAGTAATAGTCGGAAAACGCATAATTTTTGTTTAATAAAAAGCCCGCTGGAGTGCGGCGAGTCCGATCGAAACCGATACCATATTGTAGTCGGTAGGCGTACTAAAAATATCACGCTATTTAAATCAATATTTTTTCGTACGTGGATACGACTTTCGGAGACCATTTTTATTGTTCAACTCATCATTTTACCAGGACGTAATATAGTATGTATTAAATAATCTCGGCTTTTGTTTGTTTTTTTGCGAGGCAGGTCTGTACCGTTTCGACTCGAAAACGAGAAAGTCCTAACTTCCTTGTCTTAACTGTTGTACTGCAGCGACGTTGATTTTCTACACGTTTTTCGAGAACGGCGAATACGTGACACGATAAAGAAAAAAACACGTATTACAGACGTTTACGCTTAAAAAATGATTTTTAACGTTTCCGAACGAGAGAGCTGCTTGTTGGTTCCCGTTCTCAGTCAATTATTCTTTGCTCGTCTCCGCCGCACTCGATTATTGTACTTTTACGCGTGCGAGGGTTTAGAAATAATTTCGGTTTACAACGCGAGCGCCGTAGTATCCCGTTCATAATTGCCGGCCGCGGTACATTTACGACTCGAAAATCGTATGAGTTGCGTACGGGATTTTAATCTTGTGCTCTCCGCGTCGTCTCGAAATCGATCGATGAGCATTTTTTTTTTTTGTCCGTAAAAATAACACGTTCAGTAAATAGGCGTTCGAGCTGATCGTGTACATTATATATGTTCGTATATTATACACGGGAACCCAATGTTTGAGACCGCCGCACGTCGAACAAAATCATCGAATTACCTGTAGGCGCGTAACGTTCTATTAGTTTTTCTCGCACCATTTTATTATGTGTCTTAATGTGTTCCGCGTGCACCGCGATAATTACTGATACGTTCCGTCTGTTGAAAAAAAAAAAACATTAAACTCGCTTCGCTCGGAATCTAAAATCCTATACGATTTTTGTATATTTCCCGCAAGAGAAAAACAACAAAAATTCAAACCGGTGCGGCGCGATCGATCGAAATCAAAGTCGGGATCACCGTGTGGATAGTTTGACGGAGTATATAAAGCGCTGGTTCGGCGGTCGTGGTACAAACGTTCATGACATCTGAATGCAGCAATGATTACGAATGATTAAATCGTTACCTTCGAAAAAACGGTTCTGACCGAGCTCAGTTGTCCTGGTACGTCCTGGTAAATTTTCTCGAGAGAATTTTAATGTTCTCAAAAGTTTTTGAAATCACTCTGTCTTAATCTCTTTTGATGTAAAAGTTTTTTTTACTCGTTCCGATCATCGTTTTGGAAACTAGATCGATGTGTCAAAAAAAAACACGTTTTATTAATGTTTCTCCTTACTATGCTTCTTGTAACTTTTTAAATTTGAGACCGTTCAAAGTGCCGTCTTTCATTAGAGGGCGATAGGTACTGAATTGAAAAATCGGAGCGTTGATACGCTTAAAATTGCTTCACGGAAAAAGAAAAAAACGCATCGCTGTAAGTACAATTTTGATTTATTTTACAGCGTATACGGTTCTACGGTTTAATTAAACGTTGGCTCGCGCGGATCCTTTTGCTGAAACTGACGAGAGGCATGTGGGCGAAGAGGGCTTTCCAGAACAAAAAAAACACCCACCAACAACAGTATGGACTTGGAGGTAAGGTTCTTAAAAATATATACATATATATCGCCTTGTATGAAACCCGGAGTGCAATAGATAAAAGAAAACTAGAGGCCTTCGAAACGCGGTGTTATCGTAAAATGTTGAATGGAATGAAGCAGTACTAAATAGAAAATACCGTAAAAGTTGATAGGACATGTCTGCTACGCCACTAACAAAAACCGTCATAGAAGGCGACGTTGAAGGCCATGGAGGAGGAAGACCGAGTGTACGAAGCAAATAATAAGTGACGAGGGGAAGAAGAACAGTTATAAAGAACTAAAGGAATCGATAGGGGGAAGCATGAAGAACTGCAGCAAACCGATCCGAGGATCGAAGACCGGAAAGAAGTCTCTTCTCGCACAGTATCGCGAGCTCGGTGGTAAACGGATGCGGCGTAAACACGGATAGGATTGATAAACAAACTCGGACCACCACATCTTACACCTCTCGGTGTGTGTGTGGGCCGAATTGTACGGAGACGACAGATATTCGTGACGCGGGTCTCTCGCGTTATCTGACACGGTTTCCCGGGAACCACCCGCTAGCAGAAGGGTTGGTATCTTCTTCGTCGCACACGCCCATTCAATATCGTCTCTCTCGCGTGTGTGTGTCCGATCGGTGATTTATGAAATACGTTGATTATAAAAGGTGTGTGAATATAATATTATGTTTGTGACCGTTTCTTCGATTTCCTGAACATTCCGCCGCGTCAACGCGCGCGAGGCAGACAAGATAATAATACTACAATACTACGACGTTCGGGAAATCGGATTAGAAAGAAACATTTTTTTTTTTCGACGACCACCTGTTATTATAATATGCCAGAGATCACTGTCGGATTCGCATAAACATATCATCACACTGCATGACGTTTTCCCGTGTGGTCGAAATACAGTGGCCGGCGGGTCGCAGCGGCCACGCAGAAACGTCTTTCGTTTCGAAAAAAAACCGATAACAATAAACGTTTTTGCGGGTCTTTTCTCTGGACATTTTTGACGTCGATAGAATCGGAGCTGCTACGATCAAAACGTGATGTTTTGAACGTGTCGAGTTTATAATACCACGGCCGAGAGTTTTTGGGTAAAATACTACCAGCAGCCCGTTTATCCTGGAATTTCAAACGAAGCTTTCCTTGTACGGTTTTCGTCTACTTATTTTATCCGGGTTCTTCTCCAGCGCGGCAGTTATAAAAAATAAAAACCATAGCAATCGTTTGCGTCCAGGTGTCGTCCGTTGAGCCGAACGCAAAAAAAAAAAAACCGTCCGGAGAAACGTGTCGTCAGCACCAATGATTGTCAGTTTCACCGTGTATTTTTTGTTATCTACTATTTTATAACGCCATCGAAACAAAGAACGGGGTCGTTCCGAATGTCGTAAAAAAAGGTGATCGATTTTTTTCAATTCGTACGGGCGGTTAGAGATTTTCGAAAATCTACAACGTAGATTAGAAGAGCTGGTTGGGAACCACTGAACTGTGGTTTGGAAATGTTCTACGACCTTTTATTCAACTGCAAAAATATCATTAATTGTTAACAACTAATTACTACCTACCTACACGACGGTCGTACGGTAAAAGTCTTTCACAACTGCGGCCATCCTCGTGCACGCCGCAACAAAATAATTGCGAATAAACTGTAAAGTATATTATTATTATTATGCGAACATGCAAAATGACTGTAAAAACGAAAAATCGAAATATTTCCGACGACGAAACGTTCGCGCATTACTTAGAATGGTGCTGGAACGCGTTTTTATGTGTAAACTTAGAACCAACATATGACACAGTACTTTGAAATTTCGGAGCTCAATGTGTATTCAACATCGAAGTTTTCGTAATTTTTTTAGGTTGTATTATAAACACGCGTATAAACGTGTACATAATTAATATATCAGACTCAAAACTTGATAAGCGAGTTCCAACACATATTTTCTGTATAAAATGCTGTTATAAAACATTTTTTTTTTTTTTCCTCTTTTGCGCTGTGTAAAAATTTACAACTTGTTCGGTAGGTATTTTCGACTTACCGACCTCGTTTGGAATCGCATGATTTTCGAAAGCGTTAATTTAACCGCACTTTCACGTTAATTTTGTAATTAATTGTGGGTTCAATTAGAATTTTGGATAAAATACACCACGCAACGTTACACGAATTTTAAACGATTTGCAAGCTAAACTTGGTTGACTTCACTCACTGCATTCGAACGTAATTTTATTTTATATACATCCTCGTGAAATTATATAATATGATATAGTTTCACAATAGTTGAATTAGGTCTTGTTCTGCCGTACATCCGAAAAAATTTAAAACTACAATTTTGCTTTCATGTGACGTAATAGGAATGAAGCGATTTAAAATGTAAACTTAAGAAGAAAAATGACTGCGCGAGTAAAAGTGTTTGAAATCCATATAATATACATACGATACAACACTGTACAGAGGAAAATAGTTAGTTACATCGTAATAACGATTTATCGCAATTTTAAATAATCACGTTTGTTCTGATACTCGCGGCGGTATAAAATAACGTACTCCTCCTCATATTTGCCTTGTTTAGAATTCGGTAGAAAACTGTCGTTCTTTTTTCTAAAATCTGGCTCAAAGAAAGGCGTGTTTCTCGACCTTTTACTCGCCGCCAAAAAAAATTTGATTTAAATTATATTTTCGAACAAATAAAATGATGACACGCTATAATATTACAATTGGCGCAGTTTTAGATATAGGTACGTTTTTTTTACCTATTTTAGAAGTCGGAGATATGCAGCCGTTTGGTATTGAGTATATTTTAACACAATATCGTAGAAATCATATTAATTTAATTACCACATTTAAATTAATTTCCATAGTTTTTTTTTTTTTTTTTGTGGCCCACTTCAAGATATACATATACTTATAACTGTTATGAAACACACCGGTTTGGTATCCCACGGGGTATAAATAATTTTCTTACATGTTGTTCCTATAAAGTATACAAATTAAATTTAAATTTTAAATTATTATACAGGTAGTAAGTACATGATTCATACAGCTCGCACTAACGAACCGCGTGCATAGGAAATTCGTGTGAAACTATTTTTTATACATCTACAAGTTCTTTCAATGATTATTTATGAAAACCGATCTACTTTTTTGTTCATTTTTCCCCAAAACACAACATGGAAGTTCCTTGTTCATGTGCATAATCTATATAGAGCGAATATAATGTTTGAATGACACAATTACATTAATGCATACACCACAAATTAGGTGAGATTGGATTTCGACTAATCCGCGGACCTACACGTACAAAAACGACTTGAAATAAACATATACTTGTATAACAAATGTTATTACCATTGCACACAAACTATACGATTGATTAAAAACAATAATTATCAATATAATATTATTATTTTGGCATTAATACCTGCAATCGCGTGAATTTATAATCCCGTCATAATCGACGTATTTTAAAAAATTGTGTAACAACTATATGTAAAAAAAAAAAAAAGCAAGCCAAGTATAGGTGGTAGTTTGAGTAGAACGCAATACACACAGTAAAGAGAAATACAAACATATTTATTGCCTCGGCGGGGGAATTCGACTATAAAATTTTGTTTTACATATTATATTTCGTCATTCGAATGCATATTTCATGATTTTCGCATATTTTACGCAGATATCCGACATCTGTAATATTAGGTAGTCAAAATACCAAAAAGACTATATAAATAATTTTAATTTTCAACGATCAATTAAAATATTGTGTTGTACAGTAACACATTTTATAATACATACGACTGCGTTTGGAAATTATCAAAAAATACTTTTTAAAAATATCCTATTCAATCACGAAAGTATTGATTTGTTACAGGTGTAATGTATATTTAGGTTCGTTATCCAAAAATAACTGCAAATTACTTATAAACAACCGTAGTTTCTTTGGTACATTTGAATTTTTAACGTAACGTAATTCTACCTACGGTTAGAATTAGCCCGTCACAAACGCTACAACGGAAATTTATTAGGAAATATTAATACACCTTGGTAGCGTATCGTCTTAAGTGAAATATAAGTTATCGGATGTGTTACCTGCAGCTGTTGATAGTGTAAGAAAATAGTTATGTCGAGTTCGATAAAAAATTATGAATCTTAAGTATAGTATAAGGAAATTTCACGTCAAAATAAATTACGCTAGAAAGTCTTTCGGTCGAAAACACATAGATCATCATAGGCACAAAGTATTCAACTTAATTTTTATGACGCATGTGAAAAAAACATAAACACTACCGTTGGAAATCTTAAAATTACACGCATAAAAAATCAGTTATCTTCGCGACTAGATCAAGAACTTGTTTCGTTAATAGAACATAAATGTTACGATGATTTGGCTACTCTGCCGAGTAAAAATGTGTGATCTATTTCACAAATCTATTTCGTAAAATTTCGTTTTGAAAGAAAAATAAAACTCGATGTACGTTCTAGATTATATAGGTAATATAAGAGTCGTGATTGCGTATTTTCGAAAAAATTTTTGAGTAACGTATGTATTTACGTGTTGGAAACCTCGTATTAAATTTTCCAAACTTTTTGCAAAATTCTAATCGAAAAAAAATGAAAATTTTTGAATGTTCTGCACTTGGCTCAAAAATAATTTTCGAAATTTCTCTATCAAACGTGAACAGTTTAAACGGCGTGTGAGTGTTTCAGCTCATTCCGGTCGTCGCCGTGAAAGTTATACGGCAAAAAAAATCGTCCGAATCCAATAGCTGCGTGTCAAAAACACGTTTGCCGTGATTTTTAACGTTTTTTCCTAAATTTTCGCTCAGTCTTTTGACTCTTAAAATTTTTCTCACGCTTGAATCTCAAAGACCCCCCTCAAACTACCCGTGTGCTCCGTCATTAGAGGTAGGCGCTGAAAATCTTGAGAACGAATACACTCTTCGCTGCACTCGGAATCTAAAAAATCGTTTTCAGCGTACAAATTATATAAAACGTAGTCGGTATAAATGCGACAACACGTGTGAATATGATAACTATAGCGCGTAAATATATACATATCATTTACGCGATATGTGTGCACGTCGCCATAAATAACGTGCCGGTTAATACGCATTAACCCTTTAAGAATCTCCCGGTAGACCTAACCTCTACAGTATGTTTACGACACGTATGCGAGGAGTCAGAAAAATTATGGTACGACGACTGACGAAAATTATGACGATGTTCTTACCGTCCAATCGGGCCGTGTAAAAAAACGAAATAAATCACACGTCGTATCGCGATGTGAAAAAAAAAATTAATTAATCATACGGAATGTAAAAGTCAGAAAACGTCCCTCCGATAGGGATACGAAACTGTACAGTCATACAGCCGCGGTAGGTACGCGAGTCGCACGCAGCGAACCGTCAGAACCGCTCGACGTCGTTTTCCAGGGTCTTGGGAGACGAACACGTCCGACGGGAAATTAAAACCGACGGCACGTTCGTCGAAAAATATAGCTGATGGCCCGCGAAAATATTCTAAAATTAAAACGCCCCCAAATCCTCCGGACAAGTCCGACACACACGCCGCCGTTCCAACACATAAGCGATCGCCCGAAATCCAAACTAAACCAATAATCGTACGTGTCTCGGTTTCGGTCTTCGAGAAAACAACCCGGACGAGGAACACCTCGTTCAAGACCGGACGGCTCTGGATGGCGATGGAGGCAGCCAGCGGCGGAGGATGGATAGATGGGGAAGTAATATATGTGTGCTTCGAGGGTCTTAAAGGCCGTCGCATAAAAGTCGTTTCAAAAGCCGCTGCACGTTCGGAAGTCGCGGTTCAAACGTTGTATTCGACATCTGAAAGCAACGAAAGCGGCGAGCTCTGCAGTTTGCTCCATACCGGTGGTTCCCAATTGAGCCCTAGCTAAAGGGGGGACCCCTTATTTGCAATTACTTACTTTTCAATTTTGTTTCTCGCGACGATCGAATTTCAAATCGTGTTTAATAACTCCTCTAAAATAGAAATATCACTTCAGTACCACTACACAACCACGGACACCCCGTAACATCAACACGCGGACCACTAATCGGGAACCACTGGTACACTATAGTGTATACGTCCAGGTAAAAATCATAGAAAAAAATATGCTTAGAAAATTATTTAAAAAATATCTACCGAAAACTTTTATCAATCTCTCTCATAATAAATCGGCCGTTTGTTAGGGTACACGAAAGTTTGATAGTGGGATAATTTTTTTGTAACGCTCTCCGACGCAGGACACACGATTTTTCGTCGTTTTCGGCACGTAACGCTCAGAAAATAACAATATGCGTACATCAAAAAACGCCTGAATCAATCACGGTTTCGGAAAATTCGACTTTCGTGCGGTATCCAACGTAACCAAATTTTTCGCCGTAAAACTCTCGGTTTTTTTATTTCTTTTTTTTTGTTAAAACTCAAAAGGCGAGCGAAATTTCAAAAACAAGCTTATACGCCTAACGAGCGTTCTTTCTACCCGAAAAGTTGGTGACAGAAAACATCGTTGTGAAAAAAAACAATGCCACGCTCAGAATCTACCGAACACAAAGGTCCCACTACTGCGGGTATTCGATTCGTGTTTTGAGATTTATAATCGACGTAACGCTGTTGTGACGATGCTCTCGCCGCGCGGTTCGAATGAGAACCGGAGAGAGAATATACGCGCTTGTTGCCCGGGGGCAGATCGGTGTACTTAGGCGTACACAGTAGGTGTACCCACTTTGTACGCACAAACACACAAATATTTTTACACACACACACGAGAGAGATATATAATATACAATACGAGGAATTAATTAAAAGATGGCCCACCACGGGACATATTTTCCCATGACCACTACTCGTCGACTTACTTGGGCGTGTACCGCCGCGCGACTGGCGAAATCGTTTTTTTTTTTTTTTTCATACCGCGCGCATTCTGTTTTATTAGGTTTACTATTCTTTTATTACTCGTTATCATTACTCGTGTATTGTTAGAATATATATATATATATATATATATATATATATATATATATATTTGTAACAAAAATAAAACGAACGTTTATGTACTGCAACTGCTGCGGTATGCAATCGAGCAATTGTAGTTGGTGAAAAAAAATTAACCGCGACCGGTAGGCATAAGTTAGTGCGATAGAAAACGGTATAAACTTAACCGAGTAAACGTTCGCAAGCCGTAAAACCCCGTAGCGCGTGTATCCGGTATTTTCAACCCGCCTTTACCTAAATAGTTAGGAAAACGAAAGAACAAAATACAAAAAAATCACCGAGTTATTATGGTGTTTATTGGTTGCGCTCGATAACTGAAAAAACTTTGCAACGATGATCGGCTCGTCAATTAGTTAATACTATGCGGCGCGTTGGCAGTTGTACAACGCGATTTATGTAGGGTGCGCGTCTTGACGTCGTGAAAACGACCGCGGTTCAAATAAAAAACATCGTCTTCGGGGCGGTCAAGGTCGAGGAACAGACTCAAGACTGCAAGTAAAAAAAAAAAATTTTTTTTTTCCTACTAAAATTTTTAAAACGAGCCTCGGGGCCTCGAATTTTCAAAAAATAAACTTGAACGTTCTACGAAAACTGTTGTTATCCGTCGTTTATAACTTTCGCGGTTTCAGATTTTAAATACACGAGTTTTATATTTGTTTCGATACTTTTTTCATAAAACGTATGTAATATCATTTATCGGATCAAAACGGCACCGTCTTCTAAAAACGGGATAAAAAGCGTCCCGTTTGAAGTTTTTCGGGACAACAGGACGTGATGATCATCAGAAAATGGACAATCCCGTTTTAAACGGGACGTCTGGTCACTCTATTCCGACCTCCTAACCGTCCGCGAACGAAAAGCCGCCGATCGAAAAGAAGGAGAGGAGGACGCGCGAGGGAGGAGCCGCGATAAAATATCGTTGAACCTCGCGGCGGTCGCAGTGGGACGAGCCCGGGTGTTTTACCGCGGCTAGCGCGCGCGCGCGATCACTTACCTCCGCGGAAAAATCTCCGAGAAAAAGAAATCAAATCAAACATGCGTCGTCTCGTGCGTTAGCGTACGGCGTACGTATTAACCGATAACGATTTTCGTTTTTGATCACCGTTTAGAACACAATTATGGATATTTAAAGAACGGTCGGCTCGCACAACGAAAGGATCGTTACGAAAAACACGGCGCCGAAAATCACAAAAAAAAACGGAAACAAACACCCTGCGGAACGTATGTGATATCCCACATACATACAATAGGCGTGTATGCGTATCGTATTATAATTATTATTTTCATAGATCGTTTTGTCTGTACGCGCAGAAGGCAGAACGCTCTTCTCTATTTCTCCCGTCGGTGTTAGCAATTAAACGTATAAATAATACACGAGTGCTAGAAAAAAATAAAAACGACGAAAAAAATCCGACTACACCTACAACAGTTACGACTTGTCCGTAGCAGTGTAAAAATAAAAAACAACAAAATGTGCGGCAATTAGAAAAAAAACGCGTGAAAACAATAGCCGCATTGTAGAGGAAATAATAACGAATAATAACGTATAATGGAGCTATACCGTATATCGATACGATCAAATAAAACGTAATAACGTTACGACGACGATAGTGTGTTACACGATTGTTTGTTATGCGAAGACTGCGTAGCTGCTGTTCGCCGGCACACGCGGGGGACGTATTTTAATTTTTTTTTTTGGTAAATTTCGAGCGAGTTTCGTGAAAAATATGCGA
The DNA here is from genome assembly GCA_017140985.1 of Hormaphis cornu. Taxonomy (NCBI): domain Eukaryota; kingdom Metazoa; phylum Arthropoda; class Insecta; order Hemiptera; family Hormaphididae; genus Hormaphis; species Hormaphis cornu. Next base: position 9,007,838 of record CM029363.1, on the reverse strand, counting down.
CGTATAACGCTGGATGTGTACGCAAAGGTGTCTATTTTTTTTTATTCTCTCTTAACCTGACCCGTAATTTTTGTTCTGCTTAAACGGTCGAGCGGACCGTATCGATGACACTAGGCGAGTTTACATAATGACCGTAAAAAAAATATTTAAAGGAATGCGTATTTCAATCGGTTACAATTATAAACGCAGTTCAAAAATCTAAATTTTGCGTTTTCGGTCCTTTCCCGCTGTAAGTTTTTTAGTTAGAAGTCGGCTTTTGAACGCGTCGCATCGCGCTGTCGTCGGACTATTTTTAAAAAAAATCGATTTTCAAATTAAATAAATACCGCGAACGCTTTTTTTTTTAATAATCAATATTCCAAACGAAAAAGTTCAACGGCAGTGTGCACATGTATATCGAAATCGTATTTCAAAACAAAAATTATAGTTGATTATTGTTTCGTTTGCGACGTACTGCAATAAAAATACATTACAGAACGCGCTCTGGCGGAATTCGACAGTCGGAAATTGTCGGCATACTTATAAACACTTTATTCGAGCATTTCGAAATTCGTTCGGTGTTTGAGGCTGCCGTTATAACCGATGGATACAAAAAAATATTTTACGCAAAAATTCGCGACGTTCATTATGTTTCCTCTATAAGAATCGTTTTTTTTCTTTACTCGACCAATAAAATCGAACTGATTTCTAACCGAAACCGCGCCTCTGTCGTTTCATGCACTTTCCGTATAGTATAATATACTTTTTATGTAAATAAGGCGTTTAGAACGTATTGTATACATGTTACACGGCGAAATAATTTAAACGCGGTTTGTCGAGATATTCGTTTTCCGCTAAGGTTTTCGACAATCTTCGGGTTACCTGTTTTTGCAGTTTATAACGTTTCAACGTGCTGACAATAATTATCGTACGGAAGATTTCGAACATACATAAATCACCGGAACAAAAATCTCCTCTTTTCGCAGATCGTTGCTAGTTGTGAATTGTAAATTGTTTTACAGTGTCATTTTATAACACATATTTCTCTATGCTACCGCGATTATAAGGCGTATAAAAATATTTTCAATCAGTGTTGTTCAAGATGTGCTAAAATCAGGAATCGTTTTTATACCGGGATTCGAATAGTATTTTGACTAACGAATTTTGATTTTCCCGGTTTTGTGTGATATCTAGAACAACGACGTAATCTCTATCTTTTCGGAAAACCGTTTCGTATTTTTTCTTCAAACTATCTTCGTACCATATAATAACACTGTTATGTTTTATAGAGTTTTATAAATTTTTTCATCATTACCATTACAGATCGAATTAGCATGGTAAACTTTTAATAAATTACGTATTGTAACGGAATTCAAACGAGTTACTTGATAAATGCGCGCTCCCGTTTCGTACTGCAAAGTGTCGATGAGTTACTACTCATCGACACTTTGTAGCATGATGAATAATGACGATTTAAACGGTCGATATGCGATAAAAATATAACGTGCGGCGGTTTTTTTTTCTTCAAATATCGTGTTATTTTTTTACGATCTCGAGTCGTTTGTGTGCACGACGTACATTCGAGCGATCGGACGTAACATGTGAACGTGTGTGTGTGCGTACTGCATATTATACCTGTATCGAATTTATTTTTATTAAAACGTGTGCCAATTTTTTTTTCTCATACGTACCTATATGTATTATAATTCCGCGGATAGATTCGATTTTCGCGTCACACGCGATTTTCAACAATTATTTACCACGCGAACGACAAAATACGGTACGTTAGCGTACGATATTATTATGTAAAACACAGGATAATACATTACGACGATGTGTACGCACAACGGACCGATAAAATACATGCGATTGTGTGAGAACGACGCCAAAGTCGAGAACGGATATTATTAATACAATTTTCACGATTTCTCTTTTATCGTACGTTATTGTTTTCCGATTACTCATTCGGGAAATATGCGCTCGGGGAGAAAAATAATATTTAATTATTGAACGTCGTACATACGTTTGTGCGATTTGCCGCGGCCGTGTTTCCAGCAGTTGTTTGTTTGTTTTTCGTTTGTCTCGGGTAAAACAACAGGTAACAACTTACGCGGCGGTCTTTGAAAAATAATTAGGTCATAACCACGCGATTAGTTAACGATTTATAGTTATTTTGTCACGAGCAGTAAACTATATATGTATATATATTTCAATAACACAGCTTGTAATAATAATATTTTAAATACACGCGCGGGGACTGTGCATACTAATCGAACAAAAATGTCGTTTAGAAAACGCAAATAGCGTTATAATAAAATCTTTACTACGCGATTATTTTCTCGGTATTTTTAATTTTTTTTTTTTTGAATTTCGAGTAATTTATAACCGCGCGAAAAAATTTAAATATACGT
>CM029363.1:8957361-8990448 GCA_017140985.1 Hormaphis cornu | reverse complement strand
ACACACACACATTCGATTATATTATTATACGGCGCGAAGGCCCAGTCATTTTCAAGTGTGTGTGCGTATATACAAACAAAATGAGAGGGTCAAAAAAAGAAAAGAGAAAAAAAAAAACGAAAAAAAAAAAACGTATACACTGACAGATTCATCAAGAAGTAGTCTACTTAAACAAAAAAAAAAAAAAAATCAGTAATATATATATATATGTAATTTAAATACAGTCTAAACTTGCGTGGCAAAAGAGTGCTGGTCCAAAATCATCGATTTCACCGCCGCCCTTTCGTACTGAAGCTGTTGCTGTATGTTGCGATGATAATTATTGTTGTTGTTGTTGCTGTTGCTGTTGCTGTTGCTGTTGTTGTTGTTGTTGCTGTTGCTGTTGAGGAGTTGGTGGTGGTGAGCCTTGACGGGCGATACCTCACTGAAACAGAAACGGAGAGGTTTTTTACAACACATGGTGGTTTTACTACAATATGAACATCGAAATCAGTTCGACGCGACAAGACGGGTAGGAAAATTTTCTCGTTTAAAATTCTAAGCGCATTTTTACGTATCAATAAACTCGTATTGAAAACGTTTTTGTTCAAAATCCAAAAAAAAAAATACTTTTGACCGTCGCCCAAAAACGGTTCATCCGCGGCGTTTTGTAATCCGCACGAATCCGTTTCTTCACACACGGCGCCACCGAAAACACCGTTTTGGTTTTAAAATAGAATTTTATTCGACTGTTTTCTGTATAAAACGACGAAAACATATTTGTTGTGACTCTTCAAAAGTCGAGGCCGATTGAAATTAATCCAATACTACTACAGTATACGTTTTTCGGAACGGTTTTCGAAACCGTGCACACACTTGGCGAGCTTCGATCCGGGAAACGCACGAGTTTATAGCCTGAAAACCCCCGCCGATCGAGAGGCGAAATCGTATTACAGGGAAAGTCACACGTCCGAGTGGGTCACCTATTTTGAACGGTAAACGCGCGGATTACATAAAAAAAAAAGAGAGTATATTCGAGGTCGGTTCAGAAGTTGGAATGTTTGTTGTTGGCGTTAGCATCAACGGATACGCGACGACGACTCATTTATCAGCGTTCGCATCGAACAGAAATCAATAAAACCTATCATCGTGTTTGAGAAAGCGTTGTTGGTTTTCGCGCGCAGTTCGTCAGAACCTGACAAAATCGCGTTTCTTCAGGTATATACTGATATACATTTCAAATTCGCAGAGTGTCGGACACGGTTGACGGGAAAATAGAACGGGTTGGCATCGATTTAGTGAATATATATGATGATAAGATAAGGTGGTTCTCGGACGAGGAGAGAAGAAACTGAAGGAGTAACGAGAAGGAACACCAAAGAAGAGACGGACGGAAACAACATTGAAAAACATACGAGGGTTGTTAATGTGTGTGTGTGAAGGGGATGTAGGCCCGAACTGGGGGGGTTGTTCAGAGAATAGCAAAGGATAAGTGAGATGTTTGTTTTTTTCTGCACGACTCGCTCAGAATATCGTTCTTTTTTTTCCCCCCCGAATGATTTCGTTCTGACGTTTTTTCACCACACAGGTTCATCATATACCCTAAGCGGTTGTTCCAAAAACGGAAAATCTTCTCGATCATCACGCACATCGCGCTGCTTCGGAAAGAAATGATGAAGTCGTCAACGAGGGGAACGGAATATAGAAAGCGGCAGAACAACACCACCACGATGATGCATTCGTTGGTATTGTTGTACTGTGAATTATTATTAAATTGCCCCGTTGTCGTTTCGCGCCTAGTCATCAGAGATAGATAGACCGCGGCCTCAAATCCGACAACAAAAAAAAAAAAGCACACAATGATCCACACAACGTTATAAGCGTTTTCCGACTTAACGGACCATATCTTAATATGCCTATCGCAACGGCTCCATCGCCGCATTCCTCCGAATCGTTAATAATTTATCAAGACCTCACACGCGCGCACCAAAAACGACGGACGATCACACGATATTATAAATCTTCCTCTCTTTCGATAAAAAAAAATGTTTTGTGCAGACGATAGCTGACGAATACACGCGCTCATTACTCGGTCCGAGGAACACACATATGAAGAATACAATGACCAACGGTCATCGCGCGGGCTCGAAAAAACGGTGTTGAAAACGCGTCCGTCGAAAACACACGGTTCCGAGCGAGCTCGGCCGCGCGCGTCCGGGTGAATTTTTCTCTTCTCGAGTTCTATAAAAACTTTGTGTAAAAAAGTTCCGATCGCACCTTTACTACACCCGAGTTCGTGGACGATAATTTTTACACTATTTTCACCCGTGAACGGTTTCATCAAATACTTATATCGAACGGCGTTTAACTCTTTCGATCGTTTGTTGTTATATTTTGTGTTACGTTTGCGGTTTTTTACGAAAAAACCAGCGCTGGTGGCGAATGAACCGCAGAAAACTTGTACACGTTTACTATTCGCGCGTGCATACGATTATAATTATATTACGTACTGTCGAACGAACGAAAAAGAAATAACAAATCGCCGGTAGTAGTAAAAACGCCGTGCCGCCGCACAAAACTATGCGCATATAATTTCGATTCGGGTATTATTTTATGCGAATTTTTTTTATACACGTGAAATCTTTCGGTGCATATTTCTATTCCATTTTGAATTAATTTGCATACACATGATTATTTCGCGTATGTTATGTAAACTGCAGCAGCAGCAAATAACAAAAGTATGATATTGATGTCCGAGTTATTATTTTACCGGGTAGGAAAAAGAAACATCGTCATTATACACGATTCGTTTTATAAAACTTCGGCAGCACCGGGGTTGTTCAACATCGTATACGTTATAATCGCGGTATAATTCAAACTCGTAACGAACACATATCGTTGGGAAATAAATTTAAATAAATTAAATATTTATAACGGTACACGCGAGTAGTCAACCGCACGAGATACGGCCGGTTAAGGAAAAAAATATAAATCAGTACTATACAATCGTGTACACCAATTATAGTTCTACAAATCGTTGATGAGGTGTTAATTTTAAAAACGCCGTTTTCTCTTCAACGCTCGTTTTTCGGAATAAAGGAACGCGGTTTTTTACGCGTCGATTTTTTTTTTTACCACAACATCCAAAATAAGGATCGCCGAAACTTTTACACGAAAAGAGGAAATAAAACGTTTGTTGAATTTGTTTTTACCGGGGCGTACAACGGAGCTCGCTCAGAATCGTATTCATCGTCGCTTTTTTACCGCGAGTCTTCTGTTGTTCCGGTTTTTATTGCATAAACTTTTGAGTTTTTATACGTTTCTGTACGAGACGATTTTTGAAAATTTAAAAAAAAATACACGTAAATAACAACAATCGACGGTCAATTTCGAACGGTCGCGAAAACGTGTTCGTCCGCTAGCTACACTACAACCAACACCGTCACTGTAAAAACGGTGCTGCTTAACCACTGCCGGGAAAAATCGCGGAAAATCGTCATTTCGAAACGCCGTTTTCGGAATCCAAATACTCTACCGGCTATATTAGCCCTCGGTAAATAAAAATCGTACGGCCAAAAAATAAAGAAGCACTAAAGTACACGAAAAAGACACTCACTTTGTGCTGTTGCACTGGTTGGCCGCCGAGTCGACCGATATGACCGATATCCTGCGGTCGTCCTGCTGAAGCTGCTGTTCCTTGAACGACATGCGGTTCTGCTGCTGCTGCTGCTGCAGCCGGTCGGTGTTGAGCATCTTTTGCCGTTGCAGCGACGTGGACGAGTGGGACGGCGTCAGTGGCGACTGCTGCTGCTGCATCTTGTTGCTGCACGGCGCCGCGCCGAAGCACAGCGGCTCCGAGTACACGTTCTCGCGGACGGCGGACGGCGGCGGCATCGGATCCCACGAGTTGCGGATCACGTGCGGGTCGCCCAGCTTGGCCACGCTGTGTATGGAGTTCTGCTCGTTCTGTATGCGCGCTGTCTGGTCCGCCTTCTTCTGGTCCCGGCGCTGCCGGCTCTTCATGCACAGCACGACCGCGATGGCCGCCAGCGCGGCCACGGGCACGGACACGGACAGCACGACCATCAGCAGCCCGTTGACGGACGACGCCTGCTGCGCCATCATGTCCGGCTGCATGTCGCGGACCGCGGCGGACACGTGCAGCTTGGACCCGTGGCCGGGCAGCGCGACCGGCCGCTCGTCCGTGCAGTTGGCCCCGGCGTAGCCGCCGGCGCACTCGCACTTGTAACGGCCGGCCGCCGTGACGACGCACGTGCCGCCGTTGGCGCACGGGGACGACGCGCCGCACTCGTCGTCGTCGTTCACGTACCGGCTGCAGTCCTTGCCGCCGAACCCGGGCCGGCAGCGGCACCGGAAATCGTTCTTCAGGTTCTCGCACGTGCCGCCGTTCGCGCACGGCTTGGTGGCCACGCAATAGTCCACCTCGCTCTGGCACGCGTCGCCCACGTAGCCGGGCACGCACTGGCACCGGTACCCGTCGGCCAGCGCCTGGCACGTGCCGCCGTTCAGGCACGGGTTGCTCCTCAGCTGGCCGCAGTGGTCCAGCGAGTGGCAGTGGGCCCCGGTGTAGCCGGCCGCGCACCTGCACGCGTAGCCGCCGCTCGGCCCGGTCGGCACGCACGTCGCGCCGTTCCGGCACGGGTCCGGCAGACAGCGGTCGGTCGCCTGGTGACACGTGGGCCCGGACAGCCCGATCGGGCAGTGGCACACGTAGCCGTTGCTCGCGGTCGCGCTGCTGTTGTTGTTCCTGACGTTCACGCACGTCGCGCCGTTGGCGCACGGCGAGCTCGCGCACGCCGGCTGCGTGGACGTCTCGCATCTCGCGCCCTTCCATTGGCTAGGGCACGCGCAGCTGCTGGACGACGACGCTCCGCCGTTTTTCTGCGCAAAACACACACGGAAGATTCGTCATTACACGCATAAACGTACGCAGAGTTCGGGCGAGGGTACGCCAAATGACGCCCCCGCCCTGGATGATATTTTACGAAATTCGACGAGCGAAAACGACGAGAAAATCTAACAGGAAAATACGATGTCGCGGCGAATTGCAAACCGCAGCAAACACTCACCTTGCACGTACCGCCGTTCAGGCACGCGAGTCCCGCGGAACAGTCCGGTCGGCCCGTCGGCGGGCCCAGGTCGACGTTGCACTCGGGCCCGGAGAAGCCCGGCGGACACGAGCACGTGTAAAGGCCCTGGCCCGTGTTGAAGCACGTGCCGCCGTTCTTGCACGGCGCGTGGTTGGTGCAGTAGTTCAGGTCCTGGTTGCAGAACATGCCGCCCCATCCCTCTTTGCACAGACACTGCCACGGCTTTTGGCAGTAACCGTTCACGCAACCCGGATATATCTGACACTGGTCGCATCTGGCTCCCGTCCATCCGGCGTGGCATCTGCGCGGGGGATACAGATTATTAGAGAAATATTCAACAAAAAATCGTTCGTTTTTCTCGCGCGTCAACTGCACCGCCGCGCGAACGAGAAACCGACGGACGAAGCGGATTTTTTCAAAACCAAAAAAAATGTAGTAGAGTGCACAACCAACATCATGCTGCGGAACGGTTATCGACGAATATCGTGTTGAGCTAGCAGCTGCTGCGGGAGGATCGCGAGAGCAAGAAACACACGACGACGTTAATAATTATTGTTATCCGCACGAGAAATTTATTAAACGTTACACATTCACGGGCGTACGATCGGACGTATCAGCGGCATCACGATCCATAAATAAACAACAGGAACGAGAGATGACGCGACTACGATGACCGGTTTTATGTGGGAGAGACGCTGGGGGTTAAGGTCGCGCCGGAGATACGCGTGTATTTCATCACGATGACGGACTTTTTTAATTATCTCGAAACGGTAAGAAACGGCTTTAAAAAACTACTCTTATGGACGGTTAATAATATTATAATAATACTCACTGGCAGGTCCCTGGCGTCATACACGTTCCTCTTTTCTCGTCGCAGCCGGGTGCGCAGATCGCTGTAAAAAAGCAAAAAAAAAGAAATTTTGAATTAAAACAAAGTTTTACACATCCAACAACAATGCTGTGTTGTTGTTTTTTCGGAATATTCGATTTTTGTTTTTCCCCCCTCTAGTAGTACTATAGTATTATTATTTATACGGCGAAAACCGGAACAACGGCAGATGTTGTACTGTAATTGCGCGAGGGGCAACACAGAGGCCTAGGGACGGGGGACGGGGACAAGTGGCGAGCCCGTTTTGCAGCTGCCACCCTGCGCCGATCGGGTTGGGGGGGTTGTCGGGGCCGTCCCTTGTGCGCGACACTTTTATTCCATTGTTGTGTGCGCGCGGGGGGAAAATCGTGCAAAGCGAAGGGACGCCGCTTTTTTGCGCTCGTCGTACGAGTTTTACTATAACGCCGAGAGTATAAAAAACAAAAAATAACAATCCCTTCGGCAGCCCAAAACATCGTGCACGCACTGGACGCGAGCCCCGGGGGTTTCGATTCGGAAGCTACGGCCGAGTTTTGTCGGAATCGCGTTACGCCAAAAATACGATCGTTTATAATCGAGTGCGGCAGTCGATTTTAAATTTAAAAAAATTAACGATTGGCCAACAGTAGTAGCGCGTCGGGTTGAAAGTCACAGGAGTTAAACAACTTAAAACGCGAGATTTCCGTTTACATTTACGGTCATCGTACACAACGTACTGAGATTTAGGCAAAAAAAAAATGAAAAACCGATGGGATTCTCAATTTCAACGGACCGCGAGAACGACTCGGTTTTTTCAATCCAACAGCGTTTTACGACGAGTTTTTTATTTCAAAATACGTCGTACCGCGACGGTTTCCGACGAAAATAATTACACGGTGGCATAAAAAAACACACGACAAAACATCGAAAAAAAGTCGTCAGTTGGCCGCAATTATTGTAATGTGTTTTATAACACTGTTTATGTGTTTTTTACTTTGCACGTTGGAGGACGCCCGGTGTAAATAATAAAAACAAAAAATAGTGCAGCGGTCGTATTTATTATTCAACATCCGAATAAATAGCCTTCGGAAAAACGAATCGGTTGTTTTGTGTTTTTCGAAAATTTCAAAGTTTTCGAGTTTACTTGTGGCTGAACAAATTTCCCTATCTTCTGTTTAAATAGTGCGCAAAACGCGTTCGGCTCGTTTCTGATAATCGCGACACGAGGGATTTGGCGGAATTTTTCGAAAAATTTCTCCAAACAAAATTCAAGCCGAGATGATCCCGGACTTTTTTTCAACGATTGGAGCACGGACAACCCGAGAACGTCATTACGAATCTGAAAATTTACGTAAAATTCTTAAAAGAAAAACTTTGTTCACCACTAAGAGTACTCCATGGGTCGTTGACGAAAAAACTAAAAATCGTACACGTCATTGTGAAAACAATACAAAAGAATGACTCTGTTTAATAATCTGAACCGACAAAGTGTCGTATATTATTACGCGATTCCTCGGGTTCAGGTCAGCAAGTATACGCGTTATTATTGCGACGAAACGGGCGAGATAAACCGACTTAATGCGATTTTCGTGACCGGTCGGGAAAGGATTTATTTTATTATTATTGTGTATCTCTGATCTCTCGTCGCACAAAACGTACAACACAAATGAATGGCGACAAATTGCGAATGCCCCGGTTTATAATCACGGTCTCTTGTTGCAGCAGTAGGAGATCCGCCGACAATGCGCATAAAATAAAAACGTTATAGTACAACTACAGTGTACGCCAATAATAATGACACGATGCGTATTATTTACGTGTAGTAAATGAATAAAATATCGTCGTTATTGTTATAAACGCCGTGTACACGGAGGAATCGGACGAAAAAAAGACGGAAAAAAGAAAGAGGAAAAAAACCACCAACCAGTAACTGGATATATGTAATATATACATGAATACATAGAAACAATGGCGTTTAATAATAATCGTTCGTATAAACGGTTCGGCGGCGGCGGGTAACCGATACCCACCGTGTAATTACGGGTCTCTCTCGGTCTCGCCGGCTACAATTGCCCGTGTGCCCGTGTGTGTATGATTATTGTGTCACCGGTTAAGAAGAGAACACTCCGGCGGCGGCGGCGGTAGCTCAGTGGTCGGAAACCGCCGCCGCCGTCGCAATAAATAATTGATTCGGTTCGTCTCAGAGGAGCGGTTTATTTAAAAACGAAAAAAATCTGCGAACCGACGAACATACATACACGCGAAACACGTCTTCTCTTTAGCACGCGCGGATGACGAATATTTTATTTATTTTTTCAAGTAAAAAATACAATAACGTTACTAAACACGACGATATCATCATACTGAAACGTATCAACGCAGCAAGAACCGAAACGTTCGGTGATTACACGACGTCGATGCGAGTCCGGCATAATACTACGGGTATTTCGTTTCGTAATAATATTCATTTTATCCGCGCGCGCGTGAAACAAAAGTTTTAAAGATCGGCGACCGTAACAATGTGTGTCGCGCCGCGGTCGTTTTGGGAACCACTGAGCGCATAACACACAACCTGACAGGCGCGCACACACGGCGAGAGAAGCTGCTGCCCACAGCTATGGAACGAACGTTACCGTGGGAACCTGCGGGACTACCGGAGCGGCGGCGGCGGCGGCGGTGGCAGCGTGTCCGAGAGAGAGACGGCGGCGGCGGAACCACCACTGCCCCGCGCACAAAAGGACAGGCGGCGACTACCTACTATTACTACTACTACTACTACTACTCGTATATACGAGACGCGGAAGGTCCAACTTTGTGTGGTACGCACACGACGAAACAACAACACGCCAATGGTTTACGATATTTATCGTCGCACAGCTATTACTGCGTCCTGTCCGTCGGTTGTTGCACGCCAACCCGCAGGTCCGAAAGCGACAGAATAAAATGTGGCGACCGAAAAAAAAGAGTAACCGGAAAAGTGTGCGCCTTTGCGCGTTGATTTGTAATTTTGATACGTATTTGAAGAAGAAAACAACACGTTGTTAGTGTAAGAAAAATTATTTATAACCGGGTCACCCGTGCGTGATACAGCGGTATGTCTCGAAAGTTGAATATATATTATTAAACAATGTACCTGTATTGTATTATAAGATTGCTAGGAACTCTTCACAGACGACTATTATATTACCGAGAAGTTTTAATTAATACGTCCGAGCGATTAAGTTTCAACGGTAGTATAACAATCAAAAAGTATCATACAACGAGTTTCGTCACGTTAAGACACGTTATGCATTAGGATAAAAAAAAACTTGAAAAATATTATTACTTATAACGGAGTTTTTTGTATTCCGGTTTTTTTGATAGAAACTTGAAAAAACAGCGCTCTGCCGCAAAATTAATACCGTAAGTCAGAGAAACCTCGACGATTTCCACGCGTTGAATATTCGGCAGGACGCGCAAACGATTACCGCGAGCGGCCCAAAAGCCGAACCGGCGAGAGCGTTTTAGAGGAAACCCTTTTCTCAAATGTGTACGCGTTTCAACCGTTTCGGGGTTTTTTTTTTTTCAAAAACCGCCCCCCCGGGACATTTTTTCCCGCGTTCGCCCGCCGCAAAGAAAACGTCAACACGAGACGTGAATTACTACGAAGACGTACCTTTGCTGCAGTAGCTTCCCGTCCAGCCGGGCATGCAGATCATGTCGCCGTCGTCCGAGCACAGGTAGTGTCCGAAGTTGTCGTCCCTGGGCCGGCAGAACTTGGCGCACCCGTCCCCGTGATAGTTGTCCTCGCAGCGCACGCGGTGCTCGTACACGAGCCGCGACCGGACGCCGCCGGTCGACCCGGCGTACTCTTGCTGCACCCATCCGTCGCTGAGCTTCAGGAACCGCTGGTCGGTGATCCGCGTGATCAGCGCCGATCCGTTGGTCGTTCCTGCGGCGGCACACAAAAGTTTGTTAAATAGATGGTGAGTATTAAAATTATTATAAACAGACGCGAATAATAAAAACGACAATTCGTCGTGTGTATGTATGTAAGTGACACAAGTATTCGGTTATTATACACTGGCGTAATAATAATAATATGTGTTTTTATGTGCACACACACACGCGCGCGCGCGGCGAATAGCTGAGGCGCCGGCGGACGCGGAACGCGGCAGACACGTCGGCATGAGGAGGCACCGTGGGAGAATAAGAAGACGGTCACCCATCGCCCGACAATTGGTCACACACACCGCACCGCACCGACTGCTACGTGTCTACCGCCGCGTTTTCTTCGGCCGTTTCTTCTAACGTCCGAATAAAATGGAATAAAAAAGTAGTATATAATAAGAAGAATAAAACCGAGTCGATATTTTTATAAAGACCGCGAGATTGTAATTTATCGAATTTATACGCGCATAAGCCACCGCGCGATGGCCGTTACGGATGAGAATGTAATTTTTTTTTTTGTACCCGTGACAACAACAATAACAATAACAGCAGCAGCAGTATACGAATGGAAATATTTCGAAAACGCCGCCGTAGTGTTTTTTATTATTATTTTTCGATTAAACGACGGTGCATCATTCTCGTCGCGTTCCGGCGATCAATTCTGCGGGGCCCACGGAGACGCGCGAGGGACAGGATGGATAGATGCGGTGACCGTCGACTTTTTTTACGCTCAAAAACTTTGCTAACAAAAAAAAGAAAACGAGAAAAGTCTATTGCGAATTCCGTGTACGAAAAGGCTGCACAACGGCGGCGGCGGGCACCCACCCACCCCGCGGCTCGACGGTGAGGAAGAGAAGAATTCGAGCGACGACGTCTGGTCTGGCTGGGGGGATATTACGACGACAAAAGCGTTGAAATTTATGCGCTTCGTCGTCGCGATTTCGAACTCCCTCCACACTCTCTCTCTCCGACGACCGAAGAATACGTATATACGTACGACGTGCGCATTTTTTTTTATTCATCTTATTGTCCGAGCCACACACACAAATCACAAAAGAACACGGGGGGAATGACGACGGCATAATATAGAGTGTGTATATACGCGAGATGAATTTTAAGAATTGTATATAAAAGACGACGACGTTGCAGTATACTACACCCCCTTTTCGTGTCGTATTTTCGCGATCCAAACACGATTTCTTCCCATGAGTTTTTTTTTTTTTTTGTCTTTGGATAAAATTCCGAGGAATTATACACAGACTCGGAGAGAGAGAGACACGTATTGTAAAACGCTGCAGCAATATAAAATAACCTCCGCCCCGCCACTGAAACGAAAACGCCGCGAGATACACTGGCAGGCCGGTTTTTTTATTTTATTTTACCGCCGAGCAAACAAAGATAAGGAGAATTACTCAATCGTAAAAAAAGAAATTGTTAACGTTTTCCCCCGTTCAAAAAAAAACAAATATTTGACACACGGAATACATAGTGCTCGAGCGCGCGATCTCTTATCGACGCGGCGGGACGGGCACGACAAAACTCGGAAAACGGCTCTGTTGAGAGTAATAAGTAGTTACGGCGGTTTTTCTCGATACATAATAATAATGATGTTACGCACAGTTATTTAAACACGTCGGCCCGTCGGAGGAATAACGAAATTTTGTTCACGCGTAAAAAAAAAAAAAACTACTACTAAAAAATAGTCGAACACACACGTTATTGAACGTCGACGTCAATACAAAACAGCCGAACCGGAAGCGAATACACGGAGCCGTAATCGACGCGTTTAAATTCAGCGGAGTTTGTGTCAAATCGGTCATCATCATCGTGCTTACAAGCTATACATACGTTTCTCACTGTACGTGGTACCTACAAAATATTACAAATAACCCCGACGCGTTCGTCGTTATATTATATACGTGGTTTTTATGAATGGGACACACCGTGTTCGTCGTTCAAGGTCGCCCGATGGCCGATTTTACTACAATAATGACGGACGTGTAAAATATAAAAAAGGCCGTCTATATATAATCTCTCGTACGAGAAGAGAGAGGCTACGGAATAATATAATATAGAACTCGTGGGAAAACGGATATATGCAGCCGAACAGGTGTTGTTTGTGACTTAGAAGGGTAGGACACCACATTTCGAGGGCGTATAACACACATATAGGGTTTCCGAGTAAGTATTTGTGTTCGTGTAATATATACGTATACCCGTTCAAAACGACCCTACTGACTTAGAAACATAATATTTTTTTCGGCCGCGTTTACCTACACTACCATGTATATAGTACACACGTGGTACACACCTGAAACTGCAGCGAGCCTGAGAGAACATAACATTATTATCGTCGTGTTTGAGAACTATACGCTATACGCAGTCCTGTACACATAACGTATACCTTAAATAACAGTATTAAGTAAACCGACTGAATCGTTATCGTTAGTTAGTAAGTAAGTATAGGACGTACCAGAATTTCTCGCCGACGACGGTTCGTGCCACGCTTCCACGATGAGCGAGAACGTGCCCTGTAACAAAAAAAAAAAAAAAAATCAACACCGCGACGATGAAATATTAACTTATTACAACTAGAGTTATAACTTAACTAGTTTACTTGCACGTAAATTACGTGGGGGTGGCAAGCGATCTCAAATCACGCGGCGAAAAAAATGTTTTCGAATCGACTAAATCGACGTGTAATATAATGAGCGTAACATTGTGCCCGAAACACACAAAACTCGCAGCACCCGAAACGCGTGTTTGCACATATATATATATATTACACGAATCTGTTCGTCTGTACACAGTCTTTTCATCGTGTAAACTACTACTACTGTAAACACAACTCGCGTAAAATAATATACAGACAATCGTAAGAAAATAAAAAATAAAAATTAATAATAATACAAAGATCGCTACTTGAAGAAGTACATATAGGTATTTCTCAAGCGATAACACACTATTGTGCCGGTTCTGTAAGGTTTGTTTCGGGACAATAAAAAATACGAAGGAACCCATCATCCTTTCTCACATATCACACGCGCAATGGACACAGGTAAAGAAGCTGATCCTAATAATAATAATAATCATTCCTATAATGAAAAGATCGATTAATTTTTTTTCTTCTTCTACGCCCGTGTATTATTATAACGTAAAAAAAAAACGCAGCCGTATACACCGCAGCAGCATCACGCCCATGGAGCCGCAATTATTTTAACAATCGGATAACCTCTAATTACCGGCCGTGTGACAGGTAATCTTGAAATATTTTCGAACCAATTAAAATATTATATAATATTCATCCGCGCGCGTGTGTGTGTGATGACTTTTCAAAGGAGAAAAAAAATTGTTTACGAATCGATTTTTTTTCCTTACTGTGCTCATCGTAGGTGAGACTGAACGCGTTTATAATATTATACACTACCCAAAAAAAAAAAAAAAATTGTGATTTTCCCTTACGGTTTTCTCTCCCCGTTGAAACGACACGTCATACAATAAAAATTCAACCGAAGAAAGATACATGTAATATTTTCCCGACCGAAATTCAAGTTATAACGTATTACATTTTTTTTTTTTTTTTTGCTAAAAATTCAAAATACTGTTCTCGGCGAGTATTATTATTATCAGTGTTTATGATTAAATCCTATTATTTGATGAGGGTTTATGAATTCGCGTGCGCCATATGGGATATAATAAACGTACGATACATGCACATGTTTTATTGTCCCGTGAAACACCACCCTTTTCCCCGGATCTTGCGCAGTGAGAGACTCCCAGTGGAAATCGCGAGCGTCCGTCGTCGAAATGGACCGTTGCGGGTTTATTCCCCCGGTGGTGGACGTGGTGAGTCATTCTCCGCTCGATGGCACAATCCGTGGCACAATTTATGCGATAATAACACTCCAGAGTGGCATCGCCGCAGAGCTTTAAAACGGTGTTTTTTTGCGTGCTACGCGTTCCCCGTCGAGTACGATATAAATAATCGAGTTTTTTACGACGATACAACGGGGGGCGGCTGATAATACAGTTCCGAGCGGACGATATATAATTTTCTAGCCCGGTGAACCCGGCTCAGAATTTCGACGGTGGTATCCGATTATAGAAATTCCGTGCACGTCTCGTATGAGCAATGAATCGTAAAAATCGAGCGATTTTAACGGAAGATCCGCGGGGTGACGTCGAAACTGCGGCGGAAAGGGCGTTCGTTCCAAGCGTTTATATACTGGACATCGGAAAGAGAGCAAAAAATAAACTCTTCCATAATTTTACCGTTCCTGACAGGTGGTTACGCGTGAACACTGTGTACCCTGCAGGGTATCGTCCGCGTCAAATCGAGCTCGCCGTACGTACAACATAATAAGAGACACGCTGTGCATTACATATATTACACGGTGCACAAACGACATCAGCTCGTAAAAAGGTTTTTTCTTTCGAAATTTTGAAGGTTAAGGTCCCTCCTCCCTACCGGGCGCGAGGCGTCGTCCGTAACGGTATAAAACGGTCCGCGCTCGGCGGATTTATTACCATCTTTTCCTGCTACCCCTACACTTACCGGGATCGTATAATACGCGCTGCGCCTATTTTCACAACAAAAGAAAGGCTTCTGAAAAAAACAGCGCGTACGACGACGATATTGTAGAAGGAAAAAAAAAACCACGGTAATGCGGCGTGAACGGCGAGCACCCCTATGTACGGCTTATAACGTTTACGACCCCGCGCGGGGAGGAAGAGGAGGAGGAGGTCAACCCTTTTTGTTGGAAAATAATGCAAACGCCGTCTAGATGTACGGTTTATGTGTGCTGCATAATATGCCTACCTAACACGTTGTTGTTACGGGACACCAATAAATCCCGCATCCGTGTGCAGCTCGCACATTTATCTTATCTCCGGCACACCGCCGCCGGGTTTCCTGTGGCGACTGTGAATAAGGAAACGAAACCCCTTTTCCTCGTCGTCTCGCGCGGAAACACAATAACGAAAATACAGTTTGTGCACGCACAATTATTCGTTACACCGATAATGATATTCGATGCACACATCGCACACGAAGCGTAAATAATATTGTTACTCGTGTGTGTATATAGGGTGTCGCTGCAGGAATGCGGGCAAGCACAGTAAAAAGTTGGTCTGAGAATTTCTTTTTTTTTTCGTTCATGTCCTCCCGCGGTAATATACCAACAAAACATTAAGATGAAGCTAACGGTTATCAAACAAAGGCTGAATTCTTTTCCAAACAAACATTGTTAATAGGCAGCTAATATCAACTGTATACTTATAAAAACGGCGAAATATAGCGGGTGGGGTTGATGGTTCGTTAAAACTGCACGTTTCGAGTGTTATATGTGCAGCGAAATTTGATCGATTTTTTTTGGACATTGCGCGAGTGAACTAAAATGCAGTTATTGTCATGCGAGAGTGTTGACAACTCTTACCGGCCACGTGAAGTTGAAGTGGAACGCTATCGGCGTGGCGTTGGCGGGCAGCGTCAGGCTGTTCTCGCCGAGCACGGGCGTGACGACGTCGCCGAACGTGCACGTGGAGTTGACGTTTATGTTGGTCTCGTAGTGTTTCAGGCAGGCGCGGAACTTGGTTCGGCACGGCGTTCCGCACACGCCGCCGCAGCACAGCCCCGAGGCCTCGCGGCCCAGCTCGTTGCTGAACGACTTGATTCTCAGCTCGAACACGCCGTTACCGTTCACCTAGACGGGGCGGAAAAAAAAGGTCAATTTCAATCAAACGTGTGGGGCAGAAAAAAAAAAACTGTAACAATATGATCACGTTCATTTCCAAACGTTCGACAGTTTCGATGCTGCTAAATATATACGTTTTACCGAACTGTACACTCGGGTCTGTACACACGCGCATACTAGTGTATTGGAATAATCAATGTACACTTGTAGGAACGTGTCACCGGAGTAAAATTTCGCAATTTTTGTTTTTCTACTCGCGCGGTTCGCTCAATATTTTCGCCGACTGTCGAGACGTATATTTGCGGCACTGCTGCAGTTTTACAAACGTACAGTCACTGCCGGGGACTAGACTGCGAGAGTCTGGACGCTTTAGGGACAAAAAACGGCAGTTAATCATGGTCAAGATAAGATTCGCCGCATCAAGCGAACCAGAAACGTAAATACAATGTAGGTGTCTGCAGATGTAGGTTGTCTGATCGGATTGACGGGCGTTCGATGACTGGTGCGTTTTTTTTCCGTTTTACGACCGCGTTTTGCACGTCACACGTATTGTACTAATTAAAAAAAACAATCGCGATCTCACGCGATACACCCCGCTAGGTTGACGTGCGCGAATTATAACGTAATAATAATAATATGGTTCCGCGGGACAAATGTATACGAAAATCGCGCGTGTCCGGCGGAGCTTTGACGGGTGACGTTTGACGAGAGGTCGTCTCCCAAAAGACCCTCCCCGGGAACAATGGGTGAAAGCGGACCATAATCGGAATGTTTACCGGCGGCGGCGGCGGCGATGCAGGAGGAGAACACGTTCGCGTCGGTATGACCTGTTGTATATACTTCCTAGAGACGATCGCCCTCTATGAGTCTCTATATTCGGACGGTGAGCGTGTGATTCTTACCGATCGGGGATAAAAAAAAAGATAATATTATGACGAAAAAAAAAACAGAAATAGAGAGAACGTGTGTTCGATTTGTCGCTTTCGAATCACTGCCGCACACGGCCATCGACTGTTATTTTACGAAAATGGACACGTCGGGTAAACACAAAAGCCGACCGCGCGGTTCAAAACGCACAATGACCACGACCTTTTTCACAGGAAAAACTAACTGTTTTATTTTCGCGTACGGAATTTTCCGCGAAACGCGGTTTCCGTTTTAACAAAAAAAAAACAGAGAATCGTCCGCCGGGCGTGTAGCTATCATTATTGTGTGCCAACGTCTCGGAACCGGCGAAATCCGTCGACAACAGAGAGAGAGAAAAGAATAAAAAACGCAAACAGATAAAATATAATATCATAATAGGTAAACACCACGACGGAGTTCGAAGAAAACGATCGCGGCTGGCGAACACGCGATTTTCTCGCGAACCTCGAAAAAAATAACCGTGTGTGCCAGCAGGCTCTATACATTATTACTATCTCGATGCTTTTATTTCAGTTTTATGCAGAGTCGTATTTTATATTCTGTGAGGTGTGCGACATCCACGTAGGCACAACACTATCAGCCGGTAGGTATAATATATACGAGAGTTGTCACAATAATAATAATACGAGTGCGTGTCGTCGTGCTGGAGGAAAACGACGGTGACGACATTCCTCTTCTCTCTAATCTCGAGCCCGTGTGCGAGAATACGCGTTATCGCGGTGTGCAGCCAGAGAACTTATACATACCGTCCGGAATTATATAAAATTTTTATCGATAATAATATGATTTGTGTCATATTTTATTGGCGCGCGCGCGATTGGAAGAAAAATAATATACAAAATCAACGCACATAATTTAAAAAGCGCGCACGAAAACCAGAATTGGTCGGCGCGGTTCGAGAAAAATGCGGACGGAGAGAAGGGTGGATTAATTAAAAAACCGCATAATCGTGATACTCGTCGGTCGTGTGTTTAATACTGCGCTTAATTAATGGATCTAACGCGCGCTTATAATAATCGAATCGTTATCGTAAAAAAAAAAAAAAAGTGATCGAGAAGTCTATACGTTTTAATGAAGTTACGTACCCGGTCGTCTCTCGATCTCGACAATCCGGTAAATCATTCCCCGTTAGTTATAATTACTCGTTTTTTTTTTTTTTTCAAACGTCGCATAATAATAATCCTAGCACAAAACGGCCTACATAATATCGTTATTATCGCTTCGTTCGCGCGGCTGTAGGTTTTTTTCAACGTCGTTATTTTCTCCCCTACAAATCTCGTCATCGCGCCCGTACGTTTCTATTCTCTACTTTTTTTTTCGTCCACCTGGGTGTAATAATAATAATAATCGCGCCGTCGACGTCTTCTGCGCTCGTCGTATTCTCCTCTAAATTCTATAATATTATGATGACACGACGTCTTATTCTATGCCGCCGCCGCCGTATAGACATGGCACAGGTTAAAGACGAGTTAGTGTTTCAGTAGGATTTTATAAAAGTCATTCATTCCGAACAAAAAAAAAAAAAAAAACAATAATAACCAATGACTCGACACGTTTAAAGTTTCTTTTTTTTTTGTTAATAATAATAATAATAAAGTTAGGTAATGCGCTCATTGTTAGAGCCACTCGTGTTTGTAAATATTATGTCCACCACTACTGCACACCACACCGATGTTTCTTCTTATTTCTCTCGTTAGTAGTGGTGTCGGGTCGTTACCTACGCTCTCTTTCCTTCTCTCCACTGCGGTTCTCGCGAGTTTTCGCAATACGGACAACAGTAAACAATAAACAAAATACGGGGAAAAAAAAGAAAAAAATTTCGGCGCGAAACGGATCCAGAACAGTATTATTATTATCGACGACCGTCGTCGGACAAGTTACCGCCGCCACGGGCCGCGTACGGGGGATTTACCCAGACACCGCCGTTTAGGCCGCCGCTCGGTTGGCAGAACGATAATTACTATTATCGTTTATATTTAGTCGTCGAACACGTAGTGTTTCGCCATTTTCACCGACACGCGCGCGTTTTTAATACAGACAGAATGTTTTTAAAAAACGTTTTAATCGTATTATAAATAAATATTGTGTACGTGTGTTTTGTTGTTTCAGCAACACAGCACGTGGCGATGATAAGTCACCGGGGCAGCTGCGGTCACCGCGCCCCAAAAAAAACCGATAGGTACTAACTAATAAACCGGAGTCACGACGCGCGTGTCAATCACCGTCCGGGGCGCGAAATGAATAATTGTTCGTCGTCGAAAACGGACGGCGAGACCGCGCGAAAACGACGACGACGACCGTTTTTGGTGTCGGGGCACCACCGAAAAACGACGTGGTCGGAGCGACGACGTGATTTTTCGCGTCAAAAACGACACAAAAGACGTCGAAGTACCGTTGTCGCGGCACGAAGAGACGCCAAATCGCCGGGGCAAAACACGCCAACAGATCCGGACGGGGTGGAGGATAGATTTATAAAAAAATATTTTAAAAAAGTAATCCTTCTGCAAGTTCCTCCCCCGCACGCACAATCACCACTCGCGGCAAAACTCGATGCAATAAAACGTTACGAAGAACTAACTTACGCCATCGTGGTGTACTACAGTGCACGTAAACAACGGAATAATAAAATATAGGTGTACACTTCAAATAACGAGACGGGTACGAAAATTTTTTTTTAAAACCACTCTACGTAACGGGGCCGACGATGACGACTTTATTGGGTCATAAGCGAGCGCGTCGAGGAGATACATTGTAGGTATAAAAACACGCGTTCACGCGTACGACGGTTATGATCATAGACGACGGGAGATATAAATAAACGGCGGCGGCGGCTGTGTTGATACGGGCGCACGCGGGTGGTGATAGGGGCCGTATATATGTCAGCGGCTCGTATTTTTTTTTATTAAAAACCGGGTTATGGGTTCGTGTGTATTTATTTATACCGTTTCGGGTTGAGCAGGAGTATATTTGACGAGGTTAAGAAAAAAGTGCGGACCGCGGAGGAACACTATCGAAAAAAAATCGTTTTTACGTATCGTTCGGCGAATGATACGGGCGCGGGAGAAGAAAAATATCGTTTCAAAAGACCGATCGGACGGACGTCGGCAGACGGGGGGGTGGTGGTGGTTACGACATTATCCCTTCATAACACACCTCGCGGTCACCTAGGGGGATATCTCGGCACCTAACCGTTTGCTCGACACGTCTTTTTTTTTAAAAAAAATGCTAATAAAATATACGTTCGACTTACGTTCGTGACGACGCAGACGAGGCAATACAAGTAGTACAGACACCACCCGCGGTACCGCATGGTCGACGGACGGCACCGATGACACGCGTCGAGAAATGCTTGGAGCGCGCGCGCCCGACACGGACGTGGTGGCGGCGGTGTGGTGGCTGCGCGTCTTGGTGGTCAAACGTCGGAGGAGTTGTCCGGAGCCGGATCGCCGCAGCGCATCGCAGACGAAACGTTGGCCGTTTGGAGCGCGCGCGATTATAAAAACACCGTGACGACGATATTTCAGTATACAAAACCCCCGAACACGCCGAGACGAGCAGATAAAAAGCACACTCGCGCACACACGCAGACGCGCACACACAAACGCTTTCGGTATAAAAGTATAAAAACCGAAACACAAAAAAAACCGCACACAAAACGCGCGGATCGGCCGTTGGAAATAATACGTATTATTATTATTCCACGTCGCCGGAAAAATTAAAATTATACACACCACACACACACTTTTGCACTTTTGACCGCCGTACGACACACGACCGGCGAACGGGAAGAGTGGCGGACGAGCGCGCGCTGTTGCGTTGTCGAACGGACCAACGACGGTGACGGACTGACGAGATACGCCGCGGCCCCGGAGGAGGATAGCTGTTCTTGCGGCGGCGGCGGCGGCGGCGCGCGTTTCCAGCGTGCCACCGCCAGGTGTCGCTGCGGGGGCACCGCTGGGCCAACCCCCCCGGGCGCGACCAGGTGGTGTGGTGAGACACGCGCGCCGCCGCTGAAAAATATACTGCTACCCCCGTGCGCGATCACCCCAATCCGTTTTTTTTTTTTTTACGGAGGGCGATAATACGTGTTTTTTTTTTGGACTTTTACGCTCGTATAAATTGTACTTAATTTTTTTTTTTTTGTAGATTTCGAGCAAATTTTGTTCAACAATATCCGCGCGTTTCGATGCCCGATAAAACCCCGTCGTACAAGAGGAGACATTAACGACGAACGAATTATATTGACTCACAATATTGTAACGTCGAGCTTTGTCGTGCGATGGAGATTTGGGATAGGCTCCTTCGATCACGTTGTTTTATAAATCGACAGAAAAACAAAAAAAATGTTGAGTCTACCGTAGAAAACGGTTTGTAAGACGATTTTGATAACGCCCTGGGTGTTAGGTACCACCGACGCGCAGCAAAATTCGCTTTACTGACAACGTTTTCTTTTAAAGGTAGTTTAATGGTTTTTTTTTTTTTTTTCATTTAGAACGCAGTTAAACGAGATGTCGGAGTAAAATCCAATCTTCGATTTGACGATCCAAAACGAAATTGCAGTTAAATCGATTTTAGAATATTGCGACCGTCGCACAGGCGTTGTTTAAATTTTAAATTATTGTTGATTTACGGCCAGCACACGATACAAAATTTTGCCGCCTAAATTCGATTTTATAAGCTCGTTTAGATTACCGTGAAAGTTAACTATGCAAAAACATAAATTGTTTTTCGTGATTTCGTAATTTCTTGTATAAATTGTCGAACGAAAAACATTATTTAGGTTGGTTTATCTCTATTTGTTATCAATTTTCGACGGTTCAGTGTTCTCAACTGTAAGTTATGCATACGAGAAATTGATGATAAAAATTTCGTAACAACAACGGCAACAAGAATTTTAAATCAAACAAACTGCCATAGACTTTTGCGGTGGTGTAATACTCGCGCAATTATAATTGGTGTAATAATATACGAGTATATTCATCGCCTTCCGTTATTTTACTATCTTGTATGTTGCGTTATCGCAACGTGTAAATAGTTTTAAATTATTGTTTCTGACGTCAAATCGTTATTTTCATCAAATATTATGCAAATTTACGTGGCTTATGTTTATTTGTGTGTAATATGAGAATAGAACTAACACAGATAACGCGTTCGTTTTAGAGTTGTAAAGGTGTTATCGTCGTCTGTTTTAAATATTCAGTTCAATCGTTGTACTCATTACCTACGAATGATAAGCATTTAAAAAATATTTATAATTTAATACAATTTGATCGAATTATACCTCGTATTTAAACGGTTTAAACATTTCGTAAAATACCTAATAATATATAACTGTACAGTGTACATTTTGTCACTCGATTAAACGTCTTAAATCACAGCGAGAGATCGACATTTCACATTTTTTTGCCCGTTTTCGTAGATTGCAGTGTGGTTCTTGTATGTTATCAAATTTTTCTTAAAAACAACGTTGCCCCGTTTAAACGGTGTCAAGTTTTACATTTTAATACACTTCGTTAAAAATTATTCACACTAAAATCACAGATTAATTTTTGGCAAACTTAATTATGTATCACAGATAATAAGTATGCGTTACGCAATATATACGTCGACTGCGTGCTCGATTCTGAATTCCTAATTTGAAACGACTTGTTTCGTGAGCACTTACCGAATAGTTAACACCATCTCAGCCATATTATATAGCAATTTAAAATTTGGTTAAAAAAGCATCAATGTATGATTTAATGATAATGAGTGCATCCCATTTGTATTGTTTTAATTATATTTTTAAATATCAAATTAAATATATTACTTAATATTGAAAATCCAAAATCGGGCCACGGGGGTAAATTTGCTGGATTGCTTACACGTACTGCGTAATATGCTGAAATACCGCGAGTTTGTATAGTCGTTACAAACTTTTGGTTAACATCAAACAAACAATCTTCGAATAAACCACCAATTGCTTGTATACATACTTACATGCCTGTATTATATTTTGCGCTAGTTTACGAGTACAAGTCTTGGGGTAAGCGCGGTATAAAGTCATTATGTCTATTATAGTCGTTATATACGACTATTTAAATTTTTGAATTATTCTTCTGCGTCACATTTCATACAAAAACCGATGAAATTCATTGTTTTTTTTTTGTTAAATTGTAAACTGCAGACGTAGTAATGTATGTAGATAAAGAGATCTTTATTGTTGAACGTCTGTTTTGCGAGTTCTGCGTTTTAAAATATGCGTATAATATAATGTAGATATACTACACTGCGTGTGTATACGTGTGCTGAATAAAGTGTTACGATACGAAAACGGAAGAAAACTTGCCCGACGGCAGACGCAATACGTACGAAAAACATACAAAATACTATTTTGTATACTTCAGTATAAGTTTTTTCAACGGTGTACGTTTTCCATCAATGCAGCTAATCCCATACCGTATTTGCAGGAAAGATTAGAATAAAATAATACAGTCTCTATAATCTGCGGGGCCGGATTTAGAATTTTGAATGCCCGGAGCAAATCTTTTTCTCTCGAGGCCCCTAACAGTAAAAAAAAAATTTATATCCAATATCTAAAGAGTTGAAGAGTATAGAGTTAAAAACGCAGCAACAGCTTTCCTACTGTAAATTTAAAGAATGCAAACGATATACATAAATACAAATCAATATTTATTTTTTAAAGATGATATTTTTTTCCACAGATTTCCTAAACAGAGGGTAAAAAGAATAAAAAATTTTTTTATAGTGTCCGGCACGCCCTCCAAACATCTGCAGTTGCCCGGGGCAAAATAGTTCCTGTCTACAATCGTGTCCAATTTTATTTTGACTTAAGCTTAAATACTTCCAAATTTTTGACTTTATAGTGTCCATTATTACGTTCGATACTCGCATACATGCCTCTGGTCTAATCTCTCTCATACCTTCCTGTCGTCCACGCGTTTCACAACCGTATAATAAAATACTCCATATACCACGTAAGTTTTTATAATCATTTTTCTTGAAATCATACTCGGATGTTTATTGATTGTATAAGAAGTGTCCGTTTTTTCTCGAAAGCTTGATTGCACATAAAATGAAAAATTAATGTCACCGTGTACGACGAAAACCCATACAAGAACAATCGAAGTTATACGAACATTTTTTTATACTCGTTGCAGATATAGATTAGAAAAAATTTTATGTTATAGACAATCAAACGGTTAAGTGTGGCCGGCAATTAATTTAATTACCACCCTGTACACCGTTTAGATTTTATAATATTATTGCACGCATAAGAAGTAATGCCCCGGATCATTTATATAACGATAGAAACAATGGGTGCGATGGACGGTTGGCCAAACAAACATAATATAAAATATTGTATTGCAGCGTCGCCCGACGCGTCCATGTATGAAACTGCAGCGGAATAGAAGAGTTTTTTTTTATTTCCGGACACGTTAACAACCGGCAGTTTTTCAAACGAAATAAAAATAATCCTTTAAAAAAATCAACAAATCTTCGTTGTCATTTTTGAACAGTGATAATAATTTTCGTTTTGTTTTTTTTTGCACGGGCACTGGAGCAAATCTTACAGCTTTCTGTACATTTGATGACGTGTATATAATACGTGTAATAAAGTAAAACATTATTGTCGTTGGATGTAGATAAAATGCCGTCCAAAAGTGTCAACAAAATTTTATCGCAGCAGACACAAAATCGTGCGAAAACCGTTTTGCGGGAATAACTCGCACGGCTTTAATTTTTTACGTTTTTAAATTGGTTTTTTTTTTTACTATAAAACTCACATAATTT
This sequence comes from Hormaphis cornu, assembly GCA_017140985.1. NCBI lineage: Eukaryota > Metazoa > Arthropoda > Insecta > Hemiptera > Hormaphididae > Hormaphis > Hormaphis cornu. Next base: position 8,966,167 of record CM029363.1, on the reverse strand, counting down.
TTATAGGACGCCGATGATCGAGTTTTAGACATTGTTCCATGTCTGAACTGTGTAAAATGATCATAAAGTCGAGCCATTTATGTGACATTTGAAATTGTTCGAAATCCTACACACCTAGGAAGATATTTTGCTTGAGTAGCGTTAAAGTTTCAAAATTTTTGACTAAAAATCAAATGAAACAATTAAACGAGTAGGCACCATACGAAAACGGACAAATACGGTTTTATTCCGTTCTCATCCGTTCTGATCAAAATTAGTCAAGATCGAGTGTATTATTTTATACTGTTATGCCCATTCGATACGTAAACATTAATATTCTCACGTTTATTCGGAACACTGCACGTTCGACGATGTTCGATAAAATAAAACGCGAAAAATAAATACGATTTCAAAAAGAAGAAAAAACGTTGGAAAATGATGTTTTTTTCCCCGAAATTATACAAAACCGTATGATTCGTCGTCGCACGGATCGTATGTATGTCATAGAATTTGTTCGGTTTTCTGAGGTCGCACATTATTAAATATATAATACCAGACACAACGTGCGTTGTCTCGGTCGAGTTTTCGGATTTACTTTTAGACGCTCTCCGCTGCGGATCTCGAATTTTTTTCTTTCTTTTTTTTTTTTCTGTCTCTTCGTCACATATTATATACGGCTGTACAACAATGTGTACATTTTATAATACATAAAATAATATTATATTTATAGCTGACGTGCGTACGACGTGTAACCGAAGAATTCGCTGCGTGAGTCCGCCGGCCGGTCCGCGCACCACCGCCGCGACACTGTATGTTTTGTCTTTTTTTCTTACATTTTTTTTTCTTTCTTCATTTCGGACGTTTCGCTGACAGGAAATAACGTGTAAAACGACTGCATCCCTCGCGCTACACCGTATTATATACGTATAAAATAGTTGTAATAATACGGTGTACGCCTTTTAACCTTTTCGACGGCCCTCCGAGGAATCGAAAACGTTTAATAAATCACGTGCGATTATTGTAATATTGCCTATATTATACATATTGTGTTTGTGGAATATTGTTAGAACGTACACACAGGTAACGCCTTCGATCTGCGACCGCATCTATCCGCTCGCATTGTGTGCCTACCCTAATACGTACAGTGTTTATTTCGGATCTTCGGAGAAGTATTTTAAATTTTCGGTAGGGTACGTCCCAAAACCGATAAATAGCGGCGAATAAAAGAAATACAGCTTCCTAGCTTCGTTCGGAATCTACAGACGCTCCCTTAAAGTATTCGCGCCGCACTAAATGTACTATAAGAAAAAAGTGTTTACAGTTTTTGTTCGTATAAGAAAAGACTGTAGAGGTTAGGTTAGGGTTGACCAAACCCGATGGCTAACACAACCCGAACAAGTTTTAAGCTCGATTTCGTTGACATTCAACATACAAAATGTATTTACAAAAAAACCTGTTTTGGTATATTCTTTTTATTAAAACAAAAAGCCGGGATCGCTCTAGGTCGCGTGGGTAGTTTGACGGGGTAGCGACTACGCTTTGGGCGGGTCGCTAGTTTAGAAGTTGTGGTTTAAACGCATTGTTTTATGTCTGAAAGCGACGATAAATCATTGCTTTCGAGAATACGATTCCGATCGAGCTCAGTTGTCTAGTAGGTATAGTGAAAACTTTCCCCAGAACTTAAAAAAACAATCAAAATTTCAAAAAAAACGCTTCAAATAAAGTATCATCTCGGATCAACTATCTATCTTTTAAGGTATCATACGCTTTAAATCGGAGCATTTTTTGTACTAGAAAACGTGTCCACGGAAAAAAAGATTACGATACATTCTTCGCTTACGCTTTTAGAATCTAAAATGTGACTGACAATGAGGAGTATTTATTAACGATACTGCATTTTTAGCTTTAATCGTTTATTTTTATTATACGTTTATCTAGACCATTGAGATAGTGTCTGATGTTTCTTATTTTTGGTCGTAATGCGTTCATATTATTGGTACCCGCCAAAAGAACGGCCGTTAAAACTGGTACACACGCACGCTCGGACAGGTTTTTTTTTTTTTTAGACTTGCATACGCCCTATGTTTGCTTATCATTAGCAACGGATTTTTACGTTTTCTTCAACCAAACGTTTTGCTCACACGCGATAAATCTATCTCGAATCGATTGTGTTGTCGGACGAGACAATCTCATTGCGCTCAGTCATCACTTACGGGGCGGGATTCACTTTAGGAGGAGACTGAAGGGAGGAAGATTTTCGAACCCGTGATGGACGGAGAAACGCGATGGCGCGGAAGAGCGAGGAAAAACGAGATGGGAAAGGCTTTTCCGGAAAGAGAACGTCATAAGAATAACCGAACACCACCCCGGGGATGATCGCGGACGAAAACCCGATTGGCAAAAGACCACAAGATGGTACAAGAAAAGACGCGCAGGGGGCACTAAACGGAGAACTGCATGCGCGGTACGATTGACGCGGTTTTATCATAAATGAATTGTTCGGAGTACGTGAAAATTATTTCGAAACTTTCGGTTCTGAGCGGCGATGTGGTTTGCGCGCGGTCCGAAAACGCGCAACAGCTTACACGTTATACTACATACTTATATATTATTGCGATATTTTGTTGTATTATTTTTACCGGGTGTCGTAACGGTTTTCCGGCAGCGAACCCCTCGTTAACATAACATAAATATAATACCATGTGATGTATACCTATATATGTATACGTATTAGGGGACATAATGCGCTGCTTGTGCACGCGAGGCGAGGGGTGCCGACCGAGGATAGAGCCCGTTCGTCATACTATACTGCGTTTATATATTATTATTATTTATTGTGTATTATTATTATTATATTGTGTATGACTGCGACGGCGATGATAGAAAAAGTCGTATTTCGTTAATGCTCGTCGAAAAAGAACCGGCCGTCGCGTGTGACGATTATACATCGTTTTCCATTTGAAAATATACCGTGCGAAACCGTTTTTTCTCCGACTGCACCTCTATATGCATGCTGTTTCGCTGACAAAACCATAAGTCTCGTAAGCGTTTCCAAAAATGTTTCTTAACCGTAACTTCAAATAATAGGTATATATGATTCAACAATATACCGCGTGTGCCCTCTCACATCCCGTTGTTAAAGAATATTGCGCGAGTCGTGTTTTCTTCAAACCTCTCGAACGCGGACTTTGTGAGTAAAGAAGCTTAGCGAACGCTCAGATGGTTTTTCAAATCATCTTTTATAACTTTATACGTAGTCTTTAGCGCGTTCAGTCCTTGAACGTACGGTTCAATCGTTTGGCCGCCTTATCGAAACTGAATAAGATTTAAAAAAAAAAACAAATTTTAAACACGGTCGTTAAGCCGTTATTGTAGATCTCTGACCATTTCAGCGTGACTTTTATTTACAGTTCGCTTTACGGATCGACAGATTCTCCCGAATTTCGCTACCGTCATTCAATTTACGAGAAACCGCTCAACATTCAATGAGCAATTTTCATTCCGCCATAGTTATGGCTTCGCGGCTCCCGTTCGTTCGCGTACGGTCAAACAGCGTAATCGATTTTTCCGCGATACTTTACCCGAAATGTTATTTAAATTAGATTGACACGTCCCCCGGTCTTTGTTTCATTCGGTTCGTTTGTCAAGTATTGTTTTCGAATTTTCTTGTTGTTTTCTTTTATCGCGCTGTACGCCATACGCTGCGCTCTATGCCCCGGCGGTGGCGCTAATAAAATGAAATTAAAAACAAAATAATAATGTAAAAACGCACGAGATTCCGGTAACGCTATGCGTTTATACATTGTGTAGGACGAGATAGACGTGGAGGAACATTGCATTTGGCTTTACAAAACCCTTTTGTAGTAATTCATGATAAACGTTTAAACCGTGCGTTTATCGATTCAGGTAGTCGAACGAGAAACTGTTGAAAAATCAACGTGGGTATAATATAGACAGACGTTATTCGTATACAATGGTGTTATGTACGCACATTTTCTGCAAAATAATTGCACCTCGTCACAGACAGCTTTCCACGGCCGCACATCAATTAGCCGTACACGCGCGCATAAAAACGACGTATGCGATCTCGTCGTTATTATAATAGAAACGATAATAAGTGGCACGTTAATATGATTTTATTTTTTCGAATCAAAAGCGACACCGTATATTTTGAGACAGCGGAACGGGCTCGGGCGCGCCTGCCTATAAAAGATTCCGCTCGAAAACCGTTCACGAGCGGTGCCAATTTGGCACCGAAGCCGGCGAGCGTTTTTTTTTTCGTGTCCGACTTTTAAACGTACGTTTTCTCACGGCGTTATAGTCGTTTTTCTTTTTTTAATTCGTCGCCGCAACTGTACACGATCTATACGCGCCTATTTGAAAAATGTTTGAAAAAAAAAATCTAACATATTGTCATCGAAATATAATTTAGTTAAAATAAACAATTCGAAACGCCCCGAACGTGTAGGGAACGTGATATTTTAGAAATCGTGTGTGACGACTGACGATGTTGTTCAACGTATATTGTCGCAGTTGATAAAAAAAAAGACGAGACGAGACGAGACGGCGTCTGCTGCTGTACGAAAAAAAGCCCCGAGAACAGCCGCTCGCGACGCGCGTATTTTTACCCTCCGTTCAACCCTTTTAGAAAAAAAAAAAATATTTAAAAAAATTATTACGCACTGCAGGGGATGTACCGCCGCCGGTTCGACGAGAAGGGTAACATAATATAATAATAACGACGCGACCGGCTGCGTGCAGTTATAGTCGTATGTATAAAATACCTGACGGCGGCCAGATTGTGTACAAAAAAATATTTTTTTAAAAAAATTAATAATAACAGAACAAGGTAAAAACGTACAACAATAACCGTGCGAGGGTACCCCTAAAAAACGTGTACAGGCGTTGTCTCTAGGCTGCAATGTGCGTGTATACCCGATGTTACACACAGTAAGTATATAGTCTTGTGCATAAAATCAAGGATCAATTGTTTTGTTTTTAACTTATCCAGGCGGAACCAACGACAAAAACTAATCTATCGACTTTTTTTTTGTTATTTCGATCATTCCTAACTACGTACGTTAAAAATACTTATACAGACTGAACGTTGTATTGTTTGCAGCAAAAAAAAAAAAATAATTAATTTTTATAACCGTTTATTTCATTTTCCACCTTAACTTATCCAGTTATTTTTTTTTTTTTTTGCCCTTAACTTTAAACTCTTTTTAAATAAAAGCGATTTCGTAAAAATAAACTTGACTTATCGCGGTTAATTTGATAAATATTTCGAAAAAAGATCGCTCTGTACAGGTTTTTTTTGGTCACATATATTTATATTATATTGTTATGCGTACAGTATTCGAGATTTTGTCGCGACAAACTTCGCGAAATAATTATATCCTGACAAAATGTTTGATATAGTTGCTGGGACGTATTTAGGAATTTTCCGCCATTGGGCAACAAAATAGTATGACGATTACTACCAATGACAACTGGATAATAATGTTAATCGTGGTGACTATTACGTATTATAACGTATTATTTGTATTTTTAATACAAAAAATTTTTAAATTTTTACTATTTACAACTACGCACGTGGTAAACGATTTTATGAATGAATTATTTTACTATAAATATATATGACAACGGCGTTTTTGTAATACATGTGTTTGATTTTGATAAATCCTTAATAAATATACTTAAGGCAAAATATACCATCATTGTTTTTTTTCTTTCCTAAATGCTTCGGTCGAGTATATAGTTTATACTAGGTGACCTAACCTAAAAAATATTTAAAAAAATTTCGATTTATTTTTTAGCCAGTTTTTACGCAGTTAACAATCGAAATTTTGCATTTCGAGTTCTTTCCCACTAGTATAAGTTTTTTAGTTGGAAATCTGTGACTTTCGAATGTGTATACGTATTGCTTGGTGTACCTCTGTGTACTGTCTTTGGTCGGATTTTGAAAAATTCTTTTAAAGTGTTATTAGGGTTCAAAATCTTGGTTGAAAATAAAATTTCACGAATAACTTACACCCTCGGCTGCAGTGTACCGTTATCGATTAAATTCTTTTATAACATTGTTATGATTCGTTCGCGGATCTTTTCCGTCTCATTCCGTTCAAATTGTACGTAATATTCTGTTATTGCAGTACGATCGTATTATTATGGAACTTATATACTCACTCGTCGAGTGTATAATATTCTCTATATTCTTCGTGCCGTATCCTGTATTGTGTACAGGTATATCAGATATGTGTAAAAATGCAATGAGTCACTACTACAATACTATAACGACCGTGAACCTTCCGCGTCCATCTTATTATGTATTTGTACATAGGTATAATGTAATAGCTACCACACGAATTTGTACGTTTGAGACCGTTCTTGAATGTGAATCACGTAAAAGTGTAAAACACGGTTCTACACGATTTTTCAAACAGTTAAAACGATGTACACGTTTGTAAAGTATAAAAAAAATAAGCCGAAATCGTTCTAGGTCGCGTGCGGGTAGTTTGCGACGGAGTACCGACTACGTTTTTGGCGCGTCACTGGTTAGGAAGTTGTGGTTCGAATACGTATTGTTTGATATCTCTAAACTCTAATCGAATCATTGTCTTTGAAGAAACGATTCTGAGCGAGCTCAGTTATCTAGTATGTGCGTCTTGATAAAAACCATATTTAACAAAAAACATCCTTAGAAGTATATAAAAAAATACCTGGCCAAAGTTTTTTCAAATTTTCATAACGTATTACATTAATTTAGTACACAAAAGTTTGAAAACGGCGTGGAATAATTTTTAATCGCGATAGTCAGCCGTTCCGACGCCGACGTTTTCGCCATTACCGTCGTTTTTGGCACTCAGAAGATAATGAAAATATCAAAAAATGCTTCAGATATAATAAAACTCGAAGTAAATCGAGAACGATTAAGCGCAATCGTTTGTGAAATTAGAACCGATTTCGACCATTTTCAAACGGCAATATTTGGTAATTTGGTAATTAAAATTGGTGATTTTTGCAGTCAAACTGTTCTGTGAAACCTTTAATTATCAGTATACTACATTATACTGCTTTAACTAGATGACATTGGACGAACGAAATAATTTGACTATTTTCTATGGTCCGTTAGATGTATATTTTGGTGTGGATTTCCGCAATAGTCATAAATTATTTGTTTTTTAAAAAGAAAATTAGTTATTATACCTATACGTTTATTGTATTAAAAATTGTTTGAAATTAATTTTGAAGTATAACTATACCCGTTCTAACGCGTAAACAACGATATTGCAGTCTTAACAAATAATAACAAAGTTTTTTCAAAATGATTTCGACATGACCTATTCTATTTTATTCTACCGTACATACTGATTGAATATATAATATAGTATAGTTCATGTGTGAGTTCCGAAATCCATTATAAAAAGTGAAAAATCTTTTTTTAAATCTACGCGTTACGCCCTTTAAGAGAGAGTGCGATATCTTAAAAAAAAAAAAGAACTTTATTCAAAATTGACCGTGTTGCGTGTAAAGTATTTTTTGATGTTTTTTCGCGATTCTGTGAGACGCATAATGATGAGTATTATACGCATCGGATTAAATGTCCCAAACGTTGTCGACACCGTTTGTTCCCAGGTGGATTGTCCTGTTGCAAAAACATTTCAAACACTAGGGCGGTACTCGCATGAAATGTCGGATGTTTGCGGGCTTTCACCGATTTATTTAGTATTAACGAATAAAAAAAAAAAACAGAGGACACTATAAAAACGTTTCTAAGCTACCGGCTGGTTAAGATTTTAGATAAAACACAATGTTCCGAAAGCGCAAAACTCGAGTGATAGGTACCTAAGCGCATTATAATCCAGTTACTACTGCGATCATACTACTCCGCGGTTTATTGAGCACTAGAAACTATAGAAATTAATTACCCGCGGATAATTAGCGGCTGATGATTTATCATAATATCACATTATGTTCGACCGGTCGCAATATTATGCAGCGTATATATTATTACGAAACACGATCGTGGGATACCCGTCCGGTTTGTCTTGGATCGGACGCGGTGACCGTAAACCATTTCTCGAAGAAATCGTTAATTATTTACTATTTTGTATCTGCCTGTCGATTCGTATAGCGTACTTAGCAGCGATATATATTTTATAATAAATTTACGTCGAATGACTCTAAAATCGATTACTAATAAAACCGCATGACGGCGGCCGAGATGAAACGAACAGTCCGCCGCAATACCTTTTATCCGATTATATAGTTTTTTTTTCTACATTAAATCGTTGCGTTTTTTTCACTTATAAACTCCGTTTACAAACACGTCACATACTGCGTTACAACGACCGCAGTCGAAATCCAAACCGCCCCCAAGTTTGAGGCAGTGTTTAAAAAGTCAGTTCGTAGTTTTTTTGACTAACGTTCGGTAGTTGGTTGATGAGTTTATTTTAATTCGCGTTGTCCACAACGGAACCCGCGATAAAACCAGTTTTTTTCGTTTTCTGCACTCCGGTCATTCATTTTCGTTGGTTGAACAATATGCATATACAGATTGGGCGGCAAAATCTTCTTTTTTTTCTTAACCCAGTCAAGTTGATTGTATTGTTTTGATCAAGCTGTGAACACGGTGAACGGCCGAAACGGAAGATCGGTTTTTTTGTTTGTTTACTCTTCCCGGCACTGGCTATCCTCGCAAACTCGGTGTACGATAACATACGTATAATAGATGTGCGGCGGTTTTTTTTTATCAGCGCGCAAAAACGAGAGACGACGTGGACGCGTCCGCGGATACCGGTCCACCGCGTGGCGTGTTTTTAGGTAT
>CM029363.1:8901274-8957261 GCA_017140985.1 Hormaphis cornu | reverse complement strand
GACGCGTCCGCGGATACCGGTCCACCGCGTGGCGTGTTTTTAGGTATACCTAGATATACGTATTTGAATAATGAATTTTTTTTTTAAAGGTGCACCGAAAAGGTAGAAGAGCGAGAGAGAGCAGCTGCAACGAGCAACGCCGAACAATATAATATCCACCGAGAAAACAGCCGGCTGCAACCGAACACCCAGCACACGCCTGTGCGTTCTCAATAATAATAATAATACGTACATCCCGCGATGCATAAAAATAATATTAAAATTACACAAAAATAAACATTACATACCGCGTGTAACGTGCTCTTGTGCGGCAACAAGTTTTCAAAGTCCTGCAGGACCGACCGAGGGGGCGAAAAGCAACAGTTCGCGGGATTCGAGGGTAGGGTTTCCGCCGAGGAGCAGCGATTTTTTTTTTTGATTTTTTTCGCGTGCTCAGTTTCCGAACATCATCCAAATAGTTTACGAATTTGGATTTAGTGTGTTATTTTTTTTAATCTGACTACAGTAAAAAATAAAAATATTCGCGTGCACGTATGTACCCGTATGGTAATATCACGATAATTGCGCAACAAGAATTCTACAGCTGCAGTGGGAGGAAACGGGTGGAAAAAAAAAAGTAGCCGTATACGAGAGAAATGCAACGTCGCGTGAATTATGTTTTCGTGGTCTGTTTGATTTCTGCAGGCGAATCAAGCGCTGAGATCGACGTTCGGGTTCGTTATTCACGCCGTTTTTAATTTATAATGACACATTGATATTGGTTTTCGGGACGGGGCAAGTCGTTGAAATGCTGTTGAAAAAAATCCTTAAAATAAGCGCTGCGCCGTACGCCTGGTACACCGTTTAGGGCAGTTCAACCGAAATAAAAGTTGATACTTTCGAATTCGCACGCTGCAAATCGAAATAAACCGCATTTGATAATTTTTTTAGATATTTATCAAAAGACCCTGCCGCCAAAATTCTTTCCTGCGCATTTTTTCCGCTTGAACCGCGGTATACGGTGGCGCGGTGACCCGCAGGATCTTCCGAAAGTCCGTCCGAACCACGTGAAAAAAAACGGGGATTAAAAAAAAAACTACAAACAAATCATTATACATATAAATAACAACCCTTTTTCTACAAAAAATTTTGTTTTTATTTGAAACAAATACGTATTTCGGAAACTATGTTTCCATCCTCAGTGTTAACAAACTAATCATCCGCAGTGCAGAACGTTTCGTATATTATCAGTAAAAAGTGGATAGTATACGCTGTTTTTGACTCAATTATTACGCGTGTTTCTTTTCTATGAAGATAAAATACTTTTTCGTACACACAGCCGTGGCCCACAGAATTTTCGACTTTTAAATATTCGTTGGGTCTGTCCGTAGTAAACTAAAGCCGACCTGCATTTCGATCGGTCGTAATTTTCTGCAGCGCACATGAAAATATAAGAAATGAACGCACGCGTACGTTTCTCTTGTGAGTGAATAAATAGGAAATTTTGGGCAAAAAAAATGACAGCGATTGTTTCGGTAATACAACACGTACCAGTTACTAAAAAGTGTTGATCGAAACCGCCTTTTACTCAAAAATACGAGTACGACAAATATGACGAATATAATGTCGAATACATGATATGTATGTACAAAAATAAGTGTAGTCGAATAACTGTGGCGGCATTCGTGTTTTGTTGTTGACGGTTACGGTACGACCCGTCGGAATATTTGTGCACATTCGTCTTTTTTTTTCGTAAAGGGATTTTTATACAATACTATGCTGCTTATAATATACATATATATATGTACAATTATGCCGATGACGCACGCGAAGACCGCGGTTAATCTATTTTTTTTTTTTCGTATATTATTTACCTTAAACGGTGATATTTTTAGTGAACACGTTGGCCTAAAAAAACGTGTGCACAACGTCTGGTATTTCGTTTCGGAAAATAAATTTTTAGCGCACACGTGTGGTTCGTTAAGGGACCGGCATGCAAATCCTTTTTTTTTTTTTTACGCGAGCAGCTCCTCCTAAATATAGAAACGTAGAAAAAAAAACATTTCCATTCGACTGACGAAACATTACGAAAAAAAAAACCGGAAAAAAGAGCAGCAGCAGCAGCAGCTGTCTAGCAACTGCGCCCGAATCCCATTTTGGAAGCGCTTTTTTTTTTTTGTCTTCTTCTTCATTTTGGGGAGGAAAAGGTGTTGAAAACGCACATAAAGGTACCTATTCCGCGTTATGCCCGTGGTTGAATGGCCACAGAAAGGCTGCTTATCCGTACATCGAGGGAAAGGGTTGTATTGACTTTTTTTCAATGTGCACGCGTTTCTCGTACGACTATAGGTGCGCGCGCGAGGTGTATATAAATGATATTATTCTCCTCGATGCAACAGCTGCTCTGGCCAGCAACAGTTGGTGCGGGAATAAGACAGCTGTCGGCTCGTATAGGTACGTCTGTTATTCGACCGAACCAAAACACGCATTGTTTTTTATTGTTGTTCTTCTATTGATGGCCAAAAATGATTTGATAATTGTCGTTGATGCTGCAGGTAGGTAAAGTTCTGTCGCCTGTTGCTGTTCGCCGCGGTATATAGATTTTCGAAACAATTATGTTTAATTTCTCGACGGATACGCGTACGAACCGCGGTCGTCTCGGCGACGCGTTGACGATCGCGGGCAGCCGCTCGGAACGCACGAAATACGTTTTTCGTTCGTTCGTTTGAAAAAAACTCTCGTGAACTGCGCATATTGTAAACTGCGATCGCGTACGTGAAAAGGAAAAACAAATTGACGTTTTTGTAATTTTAAACTCGCGCGGAATTTTATTTTTTCGTGCGAAATCAACGCACTAGGTTGGCACGATTTTTTTACGTTCTACGAAAATCGCACGTTACGATCATTTTACCTAGCTCAAAAACGAATAAAACAAAAAAACTCGGATCGACAGCGATTTACTCCTCTATCTAAATTGGACGCGCACAACTAAACGATTGGAAAAAGTTGAACCGTACCGAAAGCATTATTACAACAAAGTGGTGTTTTCAGTTAACGACTTTAAGGGTACCTAATAAAAAATTGCTCCGATTTTCGAGGTGAGTAACTTGTCAGACAGACTCTGATGGTACTTTGAAGGGTTTCAAATTTGACGGATCGATATTGAAAAAAAAAAACTAAGGAAAACGTGTTTTTTAACATTATCAGTTATAACTTCCGAAATAATGTTCGGGACAAGCTGAAACTTTCACGTGATATTGGAATGTGTAAGATACAGGTTTTGATACAGGTTTTCGAGCGATTTTCGAGCTATAGAACATTTTCGAAAATTTCCGTAAAATTTTTTTATTCTCTACAAAAAGTTTTGAAACATGTAACTAAAAAATTTCAAAAAAATCTGCCCGGCATAAAGCGTATACAAAAAAAAAAGTACTGACAAAACGCGGTTTTATTTAAATTTTTTTCGGTTTTTACCAGCTAGAACACCCACCCACCCACTGTAGATAACTGCGCTCAGAATTGTTTTTCCGGTGGCAATATGATTCGTATCATTTGCTTTCAGATACTTTCGGACCTAGAACGATACCGGATTTTTTTATTTTTTTTCGCAATCGAGTATTCCTGCACAGACACGACGCGTTCTCGTGGCGCCTGCCGCGTTCATAATATGACAACAACAATAATAATAATATTATGTAGACCGGCCGTGTGACTAGCAGAGAATTGTAGGAAAATTAATAGAGGGCAATTTAAGATCATACCGTACTATAATGTAAATAATGGCGACTGAATTATTCTGCGCGCGCGTTCGACAGATTATACGATAAATAACTACCTACGTCGGTATTATTAATATTTTTATTATTATTAGTATCGGTCGACGGTAAATAAAAAAAAAATCGTCATGTTATGTTAAGGACGCACGACTATATTGTAATAGTTGTCAAGGCGCTTATAAATCCGAGTTTTGAAAATATTGCACGCGTACGACTCGCATCGACATTAATCACGACAAAATGCTGCAGCAACAGGCTGCAATAAACGCATCTCAATAAATATAATACTATAATAACATTATAACCTATTATTATTATTGTCTTCGGTCCTTGAACAACGTTTATTTATACTGTATTTTCTCGAGAAAAATGCCTTTTAATAAATTTGCCTACGTTATACGTTACCGTCGTACATTTACTATTTCTCGGTACGACATAATAATATTATACAGTGACTACCATACTATATTATAGTACACACAAAACGTACGAGGATAAAATACGAAAACGGTTTTGGTTAAAATAAAATCTTAAAGCCGTCGCTTATGGATTTTCTGATACAACTAAGTTTTAAATTCCGTTCCGATCACGCCGCGAGTAGTTACTTCACGTGTATTAGACCTTTTCGGGAGCACTTGATCATTTTTCAAATGGTAGGTACATTATGGATTTTTAGCCGTGCCGATACATTTTATTTTTGAAAACGTCATTTTGTGTTTGGTAAGCCAACACTGATAAACACTGAATGCGAGAACCTAAACGCTGTTTTCGACAATGAGATGATTTTGCGAAAAAACAAGTTAATAGTTTAATTTTACGGCCGTTTAAAATTGATCGGCATAATTTCCAATATTATTTATTTCTTTAAAAACAGATATTTTCGAAAATTATCCCTAGAAAAACATACAGTAGACATTGTAACGGGTTCAGAACCGTTTCCAGAATGAAAATTGGATAAGTACAACCCTGCGTTATACAAAAACCTAACCTAACCACGTCGCGAGAAATACTTGTAAAATTTTTTTTTACTACAACACGTCGGGAAACTATCGATTGGATTGAAATCAATATCACCCGAAATCGTTGCAGTACATATGTATATTAATTGTTCGTTTTGTTTATGCGTTCAACAGTCTTTTTTACCGTGATTCGAAATTTCGCACGCTTTAGCCGCCTCTCGCTCGAACTGACGTGCTGAAGAAGTTTATAAATTATAAAATATAGTTTCACAGTTAAACCGTTGATTACGCTACGATACTTATTCATCGCGTCTTAAAATCAACTACTACACTTGTACTCTTGCTATACTTTAGTATTTTTTACGTACACGTTTGAACGAATTCTTATCGCTGCAGCAGACTTCTTTAACCGCGTTTCAAACCCCGCGATCATTATACAGTATCACAGTTTATTACATTTTACACCGTTTTACAGTCAGTTGTAAAGACGTCTGTTCCGAGCTGTTGTAACTCGTTTTTATAACATTCAACAAGTCTCGGTATGCCGCGTTTTGTGGTCACGCGAAATTCTTGTAAATGAAAATCGGAACTTTTTCCCGAAATCGTGCGCGATCGTAACAAGAAATTTATACACATCTTTCAAATAATGTCAACTGTAAGATTTGTGATGGTTTCCTTTTTTCTTTTTGGAAAACCGTCACGTCGTCACGTCTATAATACGCAAATACAATCGTTGTACCCGTATTGTGTACGTACGACTTGCGATCGAGCGAAAGAAAAAAACGAAAAAAATGTTGACGTCGCGTGATCGTACACGTAAGTATACGTAGAGAAAAAAAAAATTAAGAAAATAACAAAGAAGAGAACACATCATTGTGATTTAAAGACGTTAATACTCGCATGATGTATGGCGGTAAAGTACACGCCTCGCATTCGAGGTCTTTTTTCTGGTCATCGGACTGAAACTACGACCGATGTCCATATTGTGTACCGTGTACACGCGAGTACATATAACGTGTATACCAAATGTACGCGTTGTCGGTGTAATAATAATACGCTGTTGCGTACCCGTGGACATTACTCGGAACCCCATATACGCGTTTTCATCGTACGCCGTTCAATACAGTGTGTTTTCTTTCAAAAAGCAATATCGACAATACGAAACTATATTATATCGGTGGTCAGTCCGGCGAGATATTTACAACGAAACGCGTTATTCTAAAAAATACCCAAAACCGTTTAAAAAAAAAGTGTTTTGAATACGCCAGGTTCACAGGACGCGGCGTGTTTTCGTTCCGACCGTTTCCACCGCAAAAACAAAATCGACGACCGAGTTGTACTTTTATTACGGGTCGGTTTAAATCTTTCTGTCGTAGCTTTGTAGACGAACACGCGCCTGTCACTACTACAGTAATTCGTATCGCGGTTGATAATATCGCTCGTTTATGATAGATAGTTGGTAACTCGGCGTACCCGACGAAATACGGTCTTGCCGTCGCAAAAAAAAAGACGCGAGCAGGCACCTCTTTCCCATTGGGCACTTTGGGCACAGGGCCCCGCGATCGATGGGGCCCCCTAGCTCCTGCCAGATCACCAACCGATAATCGATATTTATTACCGTTGCAACTAATTTGTTAACTTCACTCGATGATTTTATTGATAACCTCAGGGATAGATTTGATGGCTTCGAATCGTCCGCCAAAGAAAAAAATCCGGGATCTGACTACGAGGACCTATCTCAAAGAACGAGAGTTAGAAGTTCTAAAAATAACAATAATTTACAGTTAAATTGATCTAGACTTTTTCTTTTTTACCTGTTTTAATAAAATAGCGTTCTTCCCAAGTCGTAGGGGCCCCATTATACCACTGCCCAGGGCCTCAAAAAGGTTAAAGACGGCCCTGGACGCGAGTCGTATCGCGCGGGAACGTAACAACAAAAAAGGCGGAAAAAATTTATGTCTGCAGTTTCGTCGATAAGTTTAACCGGACGACAGAATTCGCGTTACACACTGTATACTGTTATGGGACGACGCGGAGAATTATTACACTCCGTGTACACGATAATACAATAATATAACAATAACAATAATAACGTTACATATCGTACGCGGGGTACGGAACAACTTACGATGTTTTTAATGAAGATAGAGAGGTATTAAACATCCGTGTTTTTTTATAAACATCAAAAGACTATCAACGTTTCACGGTGAATAGAGACGTGTTGTACATTTATTACGCTTTTATGATATTACGTTTTATTATAAATTATAATATACACATATACGAACGTTCGGCTGAGCGAGGCGAGTAGAGTGCGGGTTATATTACGCGTTATTATAATCTGCGGCGTTTTTTTTTTAGTTTTTTCGTCGTCCTCTTTTTGAACTCGAAAAAAAAACGATTTTTTAATGATATCGTGTTTCGCGCAAACGCTCGCGCGCGGTGGATATTTATCAATGGACGTAATATATTATAATATCGTAAGTAGCTGGCTGGTTATACAGTGATAATTCGAATAAAAAGCGCCGACGATCGTATATAGGCACAGCGTGAATCCGCGTTCATAAAAACGCCGGTCGCGTACATACAGCAATAAAAGCTGACATTAGTACGAAAACGACACGACGTTAATATCGTATTATTTCACTGGCGTAAGTGTTATTAATTGTTTTTTTTCTTTTCGCTACAATATACGAGGACGAGACGTTAGTTACAGCTACGAGTATAGCGCGTGTGTTCGACTCGAATGTACATGTCGTATATTTAGGCACGCGTATATTCGTTTCCTGCGAAAAGAATCGTGAGAAAACGAGTATAATTTGAGTCGGACCGCGCGAAACGATGAATACCGCGTGACTTACCGCCCGTCCAGTTTGTCTCCTTTTGTCGGAGACAACTGTTATGTTTGGCAATAATTATTAGACACTGTTGGCAAATACGTATACGAGAAATGTTCAAAACTCGTAGCATGGAATTCGCGAATTCAAAGCGAAAAAATTATTGTGTACAAAAACCGCGACCACCATCGGCCAAAGTGAACCGGACCGTCCGTAAAATAGTGAATATTACGCGAAAACACCGCGTTAAATCAGTGTCGAATTACTGCTTGCTTCACCGTGTCACTCCTAGGACAATAAGTGTTATGAAATACAAACAACTGCAGCAGCGAACGCACCGACCAAATATCTCATATTTTTGTCAAAATCGATAAACGTCGAAATAAACCCGCACACAAAAACATAGAAGTGAAATTTCGAGTTTAGATGGAAAAAAACGAAAAAATCACCCAGTAACAACCTGCACTCTGCAGCCGCGGGTTTAGAGGAGTGGCAGACATCTTTTGGGTATCACACTGTTTTGGATTCGGTACAAACGATTTAGATGAAATTTGAAACGAAATAAATAATTGTTTACGAGAGGAGCGTTTTAAAACCACCTATACAGCATTCGCTACTACTCTCAGAATCCGCGTATAAAACAAACATAAATAACGAATACGCGAGTTGTGTTAGTCACGAGCAAAACGTAAACGTTGCACGAAACTTTTGTAACATTCGAGAACTTGAAATACGTCTCCAGATCACAATTTGTTTTCGTCCCGTCCGGTTAGATTAGGTTAGCATTTTTTTTTTTTTAGTCCCGGTTAAAAACAAGTAAAAAATCGTATAGCGTGTGCGTTTTGGATTCTGAGCAGCTTAGCGAAGAACGTATTACGATGTTTTTTTCTTTTTTTCTCTTATCACTTTTGCGGACAGGGGAGCGTCCGATCGCAACACTAAAATGCGGACGCGCACTATTTAAAACGTTTTTTTCGACTTTCGATTATTATTTTTCGAGTCGCACAAATCGAAGAACATTTTTGAACAAAACGGCTTGACGTTTGTAATCATTTTCACGGGCAGAACTCGTGGGTATCCGATCTTATAACGTCGATCTTATAAACGTCTGCCTGCAGGTACATGGAACCAAAATCCATTTTTGTTCGAAACGACGCGATTATTTTCCGAGTTGTGCGCCGCGGAAACAGTTTCAACCGCTTTCGAAATACGTTCGTTTAACGAGTTTGTTGTTTCGCCGCCGTATTGTACGAATTTTTTCTTCTTCTCCTCTTGTTCACCGCGCAGATTTTCCTCGCTCGTTTCCGGTTTTGATTTTTCGGCCTTTTACGCCGCGAGCATACGTATGTCGTATTCCGCGCGACAGTTGTTTTGCGGGACGTTTTAAAAAAATATAAAAAAATCGTTTTTCACCGCGGTATACATACGACGTCATATTACTAGCGTGTGTGCCAGTGTCAGATA
This sequence comes from Hormaphis cornu, assembly GCA_017140985.1. Classification (NCBI taxonomy): domain Eukaryota; kingdom Metazoa; phylum Arthropoda; class Insecta; order Hemiptera; family Hormaphididae; genus Hormaphis; species Hormaphis cornu. The sequence goes on along the minus strand of CM029363.1, from coordinate 8,948,246 downwards.
ATATATATATAGGTGTATACAATTTTTTTTTCCGGTCGTCCTCTTTCGACGCTCGCGGGGGACAGATGGTTGCGATAGTCACGAGGTAAAGCTGGAAATCAGGGCGTTCGCGCGCGCGCGGGAAGACGAGCGAGCGCGCGACCAACTGTTGGAGCTGCTGAAAATCTGGCGGCAGATGCGGATTGATGCACGCGCGTTAGATATAATATCTATAGGTACGTCGACGACGACGAGTAAAATATAATAAACGTACGAATATTATATACACTGCAGTGTATATTCCTCACATCACATCACACACACACGCTGATCTGATGGCAGCTGGCACGTGCCGGGCAGATGGTCTGACAGCAGACACGTGTTGCATGTACAGTATGCAACTACTACTACTACACCACCTGGCCACCCCGGCACCCCAACAGGTTCGCGTTTTATAATACAGCTCTGCACACTTATCCTGCGGCGGCAGCAGCAGCCCTCTGAGCACACACACACGTACTTACGAAACAAAAATAATAATGTTACAAGCGTCGCTTTTGTGTGTGTGTTTTAATATTCTTCCGTCGGCACGCGCCCGTGAAAAGATGTGTGTGTGTGTGTGTGACCTGGCCGCAGTTTCCGCGGTGACGAATCTCTAGCGCGTGGCCGGTTTTACCCCGGTGGCCTACTGCCGCCTGAACCGGGTGTGTACTGGCCGTACCCCGATCGCAAGCTGCGCTGCACAATTGTTTATTTTTTTTTAACACATTATACACTGTCAATAATGAAAACGTCGTGTTGCGCGTGTCCGGCTCGCTAATAATAAGGATCTAAAGGACTTCCGGCCGAGACTTCCCCGGGTACTTTCGCGCAAACGGAAGAAATTCGAGATCATCAGACAGCAGTCGAGTGAACAAACTCATACTGTTTCGCTCGACGACAGCATTACTATTGCGTACGAACGGAACAGAACGAACTGTACGTCCGTCGTTACCGTTGAACTGTCGTACGAACGCAGAAGGACAGTGATTTTTGCGCAGCGCAAGAGCAGGCAGGTTTGCTGATTCGGTCAGGTTAGTCTTCCCGGTGCCGTGTATTCGAAGCACAAGGGGCGGCCACGGTATCGAAAATATCCTTCGTTCGAAATCTTGCCGAAACTTTCTTATTACGATCAGGTATACCAAACCGTTTTGGAAATCCGGTGTAGTCCCATTCCGACTTCCTGTAAGTCCGGTCGGGAAAAGCTTTTGCCGTAAACCGATTTCGAAATATTCAACTGTGGAGTCTGTACAATATTTATCGCGTGGGATATTTACCCAGTCAGTCGAGTGTGTGTGTATAAGTCGTTAAAGACTTGGAAAAGTGGAGAAAAAATATTCCGCTATTTTATTTTATCGTCATACACGCGAACGCGGTACCCACATATTGTAAAAAGGCAGCTGTACACAATAGTTCGTGTTATAGATACAGCGTAACATCACGTGTTGTTATTATACCTTACCTGACGATAAATTGAACACGATTGTAAATTTACCTTAAGCACAAAGTCTCTAGTATCAGATTATACTGCCATAATAATGTAAAATACATAAAATACTATAAAAACATAAAATTTCGAGCGAATCGGCGCGATATCGTACAATAACGTACGGTTTTTTTTTTTTATAGATGAACATAATTTATGATTAAAAACGTGATAAATTGCAAAATTCATAGCGATAAAACAGTTGAGAATTCGTTAAAATCAAGTTGTGGATATAATCTCGCTACAGTCGTAATACCCATCAGGCTACCGAGGATATTGGAGAAATCCGTGTAGAAAACGAGCGAATAACGTGTTATTACTTTTCTAGGGTTTGTAACATACATCATTCACATCCATGATAACACTGTTTACGAATCGAAAAACCTATTACATCGTAACTGTCTTAAAACGACGATTTATTGAGCTCGAAAAAAAGAGCTTAATTTGTCGGTAACATCAAAAATAATTAGCGAACAACGTTTTATGGATAATATTTGTAAATTACTCTTAGGATACAAATTATCGTCATCCGGCTTTAGACTCGATGCAAGTTGATAAATCAATAAGTGTACTTATAAAATGTATTCTTTATAAAAAATTTCGCTGTTAACTCGTATGTAATATACGGACGTTTTTATCTGCGATCCTGTCCGGATAGTTTTTAACGTAATTAGGTTCGTATCTACAGATAGTTTAAAAGTTATCCTCGCACAACACCTATTCATATCGATGAAACGGTTAATTATTATAGTATAGCGCCACACCTCCAAATACTCGGTGATCCTTATTACATGCAAATAGTACGATATTGTGTTTTCTACCTATATACTACTGCCGATCCGAAACGCTTACTCGAACGGAAGGCGTGTTAAATCGTCGTAATTGATTTTCGCTTTTTTCTTCTTTTTTCTCCGCACTCACACAAATAACAACAACAATAAATAATAGCGATACACAATAGACGTACACCGAAATTTCGCGTAATTATCTTTTAAACGCGTTCGTTTATACGGATCTTTATTGATGGCGGTAACGGGGGTTATGATGGGAGTAGTTGTTTTTCTTCCCCCGCGATCATTATATCTAATTTTTTATTCTTTTTTACACGACGTGTCCGGGCGTTAATGTTTAAAAACGTAATTTCGGAATACTACCGCGGGCGTTCGCGCGATTAACCGGTTATAATAATATTTATACCCGTAATATGTTATGTACGAGGCGTTTATTTTTCTTCTTTTTATATTTTTTAACATTTTTCCGTCAAAGCGAGATAAAAAACTGGGAGCGAAATGAAACGGTTTTTGGAAACGAGGATTTAGTACCTACGCTGCAGAAATACGATGTAGGTACTTGCGCGAAATTTTTACGTCGATAATCCGTTTTCGTTCGGAAACGACTCGAGGAAACGTCGGAATAAACCGCGTTTAAAAAGAAAAATTAAAATTTTCATGATTTCTCCGAACGACGTGCAATCTAAACGCACCGTATAAGATGTGTTAAAATCCGAACCAATAAGACCAATAACATTTGTAATGTGTACAGATTTCCGCGCAGTCATTGTCCCGTGAAACATTCGATTTAGAGTTGTTCAAAACTGTTTAATACGATCAGAACAACATAATACGTATGAGGATACAACACGTACGGCTTTTTGTCGGTTAGTTTTTTAAACGATAAAAACGTTTTACGGAAAAAATGGTACACGCTTTTAGAACGAAAACACCGAGAACAGTAGGCACCGGATTGGACAAAAATTCGTTTTCAACGTAGGATTTGCTGCGAAGACGATACGATACAAACGGTATAGATACTCGAACGGTGTAATTTTATTAGAACTGCAGTCGAGCGAACACTTGAAATGGATCGTTTTTCACCGTTCAAATTACATTGTACGATTCTATTCGAACGTTATTTTTTCCGCACAAATGCGTCGGCCACCCCGTGTCGACAGACCTCTCTTATCACCGCCGAATCACTTATTTTGTCGTTCGTTATTCTGTAGTATAAAACATTACGCACATTGCCAAGTCGTAACAGCAGCAGCAGCAAGCGGGTTCGGCGTCGCACGACGGTCGCGTTTTCTCTTCGAACCAATATAATAATAATAATATCCGCTCGTTATTTGCCCCACGCGTTTGTTGTGCGTCGAAATCGATTTATAGTTATTATAAGTACGTGTTTTTTTTTTTTTTACGTTTAGACCAATATAAATGCGTACGTAGGCACATTATTTACATGGTAAAAATGTACAATAACGCGAAGAGACGGGGAGAGAAGAAAATAATGTGTACAAGAGTGCACACGTCTCGTCCGAGCCGTATAATATAACATTGCGCGCATTCGGTCTTGCGCAGTCGACGTTTTAAAATAAACGATTTTTTTCGTGTACGATTCGCGCGAGAACGGCGTACACAACGGTTCTGAAAGAGCGTTCGAAAAACTCACTCCGAAAATGAGCATTCATGCGACGACGAACGCGAAAATCAAAAACGACCGCAGCAATATAACACACATTAAAACAATATAAAGACGTTTTGGATTCTGAGCGCGGCTCACATTATTATACGTACTGTTTTTACAACGATGTTACAACGATTTTTTTTTTCTCTCTTTGCGAACAACTTCGAGGGTACAAAAACGCTCCGATTTTTAATGTCGACTAATGAAAGGTCCGCGGGGACTTCGAGGGGTTTCGAAAAGTGAAAATGTTACGGTCGCGTGAAACCGCGGAGAAACAATACGGCGCATTTTTTTTTACACATCCGTTTATAGTTATTTTTGGCCATAACATCCGAAATGGTAAACTTTACGTGAAACGGGTTCGGATACGTGTTCGGTAAAAGTTTCGAGCGAACTTTTTTTTGAACCGAGTGCGGAAATTTTCTCAAAAAATCAACCACGACGTACGACGTATATAGACGACTGAGCTCGCTCAGAATCGTTTTTTCGAAGGCCGTGATTTATCAACGCGAGTCGTTAAAACGCGAAATTCACGACGTGACAAAATATCGTTTATCACGGGTATGTGTCTGTCCTACCGAGAAACGAAATTCACAAAAAAAAAATTGTATACACGTACAATATTGAACGTAAAATAATGATTCTACTGCAACAAATTTAAGCTGTCCACGCACAAATATCACCGACAGTATATACGCGACAGATTCACACGGACGAATTGCATTATAATATTTTACAATACTTGTACGGTTTGAAAATAAAAACATTTTCATAGAAATCTTCAGTAAAAACCAAAAAGTACCATATGTATATATGACCGTTTTAACCCTGAAACGCGTGTTGTTAATCAGGAGAAAATCAACATAGTACCGTAGTTGGGTTAAAAATATTTGAAAACAGAATAAATTGAAGACGTCACGCGTTTTATACGACTATATTGACATTTCTATCGTCGATTTGTTTGCACAAAAACGAGTACAATCCGTTATTTTATCATTTATTCGTATAACTTTATTCTTTAACTATCCCATATAGTTGTTGGCATATACTGATGTAAGTTGTGACATCCCTCGTGTGCGGTGACGCCAGCTGATCAATATTGAATAAACGAACTTTATGAAATTTAAGGACCCTAGTATGACAAAACGTAGGCGTTAAAGTTACGCAGCTTTTCAAAATTAATCCACGATGAATAATATGTAACGGTGCAAGTGGTCCATTTATCGTTACCGCCACTAAACGTATTGAACGTTGTTGTGAACGAAGCTCCGAAAAAAAATGTATAAAAATCGATTCTGTTCAACCACCGCACGAGTGTTTTTATACGGGTTTAACAGAAAATCACGCGTTTTGTTTTTTAACCATACACTATTGTACTTTAAAATCCGTATTTTTAGCAGCAGACTGCGACATGCGGTTGTAAATCTACAGTAGTCAGCTAAAAAAAAAACGAAGACGACGAGATAAGACGTGTCCTCTTCAGCACTCTTCCTTCACACACACACACACTCGCAACTGGTCGTGGCTCATCCGAACTCGCGTGTGGGCTCGGTATTCCGGTTCGCGCTAAACGTCGTAATTTTTTTTTCGCCTATCCGGTCCAAAAAACGAAACTGCGCATATTTTATGAGTACACGGTTCGTAAACCGACGACAAAACTCGTTCGTCAAAATCAATATTACTATAGTACTTGCTATACTGTGAGTCGGAAAATCGACCGCTATGCGGAAAGCGAAAAAAAGATGTCCGTCATTGGCGCGGTTCTCTCCTTCAGCGCGAAACAAAAATATTACGATCGTTCCCGCCGCTGCGCAATAATTTTCGAGATCTTCAAACGCATCGACGACAAAGGCCGTTGTTTACGATAAATTGCCGTGTGATATTCCGTTACTACTGTTACACCAACGAACGAGTTAAATTGTGCAGGTCGGAGTTTTAAAACCGAATTAATTGAAAACGGCGGGATCGACTGCTGGGATCAGCACGGCTGTGCCCGTATTGAAATATACAGTTTTAAAAAAAAAAACTATCCGTTTTTAAACGTCCGTGCGTAAAAAGTTTTGCTGGGTACTTTTTTTTAAACATTTTTCCGAGTATTTTTTGTTAAATACGGTTTTTACCGGGACGCGTATTAGAATCGTTTTTTCGAACGCAGCGTCGTCGCTTTCGGATATCGTTACGAAAAACACGCGTTCGGTCCATCCGACACACCCGTGGCGAGTAAAAGCTTCGGTAGCGCACGCCGTTAATTTAGCTCTTTTTGGTACATTGTTTTCTCTTTTAAATAAAAGCTCGCTGCTTTTTTTTTTGAGCGCACAACGTTATAGCCGCGGTACGAACGGCTCGGGATTTCTCGGACGTTTTTCCGAGCGGTTTCCGCCGCACAATTGTTCTAAAAACATATCGCGGAATTAATATACATAAATGCGGCCGATCGTATAGTGGGACGTTTAAATTGCCCCGCGGAAGAAGAAGTACACATAACATGGCCATAACCTGCGAGGTACCCCACAGGTCGTCCTCGGCGAATATCACTTATTGCGTCCAGCAACAAGCAGCGTTTGTCGTACTTGCCCGCATTTTACAACATTTCATATCATGCACCACACCGACGGGCATTCAAAACGAGGAAAAAAATGTAAATTGCGCGGCCGTCGTCATCGCGTACATTATTATGTACTGTTTAGCGAGCGGTATGCGTATGAAACGTGACTAAAATACCTGAAATCCTTTTATAAAACGGCGCACGATATATCCAGTCTTACGTATCGGATTGCCGCCGAGCGAACCCGCCGAACGGTTTTCCGCGGTACGACGTTTCCGACCTAATCCTGACCGCGTGTCACCCGGATTCCGCGAAGACGGTTCTGGACGTATTTTTATTTTGCCATAACGATGTTATTTTTCCTCTGTTTTTTTCTTTTTTTCACACATCGCGAAAGTTCGAAGAAGCTTGTTGTGCGAGGCCGGGAAAGTGTTCGCGACGGTGAGAGTGAAATCCGGCGAGAAATTCGGTCAAAAACGGACGGCGAACCAAAAAACAACAGCGCGGGGGCACATCTATCCGTTTGCGAGTTGCTTTCATCGAGACGCTCGCGGGGGGAGGAAATGTGGAAACATTTTCCGATTTTCACCAAACACTCTTCAAAACGTGCGCGCATTTTTTATTATAAAACGTTTTTTTTATTTCACGCCAAGTAATAATTTTTGTTCTCGTTTTTTTTTTTTATATTCGTTGACAATATAATAACGTGTTGCGACATCGGCTGCTGACGGGGAAAACTCGAATAAAAACCGATGAAAGAGCAAAACCCATTGTGTGCGGTACAAAAAAAAAAAGCTGTCGGTGAGACGGGTTCAATAAAAAATAGAAGACGTATAATTTTTCTCAATTACCCGTCGTATACAGGCGCCGTCGGTCACTGTTGTATTATAGACAGATAGAGAGAGGTCGTAACAATATTACTTACTTACACCCGTAAAAATCGCGACCGACGAATATCAAAGCGTCCCGTTTTTTTATAGCGCACGCCCGAAACTGTTTTATGTAGGCGCGCTCAAATTGGACCGTTTCACCGAATTATTATTTTATTTTTTCCGTTCACTAATTTGCCTACACGTATTATTATTATTACACGCCGACAGGAAACCGCGAGCAACAACTCGGCTAATTACTATAGTGTGTATCCACGAGTTCCATGTGCGCGTGTGTACGAGCAAATGACGTTAAACTGAAACAATAAAATAATACAACACGACACGACACGGAATCGTACAACACCGCGTCTGTTCGGCGATATTATGAAACAATTTAATAACGTTTTCGCGATGGTATGCGCGTATGGAGGATGCCTGCGGTAACAAAAAAAATTTTTCGGTTTTCGTGCGAAAAAAAAAAAACTTCATAAAAATTAGTGTCCTTTTTGTACTCGTAGGTACCGTTCGCCGCCGGGTCGTTTTGAATTTATCTGAGAGAAAGCCCGAACGATATTGTTTTCCCGATTGTTTTCTATACGTGTAATATTTTTCATGATCGTTTGTGACGTGTGTGTGTAGCATCATTAAGTGCGTTCAGATTCAGCAGCCGAGGAATTATTTATTTTTACGTAGACACGGTCACAAGCCCGAAATTCGGAATGTTTTTATACCGTACTTGGTTGTATATATTATTATTATTACACGTTGTTTAAAAGACTTTATTGTCAACCGTCGTATAACTTTTGAAGAAACGTTGTAAATACCATAGGTCTGCTGCTATATGCGTGCTTCGAGTATTTTTTTTTAACTTTTCATTCACGTTTTTCTAAATGTGACACGGGATCAGGAATCAGCGACAGCGGGCGAAACGTGTCTTTTGAACGGTTTTATCATCGAAAGTTTTTTTTTTTTTTGTTTCGACTCGGTGATACACATAAGTAATAAAATTATAATCGTTCGTGGACTCGAAGGAAAAAATTAATCGCATTCGTACAATGTTGTTACCTGCAAATTATTATTTACACGCGATAAAACTACGGGAACCCATCGCAGCACACGATTCTCCTCTCGGATGGAACAATATTGCTAATCGTTTTCAAGGAGGTCCACAACAACCCAAGTCGTAATCCGCATTTCGCAACTTTTTCAAAACCTCGCATGCGCTAAATAAATGAAATAACCGCAATTAAAGCGGTTTCAAAATTAAAATGTCCATACAATCTCTCTCATTAAAATATAAGTGATCGGCACGTGTTTAGTATACGACTGTATACTAACAAGTTACATTCCTGTGTGGCCAACGTTTACGTCGAGTTTTGAAAGCATGACACAAATTTTGAAATAATGAGATGCGAGTCGCGTAGGAAATTATCGATATCGTAAAATATGGATTGCGGGTTCAGGTATTTTGTGCGATCGATTGTAAAAAGAATAAAAATTATTAAATTCTTGATCTAGATATGTATATATACACTTCTTTTTCCACGTAAAACGCATAAAATAATCCTGTTTTGACGTTATGTCAACGTCGTATATAAAATATATAGTGCAGACGTACAGTGTACACATTAGTGTTTAGTTATTTTTTTTTTATGGTTTTTACTTTTTACTTAGGTATTATATATTATTATACAACGAACCGAGCGGCATTATTTGTCGATTTACACAGGTTTTTCTTTGTTTGTGCATGGAAACGTTTAAGGTACCGAGGTGGTTGTTATGTATATTATATTTCACCTAGCCAGTGAAAACGTGCACTATATTATATTATATAAAACGAACCTACCTATACCGTATGTACCTACTCGTTTTATAATATTTCTAATAGTTTCGAAAAAATATATCACACAATATTTCATCGTCGGATGTTGTTGCAACTCTTTTTCTATTGTTCGGATTCGTCGCTAAGCAGATCAGAAATTTGTTTCAAACTAGTACGAATTAATATCTAAAAATTTCAAGTGCAACTTTTTCAATTTTATTGCAATTTTGTTGACTGTCGTCGTTTTCAATACAATTTTATGTATTTTTTTTGTGTTTTCACTCATTTTTGTTAGTTTGTATAGTCTATATTCTATGAATAAAAATTACATTTTGTTTTAAAAACAAAAATAGTTTAAATAAAAAGTTTTGATAAACTTAATTGCAGGTTCCTGAAAAAATGAGAAGACCGGACAAATTACCAGATTTTTGTCGATGAGAATTTGATTTTGTATTTTTTATAATCTACTTGTTTAAAACCTATCTGATAAAATTACTTTATAATACCCGTTACCAGACTTGTAAAGTATTCGAATAAATGTATTCGAATAAAAGTATTTAAATACTTTTTTTGTATTCGAATACTATTTTGAATACTTTTTAAAAGAAATATTCGAATACGTATTCTGAATACTTTATTGGTGTATTTTTATTCACCTAAAAAATACTTTTTTTTCTCGACAATGAATAATAAATTATTGATTTGAGGCAAAAATATTGTTATATGTATTTATAATTTGTAGCTAATATCCAATGAACATTTTAAAAATAGCTCATGATATTAAATGGTAATATGAAATGGTAAATTTTACACATTGAAATTTTGGGATTATACCTAACCATGCGATTATTATTATAATACTAAATTATACAACATAATCATAGTGGCGAGTACTGTAATAGTTACCTACATTCAATATAAAAATTAATAATAATATTATACCTATAGACGATTTAGAAGTTGTATGGGCTTGTGAGTCTTGGAATTTTCAAAACATAATAACCTATTTACAATACATCTTTATCTATACCTACCTATATACAATTTTTCATAATAAACGCAGCCCGCAGGTCTCGTCATTATATTATATTTGACATTTTTATATATTAATAATTATCAATGATTATCGTCGAATCTGGACTTTGATTTGGAATTTTCTCGAAAGATAAAAATATAGATGACGATTGCGCGAAAAATGTTCGTTTACCTTACCCGCTGGAAGCTAGTGTCCCGACACAGCCAAACGGTGAATGTTGTTCTTTTTTTCGTTGAAGATTTTTATTTTATTTTTCTTTTGTACGGTATTTAAATGTGTTTAATTATTATTATAATAAAATTAATAACTATAAATTAATAATATTTGTGTCGAATGACCATGACGAATGTCATGGAAAACGGTCCTGACCATCTTATTAATACAAAACTTCCATGGGATAGTTACAATAATCATTTTAAAATAATTAAACTGTTAAAAGATGAAACAATATATCAAACTTTTGAAAAAAATATGAATTTTGAATAAATAAGTACAACCATTGATTATATATTAAATAATATATAATATATAATCAATGGTAGAACTGTCAATAAACTAAAAATGAATGGAATACTTTTAAAGTATTCGAATACTTTTTAAAGTATTCGAATAAATATTCCGAATACTTTTGTTTTTAAGTATTCGAATATGTATTCTGAATACTTTTTTACCCGTTTATTCGAATAAGTATTCCGAATACAAAATAAAAGTATTCTTTACAAGTCTGCCCGTTACTTAATAAAATTACATCCGTTTCATAAAACAATTTGTTAATATATTTTTATTTGCAATTTTCAAGTGCAATTTTGGGTTTTTTTTTTTCATAGCAATAACGCAATCAATTTTATAACATTTTCAACGTCCTAGACTTATAACTTGTAATTGGAACCACACGATATTTTGCGCGCTTTGAATTATGCGCGCAAAACGATAAAAGTACGTACCTACCCATATAGGTTAAAAATATTCCGTACCAGCTATAAATTTATCGATAGTTTTACTGGGTTTAGCGGTTTTTACGGTTTGATTTTTCTTGTACAGTTAACTTTTTGATTATGTACCAGAAATGTTTTTGATCTGTATACTAACATCATACGTCTAGTAAAAAAAAATTATGTACCGCAGTTTGGGTGATCTATCTGAAACGGTGTCTCTTGGAAACGCGTCCATTTTGTACTTTTTTTTATTTTTGGCAATTGCAGCCAGTGTAAATGCTAATACGACGGCCGCGATTCTGCAATAACTATCGCTGGATTCTGATTGTTCGGAAATCATACGTATCGTAGCCGTCCCATCCGGACGATCGATTGAACGGGACGCGGATGAACAACGTCGGTCGCAGCGATTCTAGGAAAACACTAATTGTAGTTGTAATCAGAAAAAAAAAAATCGAACAAAATCCGTTATTCCGAAAGAAGCCATCAGCTGTGGTTTCACGTTCGTACGAAAATTCCAAACTTTTTTCGAACGACAGTTGCATGCAACAATATAACATTACGTGACAAACTGAAATGGAAAACGCTCGAAAAAAAACAATTAGACAATGTCAATAGTTCGAGAAAAACACGCGTTCTCGGGACGATAATGTATTTTTTATCGTAACGATTATCATTGTTATCTCAAAAGGTGCGTCGGAACAATTATTGCGCTCTGTCGATACAATGTATTATTATTACTCGTTAAAAAATATCGTCATAGAAATGCCGGCGCGTTATAATAAATTATAATAATTTCGTCGCGGACTATCGCGCACGCGACGAACGAGCAGGTGATAATAATTAACAATAATATGTTATTATATACATAAATAATTATTGCGTCGTAGTGTATAAGTAGTATATTTGTTGTCGTCGTGTTAATACTTTGTGTAAACGCGATATTTTTCGACGACAAACGAAAATAACAATGCGAGCGTCCCGGAAACTCGTTTGGACGGGGGGCGCGCGTGCCGCGACGACGGGACGTCTTCGGGTATATCGGTCGCGCGCCACGAATCACCGAAATATCATGCGCGCCGAAGAAATGTCTTTTTGTAATGAAAACAATTTTTTTCCACCGTTGAAAACGAATTCATTCAACACTTTTTAAATAATAATAATAATATTTTCCCCATAAACGCTTTCGCAATAATTGTATACGGTAGGATTTTATTCGTCGGATTCGGAATCAAATGTATAATGCCGTCATATTTTTCTTACCACGTTTTTATTGCGATACAAATTGAACGATATACGTATACTTGTAGATTGTGCTGAATAAGTCGACCCGGTTATAAAACCGTTTTCTCCCTGACCGGTTTTGTGCGGGGAAAATTCAATAAGACGAAACTCGTAACGAAACAAAAAAGTTGCGACAGAATAGTTATTTTTTTTTTTTTCGACACTTTTCGCGCGTGGTCCAACCGCAAAATCGTCGTGGCACGAAAAAGTTTGGCTTGCGTCTTGATTCGAAGCTTTTTTTCATTGTGTTTTGTACTTTTTTCAGTGATGAAAAAAAAAATCCTTATTTTCGCAAAAAGTCCGTTAAATTCGTTTGTAATTTTTGCTACTACAAGAGCTATGAATGAAATTGTTTTTCCCAGTTATTCGTGTTGACTGATTGAAAGCCGATCAAAGATGTTTCGTTTCCATTCGTTTTCCAATCATTAAAATTAAAAACGTGCGCGCGCATCATGGTATTAACCCGGGTAAGACGGTGAATTTCCGGGTTAAAACGGTTTCGCGTCAAAAACAACGTTTCCGATAAAGTCGATTGTTTTAGTTTTAGTGGCGGTAGGTCCCGGTAGTAAACTTTTCTATGCTCAAAAATGTCGCTTGAGACCGTTCAATCGAACCCCCAAGCGTCAAGCTCGGTCATCGGTTCTGGATCGTTGCGGCCGATCAAAACTAAACGCGTCTATAACGTGTAACGCTCCTCTCATTGCGAAAGACGACGTTTCTCCTAACGGCGTTGTTGACTAGAAGTATAACTCTTTCGATCCGTCACGACCACTCCTCAACAAGTGCCACCACACATCGCGGCGTTCACCAGAGTTTCAGCGCCGTTAATTTAATAAAAATAACCGACATCGCAATGCGTCCGACGACGAAACGACAGTTGTACGGAAATCGATTTCTGGAAATCCTACGGAGGAACCCTCCGGGAACCACGCCGCGACAAAACAGCCCGCATAATATTACGTATACGTATAACACACCGCGGCGGGACGAATCACGCGCGTCCCGAAAAAACCACCGCTTGCACGGCGCACCTTTCGCTTCGGCGCACCACTTCCCGGAGACCCCGTAACCCCGAGCCGAGCGTACACACACTCAATATTGTGTAACCGGTGCATCGGCGGCGGGCCGCTGCAAACGAACGCGCCGCCGGAGCATTTGGTGCGTCGTCGTCGTCGAAGAGCAACAGGAAACCGTGCCCCGAATCCCGGCGAGCCGGTCAAACGGTGTATCCTGTTCCTGCGGCCAGGTGGCCAGGAGGCGGCTTCCTCCCGTGGCGCACACGTGTCGCCGCAGCCGTACAACGCGTGTAGGTACACAATAATATCTCGCGCATCATCCCGCACCTTATGTCGTCGGTACGATACGGTTTTGACGGATCGTCGTTATTTTACTGTTGTACGGCGCACAGTATATTCGAATAAAAAACGTCGTGATTATTCTCACCTATAGCTCGTGTGTACGTACATTATATTTCAGGGTTGAAACGCGAGTAAAAACTTTATGCGCGGTCGTATCGCGAACGGGGGAGAGGCCCAGAGAAATTATAAAAATGTCATCGTACGTACCAACAAAAAGACCTTTTGCCTTTTTTGATGAGTTCTTCAGAGTCCACTCGTTATCGAACGAACGCACAAAAAAGTATAAGCTATAAATATGATATTGATCACTACAAAATACACTGAAAAGTAAGAACTAAAATGACATCACATTACCTACCGCGGCGTAAACGATTATAAATGGCAATGCGGTGTATTATTGCTCTGATCAATACGCACAACCTTTTATCTATGTGGCGAGCCGAACAATTAAGCCGGTATGGTAATGTCGTTTACCGTGTGTTTACTCGGGATCAGAAAGTTTAACGCCGTAATATAAATAAGACAGCGCTCGTCTTTGCGTACGAAACGCGATTATTTTTATCGAGAAAGTTCGGTCGTTGATCGTTTTACAAAACAATATAGTTTCACTAATAAAACAAAAATATGTCGTGTGGAGGACGGAGTTGCGGAACGTAAAGGAAGAACCCTGTGGCCTCCTCCCAGGCGGTTTTATACCGTGCGGAGGACGTGCGCAATCAGCTGGTGTTAGGAAAGCAGTGTGGCCCGTGATACAATACTCGTCACCGAACGACGTATTCGCACGGGTCACCGCGGTATTGTCGTAGAAAGAGACGAATTGGAAATTTCCCATAGGCGTATACAATTTGTCTATGGAATTTCCTCATGTCCCGCATAAACCTTGATCGGGACGCGGGGAAAAAAACCGTGAATGTCCCGCTAAAATCGGGACGGTTGGCAACCCCGGTCGTAGGAGTACTATATAACGACGATAGTTTGGAGTAAGTTTGAAATTCGCAGATAACATACTGAAAGCGATGGATAAACCGTTCGAAAAAACGCGATCGCGCTGTATACCATACGTGAAAAGTAAAAAAAAAAAGTTGGCGACTCGTTTGTTTTTCGTAGCGAAACGACTATAATCGGTGTTCGCCGCGGTTAAAAGAGATTCTAACACGAATAACAATGGAACGCTGCGCCTAAAATATTACGTTTCGCTGTTTTTGTGCACGCGGAAACCACACGGTATCGCATAAACTGCCCTGTACATTTTATTATAATAACAACACGATCCAGGGGATATCAGAGAAGCGTCCATTAGCAGCGCCCTCCGGCTTGGCTTTAAATTGTAGCGCCCCTCGAAAATTAATTAAACTCGTAGACGCCGGCCATTATGTATAACTCTTATCACCGTGTAGTTTTGGGCCCCGTGATAGTGCGATTGTTCCGTTAGCGGTTTTTCGACCGAACTGTGAAAAGCGCCCCTGTGTGTGTGTGGTCAGAACCGCGCGAGGGTGAAAATTAAGCGCAACAATTAATAATAGTCGGTCGTAATGAATGTCATTCGGTTCTGCACGCTTCGTCGTTATTCTAAGATTCGGAGCGTAACGCACAACGTGTCGGTTGTTGTGTGTTTTTAGATTCTGCGGTGAAAAATGTATTGTTTTTTTTATCTTTTCTGTGATCACCTTTTCCAGTAGACGGTATGCTCCGATTTTAACGTATCAAAAGATAGATCGGATATGGTACTACATTTTTGAAGCGTTTTGATGAAGTTTCGATCGTTTTTGGAGTCATGGGCCGAAAACGAAAACGACAAATCGCTTACAGGATCTTATGCTTATACTTATGCTAGTTTTTTGTCTTTCTCGGCCGTTTTGAAATTAATTTTCATTGGTTTACGTGACGAGTAGTATTATGGTGTTTATATGGAGTCTGAACTTTTTGTACTATCGATTTTAACATCTCGAGTGTAGGTAGTCATATACTATCGTTGTAGATTAATTCCGAAAATACAATTAGATCACGGCTTGTATTGTTATGTTTCGTGAGTACGCATAGTTTTTATGAGCATACAATAAATAAGACTACTGCGCTTCTGGGAAAATAAAAATGCAAAATTTTTTCAATTTTACACTCTCGACGGTTTATCGTATAGTTTACTCGTTATTTCGAACGCAATAAATAGTTCACATTCTTGTCGATTACAATACAATATCTGCATCGTCAAAACTGTCCACGCTTAACCGACACGGATCAATTCGCACGCTGTTACGTATTGTCGTCGAGTTATAATCAGTCGGATTCGGAGGAGTAAAATCACTACCCCGAAATGTTCAATCACGTCGCGGAGTCGTTATAGCAGCAGTATTTTTAAAACTGACACGAAGAAAAAAAACACGTATTTTACTCGGCCAGCCTTCAAGCGAAGTTCTGGTTGAACCCGATGAAAAATCAGTAACTTTACGGCTGTAAAATTTGTAAAAGTAGTGCTGTACAAAACGTATTATACGCAACTTGCACCGCAGCGCGTTCGTTGTAGCCTTGCTGCGGGTTTCGTTATCGCGGCTTTTCTCGCGCACTGCTGTTTCGTACATGTATTTAAACTGAAACTAAAAAAAGTAAAAAAAAAAAAGTAGAAAAAACCAAATCGCCTATCGTTTACCCGCCCAACCTTGAACAACACACGATTGTACTACAGGGTGCGGCAAAGAAACCCCCCCGCGAACCAAGTCGAATGTTTTGTATTCTATAAATCGTACGCACAACGCCGTTTTATTTCAACTAGTTTTTTTTTTTTTTGTAAAATTACATCGCTCGAGTCGTCACTACACATTTTCATTTTTACACCGATTGAGCCTTTTTTCGGCAGCCGTCCGTGTCCTGGGTTTATCAACCGTCTTCCACGGTTCGGGGGGACGATGTCGGTGGTACACACTTTGCTCTCGAGACAGGAGAAAAAAAAAGCGCACCTGTCATGGGACAGCCGATAGAAGCGTAGCTCCCGTGTATGTCGTGCAGATTTATGTTTGGTTCAAATAAACAAAAATTAAGTTAAATTCAATCAAATTTATTATTTTCGTTTTAAATACAATACGAAACGAATACGATAATACAAAACGAATAATTGACATTATTCGTCGAGCACGTCCAGCATGCAGCAGAGCCATGCTCTGCTGTGATTGGCCGCGGTGTCTCTTACTCTGATAAAAGTTACGTTGCATGACATTTTTCATTTTACTCCGACGGCGGTGGCTTCTATATATAGTGCTTTCTAATAGGTATGAGGGTTACAAGCTAAGGATAGAAGCTACGCTTCAAAACGGCGTGCGCTCAAAAATCCGAGTGACCGACCGACCAGCTCTGTGCGCCGTCTTGCGCCGAAATCACCGGTTGGGGGTCCACACTCGCGAGAAAAAAATCGTTGGATTTTCATCCGTAAAACGCACGATACGACCAAATCAGACTGGGTACTGCCACACCCTGTGCATAATAGGTTTTTCGGTAATCCGCACCCGTATTGTCCGTGTAACGTACACACTGTGCATAATATGTGACACTGTATAGTCGTTCTATTTTTTTTTGTTTTTTAATATCGTTACGTACGCTGTACATTATATATGTAAATAGGTTGTTCGACTCCTTCGGCGGCGGCCGATGTTTTCGGCGCATAAATTACACATTATGCGGTATCACGCGCGTAAATAAACACGACCCGCAGCGTGCGCGTATCGTAAAAAGAATCGTTTCGTTTTTCGGAACACACCAGCCACCTGTATACAGCCATTTCGAATAAACTGCGGGCGAAAAAACGACAGAAATTAAATTAAAAAAACCCCACTCACTCGAACCGGAGCGGTGTAGGTACCCTTCAAGATTTGGAGACTGCCCTTCGCGCGTTGGGGAAAAAGTCGTAAAGATCGTCGGAAATTTGCTTGACGGTTTATATCACGCGCCTAAATTTACAAGCAATCGAGTTTAGAACATATATATATTACACAATCAGTTTCATTCGTACATTCTAGTGCCGAAACCGCGGAAAATGCGTTCGTTTTGTATAGGTTTTATAACCACACGAACGACGGAAAAACAATTCATTTCCACGCTCCTCGTCGGACGGTACGGATATTCATTTCGGAAACTTTCGTTTTGGACCACTGCGGCGGCGGCGGTTACACGCGCGGCGGTTCTCCACGCCACGCGCACACGGGCCCGCATCGGGCAGGTGCGTGTGCCGCAGGACGAAACCGCCGTGCGCATCGGCATTGCGGACGACGACAACGACAACGACCTACCGCCGTAAGCAAAACGATTTATTCCGCGAAGCGTACAAAACGAATTCATTTGGCTTTTTCGCGGTACACACACGGTAACGAATAAAATAAAAACACCCTCCAGACTTGACCGCATAGTGATAGTACCAAATTAGAATGGGTGTAAAAAAATGTTCGTGAAAATTCGGTACGAGCGCCCGGAACGATCGAGAGCATACGTTCGTTAAAAAGACGCGAGCGTTAAAAAACGTGCGGCGCGCGATAACAACAACGGGAGAAAAGGTTGGGTCGCGACGGGTTAAAATAGCTAATTATACAATACTAGGGACTCGCAGCATTTTCATATACTTTGGAAAAAAATATGCGAAATTGCTCGAAGACGTATGCGATGTTATACCCGCGGAAATATTTTTGCACGTTTCGGAGATTTCGAACAAAAAAGAGCGATATGATAGTGATCAAAAGCGTTAGACGGACAAGTATTCGAACGCGACGTACAATTCCCCGCGACGATTGTTCGAAAACACCGTGATGATTGTAACAAAATTGTTACAGTTACGATGTTTTGGCATAAAAGCGGGGCATCGGTCCGGCTGCACAACTGTACATATCATACGACGATTCATTATGGACAATATAGTTTTAAGTATTAACAACGTTACATACATGATTTTCGATCATAATATACCTCACAAAACGATAGGTACCGTAAGCGGTAGGTAGCGTTTTTTTCCCTCAAAAAAAACGCTAAAATTCTCTCGTTCCTGACAAACAATACGTTTGTTCGATAATGAGTTGTGTACTTTTTATTATTTTTCTTTTTTTCCCTGTCACAACTCGTTAAGTTTCGGGCGCTACTAAGGTCGACGTACTTATTACATATAAGCGTATATTACTGCAGCTCGCGCGTGCGATACATATTATACTGTTATTTCGGAACAACTATTTACACACCGACGGCGGCTTTACACTTTTGCGGCTCCAGCGCACGTATTATTATCGTATACGAATACAAAATGTAATGTATACCGAATGAATCACGGATACGAGAACGCGGATTTTACGATGTATAAAATAATTATATTCGACACGATATAATTTTCCGTTCGCTAATCCAGCGGTTATACGCTAAAGCGTTAGGTGAGTTTTCGATACTGTGATACTATATGTGACAATGACGCTAAAAGGGCGTCCGTCCGTAAGGGTGCGGATCGGAATTACGTATGTGCCGGCACGAAACACGATATCGCGCGGTTTTCCTCGAAAATTCAAAAACTCTGTGAAAAACGTTAAAGCGGCGTAACATATGGGATATCGGTTTGCAGGGGACGGCGAACATTGTGTCGGCGGCGCAACGGTTTTTGCAGCGATATTCGCAGCTGATACGTCAAGGTGAAAAGGGACGCGGAATACGGGACGTAATCAACTCGTAACACTCATAAGAGAGTATAAAAAAAAGCACAACACAATATTATTTCGATTCGGAAAACGATTTCTGGCGCAAAACGGTTTTTTCTTACGCGCCTACTTGTGTAATCTACGATTGCACATCGTACTCGAATCGACCGGGATGAAGAAGAAAAAAAAATCGTTTTTATGATTTATAACCACCAGAAAAATTCACTTTGAAACGTGTAAAAACGAACATTGTCGTGTCCCTTGTTGAAACAGCGTCGTGTAGTGCGCCGGAAGAATAATAATAATCAGCGCGCGCAGGTAATTGTTATGAAAAACTATATTTTTCATTTAAATATAGCATAATATTATGAGTAAATATAGAGATCAGTCGTGCAGTGGTCGAGCCGTTAAAAAAGCGCTGTTTACAACCACAAGCAATTACGATAATTAACCACAGTCTCGTGTTGTCTTTACCTGTACACTGTTACGGTCTGACTCGATACTTCAAAAAAATTCGTTTTTTCCTCAGAACTTGAAAAATGATCAAAAATTTTAAAAACGCTTCAAATAAAGTACCATCTCGGATCTATCTTTTGACGTATCGTGCGTTAAAATTGGACGTAAAATTTCTTCTAGAGATCACAAAAATCAAAAAAAAAAATCGACGTGTAAAAAACACGTTTTCCGTGATTGTTTCCCGTAAGAAATACACGGCCGCCCGTAACGAAGATTTCAAAGTTCAAACTCTCTCGCAAAGATGATCGATTCAGCGGAACACTCCTCGTAACGCGATACCCTTCTAAATAAAACATTGCGGTGAATTTCTAGTCAATTCAAATAGTTTTCTCGTTTTCCTCAGAACTTCGAAAACAGTCAAACAAAGTACCGTCTCGGATCCACTTTTTTTAAGGTATCGCACACGTTACAATCGGTGCGGTGTTTCCTCCCCAGATCTTTTGGAAAAAAACAGATCATTGTAAAACCGCGGACGCTCAGAATGCAAAAAGATCGTAAAATCAAAAACGACCGAAAAAAACACTTTTGCGGGCGGTCTTACGAAAACACAGTCGGTCGGGTTCGTACACCGATTCGAACCTAACCTCGAACACGGCAGCAGAAGCCCGTGGCTAGGCCAAGCGACCTGAGCAGCGACAAACTGCGTTCGAATAATAAAAAAGTGTTCTACAACAACAATAATACTATACGCGCGTTTATCCCGGCGGCGGCGGCGGCAGCTGCAGCAGCGGCGTCGTCGTCGGCAGGTGTTGCGCGCGGCCGTACCGGCGGGACCCCGGCAGCCAGCCACGTGCCCCGGCGCGACATGCCGAGGAGCTAGCTAATTGATCGGAACCGCGCGGCGTTCTTCTCCGATGCGCACCGATCGACACCACCGGCTCCCGATAAAGTGAGTGAGTGCCCGGTGCCACTGTTTAACGTTTTTTTTTACTAACGAGATTTTTAACATAAAATTATAACATCTCGACGATTGTGCACACGTCCGAACTATAAAAAAAATAGGTGATATTAGGTGATATTCACCTATTATAGGTGAATATAGGTCGGTAAAGCTCGCACACTCTCAAATTCGGAGGCCTGATCGCGGGATAAAATTTACCGTACGTTTTATATACGGATTATTGACATTGTTAGTTGAAAATGAGCATCGTTAGGGGAAAGTTTTATACCAGAGGTGGAGAACAGAGAACCTGGGATCTCGAGAGAGGATCGTGAATAGATGTCGGAAGTCGCGATGTCCTCCACCACGATTGGGCAATACGCGCTACTGTCGACGAGGTCCCAATTCAAACGAGTGGCGGCGTAACTCTGGCGCGAGTTTGGTTATGGTGGCGCGGCTTATCTTAAGAGATTGAAACCGTGGTTGGTTAGGCGTGTTTATGACCTAAAAGCACGTGGAAGAGAATCCCATTCCGGATTTCCGTAGCTCCTGTGCGGATGTGCAGAGACTAAATCCGAATAAGGACGCCACTGAAACGGACCCGAGTAAGTCTGGTTGGCCAGCTAACGAATCTACGTGCTCATTATGAGATACCTACACGCCCTGGAGCCCGTAGGAAGGAGACGGAGAATGACCCGCTTTTGAGGGATAGTAGTGATGCTCGTACTTTTAGGATTACGGGAGAACACTTGGATAGGAACGGGTTACTGGCGATGGCCAAGATGCTAGAGTCAGAGACAATAAGGAAATCTCCGCAGGGGAGAAAGCTTTAATGTTATATTATTTTTGTAACGTGTGACGTCGGCGTGTGAGCGGAAAAAAACAGGCCGAAGAGACGTTTTTTTTTTTATATTTTTGGATTCCGCGCGTGCAGTGAGCGAGAAAAAGTGAACTTCTGCAACTCTTCTGATGTAGGCGCAGGCCGGTCCGTCGGTTCTTGTGAGATTTCGCTTACTTTTCGCACTCCAACTAGCGTACGTACCCAACACCGTTACTCTTTGTTCTCTTCAAATTTCGTCGTTTCCGTCTGCTTCAACGCGCGCTCGTTAAAAACCATGTATAGTCTACAGTTGAGTTGAAAACTGTTTTGGATATATAACTCATATCACACAGATTATTATTAACTTGTCCTTGTGTTCAAAATTATTATTCAGAACACGCGCGCATTCGAACGAGTTGGTACAAAATTATTCAGAGTACCCATATATAATATAATTCCTTCGTATAATCGGAATAATAACCTGTACGAATAATTTAAAAAAAAGTATTAAAATACGTGAAAAAATATACGCAAGTATTTTTTTTTTTTTAATACACATAATACACCTAAAAATAATACCGTATTGTGCGTTGTAAGATGTTTTTGATCGGGCGTATCAATCAACTGACGTAAGAATTATTATTTTGAAACACAATATCGACATCGGAATAGTAATTTTCAACATTTGAACGTGCGTTGAAAAAGTTATGGCCAAAAAAGTACGCAGTGACGTTGTTCGGTTTTCAAAATATAATGCATACATTTCGGAAGAATTATTGGCGAAAAATGTTAAGATAGGTAGTTCATATTAAAATCGTAAGCGACGATATGCGGGAATTCACAATTATTTTTTTAACCAGTAGTAAAATTTAGGTTCTGGCGCGACAAAAATTTATCGAACGTTCTTTAAACTTTTTTAGACATTTTAACGTCTCCTATTCGCAATAATGCGCGAACGTTTAAATTTTGCTACAAGTGATAACGCCCGCAGAGAAAGCGGGCGAAAGCGACGAAACTGTAACGATCAGTCGGGATTCTAAAAACAAATATGTCGAACCGTTTTAAAAACATACGGAACAACGTGTTTTGAAAACCGTAATGTTGCTTTATTAAGCCCACACGTGTATGAAGACTTTAAATCTTATACTTAGATCCGAAACGATTGACATGCGAGCTTGAAATATAACGTTTATTCGAACAACGTGTGATGGTTTCAACGAACGGAGGACTTGTGCGGCTAGTACACGTGTTAATAATGACGAAAATGGGAGAAATAACGACGTGGACGCATGTTGCCGTATAAAACCAAAATCGCGCGAACGACATTTCAAAAACCGTCGTAGGAAAACACAAAATATGTTGTTTGTACATCGTATTAACATAATATTATTCACCCTCGTGAACCGACGTCGAAAAATTTTAAACGTATAGTGAAATCGGTAAAACTGGTTCCAATATCGTATGGCGCACATAAAATAAAAAATTACTGATATTGTATTTTTTTTCGTCGACGTGTACGTATAATAACGTAGCGATTCACGCCGTTTTCAATCCGTTTTTCTCATCTCGAGCGACGACATTGTTGTTGTTATCGAATAACGCCGGAACAACGTCGTGACGAATACAAGACGGACCGGAAAAACGGAACGGTTTAAAAAGCGAGAAAAAAAAGAATCGTTAGGAAAAAAAAAACGTCGTGCGAGAAGACGACGACGTACCCGGCGCGTCGTAGACGACGTGCAATGAGCACGCACGTACGGACAGGATTAGGTACGCGCGCGCGCGTTGTAAACGACGAGACCAATTTGGGGGATTTTTTTTTTTTTCTGTTGTTTTTATAACAACTTCATTAGTCGCTCGACTCGCCTTTGCCCCGGGGGGGTTTGTTTTTTGTTGTTTTTTTTTTTTTAGACGACTACGCCGACGGAAACGGAAGCAATAGGGGTGGGCAAATAGTACTATTTATACGCGGCGGCGACCTGCAGCCGTCTAGGGACCGCGTTTTCGAGGTGGCGGCGGCGGTGACGATTAGGTCGGTCAAACGTAAAAAAAAAAACACGAGGAAAAAAATAAACATTTATAAAAACACTTATCGCGGGATCTTTAAAAATACATTATTCTCGTCCAAACGTCGAATTTCGATCACTGTGATACCCGCTCACTATACGTCTTATACGTTATAGAAAGAGACGTCTAGGTCCTAGACTCTAGGAAGTAAATCAGTCAATAAATGACTAACTTTTTTTTCTTTTTCGGATTTTCTTAAGTAATAATAATTGTAATATATATATATATATCGGCAGTAAATAAAACCGCCAATACCGACTCGGGTTTTTTCATCGAAATAATATTCTCGAAACGATAAATTATATCATTCGATAGTTTATGATTTTCCGGCTATTTCGGTTCCGCATTTTTATGATTAGGTAATGTGTCGTTTTTCACGTATCCGTATTTCTTCTTCGTAAATTATATCGATCGCCGTTTAATAAAAAACACTTTTAGTTTATGACATTTTTTTGCGAATAACGTATAATCAACATAGTTTCAGGAGTGCTTTGACGTTTTTTATTTTATCGCTCGTCGCGATGTCGAGGTGTAAATTAAAATAAATTACAAACGGACAATATATGTCGCATGGTATAACGTACATAAACCAATGAAAACGAATTCGATAAAAAAAATCGTCACCGCGGTACCGCGATAACGCAGAGCGACGTCGTTTGTACTGACGAGTTTTTCGAATCAAAAGTCACTGCAACGGTATTATTGTTATGTCGCTTTTACGTTATTTTACTTAACCGGCGCGCCTAAACAAGTGACAATTGTAATTTTTATTTTTTTCCTGGTGTCCAGTTTTGTTTTGTGCGCTGTGTAAACTGTAGCCGTCGGTACTAACCTATATTATGTAGGATAAAAAAATTGTTTTAATTGTTCCGGCGTCGTCCTGTGTAGGTGTAGGGACCTATTATTCCAGGAGACCTATTATTCCTATTATTCCTATGTAAACAGACGGCATTCAATAACAACACAATGTTCGTTAGTCATGTATTACCGACGACGCCTGCGATCCGCATCAGCAATTATTATTAAAGGTACTTGAGTGCCAATACCATCGTAACTGACGATATATAATTACCTCTATTATACCATAATATAGGCGAGTTGACGCGAAGTTATAACAAAATGGATGAAACTAAAAATTGTCTTTATTTTATTCTGGGTGAAATTTAAAGTTAAAAAAAATTCTACATCGGTTAAATAATTTTAGGTACGATATTAAGAACAGATGCGATGGGCCACGGTGTGACATTTGAGTATTGTCGCGTTTCAGTTGTGTTTCAGACTTCAATCATTACGCGTTTGATCTGAAACTCGCACTAATACTTTATCTTTAACTTCAAAATAACTGTACAACGAATACATGTTTATAAGTTTACACTGGCCAACATAGTTTTGTACGAAACTAAACCAACAACAACAAAACGTAATAAACAATATGTTTTATGATCTTTTAGATATTTTATCCTATACGGCTTGAATACTAGTTTGTAGGAACGACAATAACCGATAGGTGGTATTGATTGTGGTGTTGTTGGAGGGTTGTTTTCGTAGGTTAATTCCTTAATTTTTAGTGTTGTCACAATATCGAAAGAGAGTAGATATTATGGAGATAATGTTGTAATGTGTTGTAAATGTTCAACTTAAAAGTTCAGAAGAAATAATTATTTTTGTTAATTATTTGTGTGTGTATAAGAACAGACGACATTACTGTCAGATTTTCGGCCAACTAACAAATTTAATCGCAAACTTCTGAGAACTGAAGTGTATAATATCTATTTTCGGCGAAAAAACTGTGAATTTTAGGAATTTCCTTTCAAGTCGACACGTTGAAATTTTGGCAACAGACGGACGACCCGAATGCTGCAATATTATTCCGGTACGGAATGAGCAAACATTTCTGACAAACGCACGTTCATTTCTTGAACATTATATTCTATTATGATGTAGTATCCTCAAATTTATTGAAAAATATCAGCTGCAGTATAGCCATTGAATATAGAGTATTCTATACCTACTCTAGAATAGATGCATAGAGGAACAGTTTTCAACCATTTTTGGTTCAACGTCCTTTCATTTAGATAAGTCCCTCTCGCCAAACAAAAAAAAAAACTAGTGAACATTTCCATTAGCATGCGCATCAGTATCCTGAAATACAAATTACAAATTCTAGCCTAAAAAAAAAAAAATTTATAGCTGATTCTTTTCTTCCCAAAAAGGATATTCTTTTTTCTCCAAGTTCTTTTTTCTGTTCACTGCAATATCACCTCAAATGTCTCTTTTTACCCTTCCGCCACTCCGGGCGACAAAAATATCATCGGGTGATACCATCATTCTCTTATTAGTGAACCACAAGAATATCAAAATCTGATGTTGAGGTCGTATCTACCTGTGTAGGCCCTACTTGTACGATACAACGAAAACTAAAGACGATATTGACCGATCAGAATGTGAGAATCATAACAGATTAATCATTACAAATTTAACTTCCTGCAACCGTCGAACGTTAACTAGGTATATATATGCATGTATTATTATTCGATCCCATGACAGCTTTAGGATTCCGGACGCGTTTGAACACCCCGATAATGTATTCAGGTATTAGGTATTGGTAATCTATACGTATTATATTCGTCAGAAAGGTACGCCGACATGGCCGAATGTGAATTTATTTCTTTTTTTTAATCCGGATTATCACCACGCATTGTCCAACGTGATATATCACTGCTAACATCGACCCCGGTCCAATTGTAGTATGACGTATTAATACAACTCACGATTACGTTGGGGTTTCAACGATTAAACGGCGCCCTTAAAAACGGATGTTCTCTCCCCGATTACTACGATAATCTTCTTTGAAATCAATCGTGTCGATGAATACAGGCACATAATGTAACAATATAATACACGATATAACATATACACGTGATCGCAGCTAAACAATTATTGTACAAATACTTTAAGGATTACTGTGTTATACCTCCAAGTATATTTTTCACGCAGTCTCATATGGGTACCGACATTGTGCATTCACGAGCCATCGACTATACAAACTGTTTACAATCTAAAAAAATACGTGTT
Source organism: Hormaphis cornu (assembly GCA_017140985.1). NCBI lineage: Eukaryota > Metazoa > Arthropoda > Insecta > Hemiptera > Hormaphididae > Hormaphis > Hormaphis cornu. The sequence goes on along the minus strand of CM029363.1, from coordinate 8,921,421 downwards.
TTACGGTTAACAAAACAACGTTAAAAACTGTACATTTTTGCTCATTGTTGACAATGTCTAGATGTTGAATATTATTTCGAAGAAAAAAACTATGAATTGTCCAATTCAACTGCAGCACATCAGGTTTTATATAGGTATTATAAGATGTTTGAAAACAATACTATTTACCGGTTAGGTTTGTAATATTGGTCAACATCATATAGTTATAATTGAAATTCGTGATTTCGGATTTGAAACGTAAAAACAAACTGCTGCGTACACTAATATCACGTAAGTATTTTTTCTCATAAATTTCAATGACCTTAAGCAATACCACAGATTTACCATTTACCTTGTAGGCTTACAAAACAGGCCGGTGATATACCCGAACAATTATCAACGTAACCGCATTAATTAGGAGTTCTATTTAATTTCCAGAAATACCGGTGAAACCAGAAAATTAAATCCAGCATATTATAAAACGTAAGTTTAATATGAATACCGTGAACTGCAATAAGGTGTTTCAGGTACGTCGAACACGCGATTACCCGTACCTGTTCAAAAAACATGCAATTCCTTGAAAAATTTAATTTTTATGTACATGTATTAGCATGATTTCAATTAGGAAATGACCAAATTTTGTGATCGAACTCATCCGATACAGTCGGATCAATTAATTCGATCGACGTTTGATGATGTGTGCGATGACGATTGAATAACAAAACACGTATTTTATATTTTCGAAATCTGTAAAATATTTTCAAGTAAAAAGTATTTTAATAATCATGTAAAACGCATTTGCCATCCACAAGGTTTTCCGTTATGAAACGTGGTAAGAAGTCCACGTGCGGCAGTTTTTAAATTGATTACAGCCGGTCGGCAGACGTGGTTTTATGCAAATGAATAACGATATCATGCGTCTCGGCTCGTCCAAACACGTGTGCGGGATTAAAGAAATCGGTCTGATTCGTACAAGACTCGCATATTATAAACGCACAATTGCCGTTCGACAAATAGTCTGAAACATTTGCCAATTTTCTTCAGTTTAATTCCAACCGTATAGTGTGTTCTGTCAGGTTAAAAGAGTTTAAAGTAAATAAACATTTTGAAGTGTTGATCAATTAGATTAATATTGTTTTACACAGATTAAACAAATCAACTTAAAAGACCGTAGTCTTACCAATGATTATTTCGTCAAACCTGTGTTTCTGTAAAAAAAAAGTCAATAAACTACTTTTCTAAATGGTATTTAGAGTGTAAGAGACCATACATAAAGTGAAGAAAACAACGTTTTGGAGCGCATCTCATAGGCGTATAATATTTTTCACTGCCGTGGTTTAAAAAAGTAACCGCGCGCTTTTGAACGTACCGTATACAATACACCGAGCTCAATATTGCGATAAACTCTTATCGCGTGCGTGGAGAATTTAAAAATGTTGTTCTCGACAATTTTTATTTTTTATGCTCTAAGGCTTGGCAAGTTAACCATTTATTTTTTTTTTTCACCACTTGTTAAGTTTGTAAAAGTTAACTGACAGATAAAAATTAACTTAACTTCGTACAAAGTTAATAGTATACGTTTTTAATTCACATGGTTTCGCACCTGGTATGACATTTCCTCCACGCATAAAATTTTCAAGTCCTTACTCGTAAAATTTTCAACTATTACAGATTAACATAAGGTAACAACACGTTAAATTAAAAATCTAGTCGGAAATAGTTAACAAAGAAATTCAGTTAACGAGTCGATCGATCGACGTGATTAATAAAATTTATTTAACTTTTAACGAGCAAATGCCTGGCTAAAATCGTTTCGAATAGTAGTAGTTTTTTACTTTCAACGAAAACGCGTTTAATGCGACCCGCGGCACCCGCTTACGACAAGCGGTCCCGGACGAATTATTCGGCGAAGATTCAAGGTTCAGTAAATTATTAATTACCGCTGTTAATTAACTCTAACGAGGAGGACGCGGTGGCGCGAGGCCAGCATACATTAACTCGGTCGATAAAATCTCTATTCGGCCAGCCCCCCTCGCTGACTGTACAGTATTCACGGTCAATTTCTTCTATGAAATCGCGCCGACAAAATTGGTTTTTAGAATCCGCGACATAATATATACGTATATATCAATTGCAATGTTGAAATCGTAGTATTGGCGTACAAATTTATTTCGTTGCTTTATTTTAACGCCAAAATCGAATCGAAAATGATTTGCCGCCGCGTACAGCTGTTGTACGACACGCGGACGCGTCGTTTGAAGAGTTTAAATTTGAAGGGAAAAAAAAAAATCTCGAACGCGGGACCGCTGTGGGAGGATCGACTTCACGCACGTGCGAGTAATACTAAAGAGCAAAAAAAAAAAAGAGGACAAAAAAAACGCTTTGCATCATCGTGGGAGGGCCACCGCATTTTTGGGTGGGCCATTGTAAAAAAAAAAAAATACCAAAAGCTGCGATCGATCATCGCGTGCCGTTCGAAAATACGATTCTGAGCGGAGATCAGTGGAATACATTATGTCTATTATACGTTGACTGGTGCATCACGTATACACTGCATCGAGTTATACAAAAAATTACGTCGGTGTACGCCGTATAATTGTGTATTATTTACATAACGAAAAGTAGTCGTATAAACTGCTGCGGCGTTGTATATACGCAGTAACATATAGGCGCGTGTCGTTCAACATACGAGTATTAGGTTTGAAATTTTCAACAGTTTAAACGATTCTGTTAAACGAAATAGTAGCTATGTAGCCAAGGAAGAGGAACTTTCGCTGGTTCGGATGTAGTTTGACAATTCAAACGTGTAAGCGATAATATCAATCGTTGCTCACCGCGATAACGGTAAGACAGTTCCAGAGCAAACCACGCAGCAGCGAGTAAAATGTACAAATTTAAAAACGAACCGATAAAAATTGTTTCGAAATTCGGTTTTCGAAAGAAATAAAAAAAAAAACCAGCGATAGGCCGTATTCTGATTGCGCCGATAATTATGATTATTCCCGCCGACACCTGCCACCGACCTCGAAATTCCTGTCGGCAAGCGGGTTCAGTGGACAATTTTCATGTCACGGACTGTAGCAGCGCGTTTGAATAAAAGCACCGAAATTTACAATATTTTGCTTTTGTGTAATAGGACCGACCTGAAACAAAATTACAAAATTGGTACTTTCTGGTATCGTAACAATAAAAGCTACTGTCGTACCTTTCGCAAGAGTTCGTATGGCATAGTCAACGCGAAGAAAGTTGTTACAAAATGACCTGGGATCTTCAAAACGCAACTCCTAAACATCGGCGCAATCGGAAAATCTCTAACGGTTCTATCGGACGGGGCTGCATAAACGTTTCCCCGGCCTATCCCACGGTTTTTTTTTTAATTTTGCGGGGGTGGAAGCCGAGCAGGAATTTCTAGACCGGTGGCAGAAGCGCTAAATATCGGTGAAAAAAAAATTTAAGACGGTTGGAGCCGGGGAAATAACAAACAACACCTTTACGTTTAAAAGTATGCGGTGTTTAAAATACCTGCGTAATCGCTTCGGGATTAAATTCGTTTTACACCATACTTATTCCACACGCCTACATCGTGCAGTTCGTCGTAATTCGTTCCAAAAGTGATTGTATACCGTTGAACACGTACACACGTTTACCGTACAAACAATTAATTACGAGTCAGTCTAAAGTGATAGGTTTCGCGTTCGATTAAGTATATTATAGTGTTGCGCTTGTTAAGATTTAAATTAAATCCGTTGGAAACGATGGAAATATGTAATTGACGTGACGTGTGCGCACGTTACGAGTATACCTATATACCGGCCACGCGACGCGGTCCGTTTTGAGCCACAAGTTTTCAAGAGTTTTCCAGCTAAATAACAAGTATAGCACATCACAAGATAATAATACGAAATAGAAAGCATTTCATACGAAATATGCGTCGAAAAAGATGTTATAGCAGGTTGCAAATTCAGTTAAACGTTACCAAAAATTGTTTTACCGTGTTCTATTTAGCTATCGTCTGTGAATTTTCAACCGATTGAACGACTCCAACAACCAACCTCGGCCAACGCAGTATCAACTCGATGTCGGATGATCAACTGGTCAAAAATCGATGAGTATAGTGTTGAAAAATAATTCCCGGATCAAATGCGAACGGCAAGGAATCGTCTTAACATTTTTAAACAGCTAATGCAGATATAGTTTTCGGATAAAAATCAAACATTTCAGCAATGTTTTGAAGTTTCGCGGATAAATTATTATAGGTATTTACAGTGTAGAACAAAAATGTTTCTAACACGACGTGATTCTACATATTATTAGATAATATTATAATGTATACGATGGACGCGTGCGTTCCATTGATGAATTCGAACAATTATTGAATATTCAAATTTTAAGACGGTGCATAACCAAGTATAAGACCGGGTATAGCTGATACTCGGACAATATACACGCTTATATCGATAGCCAACGCCGACCGGACAACAGCGATAGAATTCGTCTATAAAACATGTACATGATAATAATGGGTAATAATAATAATAATAACGATGAAAGTAATACTTTTTTCACGACCGAATCGCTCTGTGTAAAGCTGAAAAAAACTCATTCTTAGCAGCGCCGACGTCGGAACGCGCGCGTGTACACTATAGTCGCTGAATAACGGACAACGGCGGTTATTACGGTATATACACCTATCAATTAAAAATGATACGTATAACGAATTAAAAAAAATAATTACAAATTACGCCGCAGTAATATTTTGTAACGTTAAATAGTAGGTAGGTTTCGTATACTGCGTTTATGATATCGCGCAGCACACACGAGAGCAACGCTGCAAACATACAGGGTGTTCCAAGTTAGATGTCACAGCAATCATCTCGGAAGACGTTGAAAATAGAACAACAATTTTCGTATGAAAATCGGTTTTATTTTTTGTGATCGACAATAATTTCCAAATCAAAATTGCTTTATGCACATTTGGTGTTATTATAACAATTTTTAAAACTCAAGTTGCGCCCTATACTTGTTTTGTGCGTGTGAGTTGTGTGCACGCGCGACTTTTTAACGAATTTTGTTGGGCGAAAAACAATTTTCTATAGAAAACTCTACAAGTTAGAGACGTTTAAAATAGGTAGGTGTCTAAAAAGTATGTACTATAGTATTTTAGTTTGCAAACAATATCAACGCAATCGCTAGGTAATACATAATCTACACTAATTAATGCGTTGTATTATATTATAAGACAAACTCCAGGCTGCCACTACGTTGAAGTACATACTTTCTAGAATTAGAATAGATTTTGTTTAAAACGTATATATACATGTCGAGACGCCGTCGTTCTGTTTCTCCTCAATATAATATAGGAAACGTATATAAGTGATGTATTTACTCTTTTCACTTATAAATATTATACGAATTTGCATTTGTTAAAAAAAAGTAATCAAACAATTTTACGTTGTTATAAACTTATACAACAAAGCGTTTGATCCCGACGGTCGTTACGTTTCTTCATTCCTGAGCTTTTGTGTATAGTCCCACGGTCCGCTCGGTTCTTTCAACCTCGATCGTCAATTTATCACTCCACTCGTATACGATTGTATCAATAAAAATAATAAGAACAGTGTCGTTGACCGTTCTCGTTTGTTGGTTATTCAACAACCTTATGACATATTTAGATGTTACGGGATATATTCAATTATTATTATTATTTGTATTATTATTTACATACACGCACATGCAAACATGAATGGGTCGCAAGTTGCGACTCGTAAAGTACTTCGAGTTCAACCGTTCGAGACGTCCGTAAACAAATCACGGCCGGTTGTCTTTCATTTATTTCTTCTAACAATTATTATGTTATTATTTGTGCAGAAGACTTAAATGCGTAGCCGTAAAAGAGCGCACGACGTATGCCCTAACAAACCCTAAAATTTGCACTAAACGTTTTTAAATAGTGAGAAAATACGATTAATTTAAATATACGCCTACTGTATGCGAACAAATGAAAAAATTTATCTAAATTAATCGTTAATCTTTAATTTGACTTGAGTTTAATGGACAATAATCAGACGGAAATCGAACTGAATAATTACCTTTTATTGTATTTTTTTGTTTTGTTTCACTAGTATAGTAATATATTCATGCCAGAAGGCAGGAGAATTCCAAAAAAAAAAAAAAGGGAAAAAATATACAGAAGTCTTAAAACTCTAGACTTTCTCTGTCTGTATTATTAGGTAATACGAACGACTTTTTTTATCAGTAGGTATCCCCACTGTCCTTAAAGTGGCGCGCCGAGTTGTATCTATAATATAATATTATGGATGTGTAAAATTTGTAATGATGTGAATTTATACGCATGGTTAGTATAAAAAACAGTAAACATCTCAATAATAATAGGTATTTTATAAATTCTACGGAAATATTTACTTGCACGATCGAGCTTTTTTTTTTGTTGTATTTGAACACCCCAGTTTTACTTAGACGTTAAAAAACGAATAAAACTATACTTCAATATTGTTCATCGTTTACATAAGTGTTTTTGTGACTGCGCGAGACAGCTGATGTTTGTTGTAAGCACACAACCGTTAATAAAACTAAAAAATTACCATACTTATAAAACTACAAAATTCAAATAAAAAGGAACAAGCAAACACATAAACGATGGCACTTTGTACTTAATAGTATACGCCCGATATAGGCTAGTCTTACAATCGAAGTATAGCTGGTATAATAGGTACAATGAGTCATAAGACTCACGAGAGTCAATACAATATAATATTGAAAGGAGTTTAAAAATTTGTTTGCTTATTGAAAACGTGCCGAGTATTTGTAGTTGTATTTTTCGTTATCTTTATGGATGTTGTACAATAAGAAAAATTAAAGCAATTCTTTGAATATAGTAATATTATAAATGAAAACCATCCGAAAGACTGACGAAATGGGGAAAATGTATTAATATGTACATCTACTGTATATATAAGGTATATATATTTATTTGATTCGATAAAAATTATATTTAAGCTATTTTTCACATAGTATACAACAAATAATAACGAAGATATTATTAGAATAGTATGCAAACGTGGTTTACATTTACCTTTTTTGTTTTTTTTGCATCTAAAGCGAAAAAACAGAAATAACAAAAAATAAGTTTTATTATTTATTTTCAGTTAGCGATACGTACGAATGAAATCCGAAACAAAATGTTTAAAATACTCGCACTTATAAGTAATAGTAACATACGTCATGCGTTATACTATTTTTATAATGTAATTTTGTTTCAAGTATGTACTCAGAAAAGGTTCCTCGTATGGTGGCTCCCAAATTAATTGGATAAGTACCTTATATAATATTATGTTATGACACTATATAAGTTTAATGTTTCTCATATTTCAGTGTTGGCTCTTTTTGTTTGTCTGCAGTGACTTTGATGGCGCATAAAATCTAATTACACGTGTAACACACGATCGGCCTACTAATTATTGAGATGTTGAGCATTAGGTAAGTACCGCATTGGGTTGTATACTTGTTTTGAAGAGCGTAATTAAAAGTTTGACAGTCTAGCGTAATAATAATTGGATTTTAATGAAAAATCAGTATAGAATAGGCTTATTCGAGTTATACCGGTGTAAAATCATTAACTGATTAGTTGCCTACGTGGTTTATAATATTACAAGAATCAATCCTAGCTGTCCAACACATAATATGAATGTATCGTTAGCGAACATTTTGTTAACATTTGAGTTTTTCAGGTTTTGAGCGCTTAGAAAATAATTGTTTGTTTCACAATATGTATGTTATATTTTTTAACAAAAATTATAATTGCCGTATCATACTGGTGCAATGTCCGTCAGAAAACTAATTAACACGAGTATAATAATATAATTAAAAGTGTGTAAAAAGTAAAATCGTACAGTCTGTTGCATGCAATCTTTCATTTTTTTTTTTTCAATATCCGCATTTCCACGTCATTTACAGTCAATTAGTATTAACGATGCGTTAAATTAGATTTGTTAACCTCATTCGTAGGTAAATAGATGGATGTAAATGGATGTTTGGGGTCCTTAGCTCACGCACCTAACCTACGTGCAAACTATATAGTATTCTAAACATTTACCTATCAATTAACGATAAATTCGGCGCATGTTATTTTAAAACGTAATTACCAGCATGATAATTAATCGGTATTTGAGGTGTATGATTCAAATTAAAATTTAAAATTAAAATTAGTCTATTGAGCTAGACAAAAGTGACATAATAGGCACCTATATAGTAGTATGTGATTATTCAAAAAATATATTTTTTTTTCATACAAAGCGTTAAATTAAAATATTCTTTTAAAAATATTTTAAACATAAAAAAACAAATTATTTATTTGAACATTATTGTTCATACCAAACTATATTTTGTCCGCAAAAATTATGTTTTTTATCATACTTTTTAAATCGAACTAACGATTAAAAAATTCTTATTAAATTTGGTTATATTACAAGCTGCACACACTTAACCACGTTTCTTTTTGTACAGCATTGTGTTATTCGTAGACACATTCAACGTACATACAGGTACGCGTTTTTTTTTTTTTTAATTGATCTTTATTAATTCACCTAAATTTTGCTCCATCTTGTGTGTTTTTGGTTTTAAAAACATTAAAAATTTTGAAAAATTTACTTATAACCAATTACAAATAGTGCATAATACTTTGGTTAGAGGTACTTGGGAGAACGAACTATTTTGGAACTCGTACATAATATTGGTTAGGTTTCAGAAATGTTTACTACAGAATACCACGCGTAAAATTATACAGGTATACGATTCGTGATGAAAATTGCATCATAATGTATCGACGATTTCAAGCCAAAACACGCGATAGCTCGGAATTGATTGCCTAAGCTGACTACCAAAGCTACTACCGCAGAAAGAAGATATTTATTATTATAGTTATTATCAACGGCACCGGGGCGTGTAGTACGGCATAAAAACAATAAAAGAAAACAATCGTTAAAACAAATTTGAAATCGATACCCGGCTATAATGAATCTCGCAGTGTACGAGCAAACGGAACGGAATGCGATACAAAACGAAAAGAACGTGATCAAAATTCAATAAGATTTTTGATAAAGTACCGAAACGATAAATTATCACATGTAATGAGCACGTGATCCTCCAAGGGAAGCTGCGAAGCGCCACAACATTATTATAGCGGAGTGAAATAATCGATTTCGCTGCGGAACGTCGTTGAAGGGTTTCTCGAACATTGAACAATACACGGTATACTACTAGTGAAATTTCACTATTATAACATAGGAAAGTCGGCGGGAAGGGTTTTTTTTACCCCGTTTCGGCAATGTTTACCTGAATAAACAAATGAGCGGCAGTGCTCGAGTCGAATTGGGAAAAAAAAATAGAAGGCGCTGTTGAGCAAACTGCGGTTACAACACGCCGGACCGTGTAGGGGACGTAAATTCAAAGGGGTAGGCTACAGTATATTTTGTAAAAACGAACGAGCTGTACACCCCCTCAATTCGAGAATATTTGTATTTTTGCAGAAAATCGTGCCTACATAATATTACAGTCCTGTACAAACAACGCAACGGGTATACGCCATATTTTATACAGTATACGTAACGAACGCGGGGTCGTCGTTAAGTCGTTTGCTTTTATAACATACGTGTCGGTAAATTTATGTACAATATACGAGCATTATATGTATATGTACGTACCACCTATACATTATTATGTATAAGGACGATATACGACTTGTACACTGCACGCGTCGTAGACGATATAAATATGTATTCCGATCGCAAATAGGAAACGGACGTTTTCACATATCCACACGCGCGTACGTTATTCTGCTCATTTCTGCGTGGAAAGTGCAATAATAATAATCATCGATAAGACATCAGCTTACACACGGGTCTGCGAACCGCTTTCGTACAGTATACTGATAATAATAAATTATTATTGCGTAAAAAATATATGACATTATAATATGGGGTCGATGGCGATAATACCGACGTGGTACCCCGCGGTGGTAACCGGTAGCTTTATACCAACGCTGATGCGATTTTTCGACGCGCGTCTAATAAATATCAACGGCCGCGCAGCAGCGACACGCGTCTGCTGCGGTTCACCGTGGGGAAAAAGTAAAGAAAATAGCAATTTCGGAGAAATTTTATAATTCATAGCACACTTTCTTAATTTTTGTACGACGAAAAATAAAAGTTCCTGTTTGTTTTGAAAACAATTTTCCGGAGCCGCGCCGTATTAAACGCGTATTGTATACACGTTAATTAATGCGGGCAGTTCGAAAAACGTTGTAATACCGTCAAATATCGTCAAAATCAGGCTGTACGGCTGGAACTGGAAAAAAACTATCACCGAAATCAAAAAAAAAAAACGAGACGTATATTATGAAATCAATGATATAGGATCCGAAAGACGGACCTTTAAAATATTTGGAGCGTTTTTATTTGGGTGCGCGTAGTTTGAAAAAAATGTTTAATTTGAAAAAAAAAACACCGCGGAACTCTACCGCGATGAAATGTTTGAATCAAAAAACTTCCAGTTTCCGGCTTGATCGAAACTTTGCGAAGAAGCGACAAAAGTGACTCGATTTTTAATCAGATTAACTATAGACAATTGGTTACGGTCGTTTATTTTGTACAGTTCTTACGTTGCGTGAAAAACGAAATATTTATTGTCACCTAAGGCGATTAAAACGTTCCACCAAATCGATATTTCGATACAATCATTAAACATTTTAATATATACGCGTATTTTATTCAAATACTTAATACAAGACTGTTAATAGCCATCCCGTGACTGTTGCGGTAAAACGGCATGTTATATTATTGTACCGTCGTATACAATGAATAAAACAAACGCGACGTATAATAACGACGACGTGTTCGGCGGTAGTTTAATTTATTTAACGAAAAGTATATTTTCTATATTTTAATAATGCAATTATTTATTGTTTATGCTTTTTTATCGTTTCGTCCGCGCGTTCGTTCTGTACGTACAGACGACACTGTGACGAGTGTACGGTTACAGCGCAACACGAGTGTAACGTGTCCTGCTCAAACGTGTTACGTTCGGGTAATCGACCAAAAAATGAGGTTTTTTTTTTTTCAACAAAGCAAAGCAATTCGTATTGCTCTCAGTTCCTGCAACGGTATTATTTTCACTTTAATGTTTATACGCGACCTGCACTTTTTGGGTGTATAACGAGAATAGAGCAGTAGATGTTCTCCTGCTCAGTGTCGAGTATCAATCACGCGTTCTTACAGAATACAAAAATTCCTACGTAAAGTTTACTACGAGAAATTCGTTTTTTTTAATACATATATATCAAATTAAAACTTCCCGACACGATGAACCGAACTCACAAGTTTTAAATTTTCCGTTTGTTTGAAAATGCCTTGAGCGAGTCATATTGGTTTTCAATGTACTAATCACTAATATAATTACGTATTTTGTTTTGGTTAAAAAAAAATTGTATAAAACCGGAAAGAAAAAAATAAACGATAATAAAAAACACTTCTCGTGATAAAAATGTAATTTTATAGACTGTACAGTGGAACTGAAACGTACGGATTTCATACGACTAAATTGTTCGCAAAACTGATTTATTTGATACCGAAACCGAAATTCGAACTATTATTTCTTTTTTTTTTTTTTTAACAACCCGATAAACTGCAGAATCCGACCGCGTTCAACCGGAATCTTCTCGAAAAAAAATAACACTTTTTGCCTATATGAACACTGTATACATTAGATACCAGTTACGTAGTCACGAGACCAAAACGAAAAAAAATAACGGGTTTTAAATACCGAATTTCTCACGATATTTGAAACCGAAAACCAAACTACTCGTAACGAAAACGTACATTATACCTGCCGAGTCTAAATTCTACGAAATTAAAAAGTGTATTCTAGTCACTGTCGGACAGCCATTTAAATGTGTCAACGATAAAATGTACACACGCATTGGCCATAAGGTATTGATTACGGTTTATTGCCCGATCAAATATTAAATATAGGTATCAAATAATAAAATTGGTTGTCAAATATATTGATGGCAATCATTTTCGCAACTCAATTTTGCAAAGGTCAGCGTACAAAATTAATCAATATGCGTACTTATAAATATAAATGGTATAATTTAAACCCATAGTTTTATGTATTATTTAACCCTTACCACTTAAGTCGCAGTGAATCACAACGTTTTTCTTGTCTGAAAATGAATTACTTTTGGTCGTTGATTTCATACTTGATGTAACGAAAAAAGGCCGTTAAGTGAGTATCTCTCAAAATGTATAGTTGTATACAGTGTAAAACATTTGATACGCGGTGATATCAATATTGGTTAAAGCAGAATATCTATGAATCAGTTGAATAATTAAATGTACTGTCCTGTAAAGGTTTACTCAGCTTGTAACGATTTCACTACGGGATTAAAAACCTATCCGTATTGTTCGTATATATTTGTCAACAACGTAAAAACAGGCTTACGTTTCGAGTGGTGATATCGCTGCCCAATTTTATACGTTAACTTCGGTAATTTAAATCATATTTGTAATTATGTAGGAATCGTAATGTACTGCTGAACCGGTACGTCCGAGATTAGTTTTCAAACGTTCTAACGTCGAAAAACTTCTTTCGCGCCCGTTGCCCTGTACCATCACCTACACGTATTTTGCGAAATAACTGTTTAAATAACCCTATATAGTTTTGTTACGCTAAAATCGTGTGCAGTGCGAAATCGCACTAGTGCAGGGGCTTACACCATAGGCAATAGAAAAGTGTAGTGTGTAACGTGACATTTCGGGTGAATTTCGAAGAGTATCGAATTTTTTTTCAAATTTCGGTCCCTGTTCACTGCGGTGTGCTGCAGACGTCGCGTACAAAGAGAGACATCCTGTACGAAACGCAAAGCGTACGAACTTGAACACGCGCACGCGCAGGAGCGGTGCACGCGCGAGGGAGGATGTTATAAGTTTCCAATGGGCAGACACGGCGCGCAGCCGGGCAAGACGGCGCAATAAGCTGCGAAGAGTCGGGGGAGCAGCACTGCACGCGCGGCCGGGCTGGCGCGAGCTATAGTAGTACACGTATACGGCAGTCTTGAAAAATATTTTAATAACATTCACCGTAACGTATATTACGAACGCCGTACTCGACGGTGCATTTCGAACGGTTCACGAAAATATCCGACATAACCTCTCCGCCAAACTTTTCACCCGTCCCAGCTAATTTTAATCCGTTTTATCCGTGCGTTCGCCAAAAGTTAACGGTCTTCCTGTTCCCCGGTGATTGGGTTTTAGTGTCCTCCGCACATTACGTATGACCAGCAGCGCACAAACATTCTTTCCATTTTGTACCAGACGCGCGGACTGTTCTGGCGCAGACGTGGATACTTAAAACGCGCTCAAACACCTACCACTTGATTCACTACCGTTCCGAACCTGTAAATGGTGTGCGCACTTGAGTTCTAGAGCTCGGACCGCGGGTATTCCGAGTAGGTACTGCAACGGCCATGTGCGCGCGCCTACATCGATTCGTGTATTTCTCATTTGTGCTAGCTAACATTAACGTTTTCGGTAAAATATTGGAAAAACGGTACAAAAAATTCGTTCACATCCCTTAACACCTGCACATTAACGCCGTCGTATAGGTTGTACACCGTATACATGTATATATACATTTCTACGATATTATAATACAATACCGACCGCTGTGCAGAGACGCTAATTATTATCGTTGCGCCGATACGTTCCGGTCTGGTTGACGCGGGCACGGGGGGAACCACGGGTTCGTGGTCTTCACGGTCCCCTTGGTTTCTGTCGCGCTTCGCGTGCGTTCTCTCCTCCGCCGTGTTTCACGCGCGTGCCCAGGCGGTCCGGTTGCCACGAGTAAGTACAACTCGAGCGGCGGACACTCACGCTGTCCAGGTATCATATTGGAGGGCGCAGTGGCAGTGGCGTGTTTACCGTGAGGGACGTGACGTCCTAAGAGTTATACACGCCCAGGTCTACCAACGAGATCGTAAACGTGCTGTGTTTTGGAGGTTTTGGAAAATTCCAAACGAATTCCTACAAACCGTGTGTGTGTGATATTACGATAATTTTCCGTGTGCCAATAAAACACGCGCGCGTCATCGATGGGGACAAACCGCGGTATTGTGATTCGTCTTTGTAGTTGAAAAACGTGTCGACAAACTCGTTTACTTATCTTAAGTTCGTAACTAAAAAATGCGGCATACAACGGTAAGGTAGGTAAAAAAAAACATTCGTCAAATGTTTGTTTTTCATCACTATTAGCGGTAATTATCTAAAACAATTTCAAAGTTTAATGCCCCACAACACTCTACCCGTACAGGCGGTTAAAAATAATTCGAGAGCGTGCCGATTTTTCGAAAATCATTAATGTTTAGTTAAATTATAACAACCCTCTCCCAATATGATGATTTCCCTAACTACGTATATACGTACATCGTAAACAGTTTTGCTCAGTCATCAGCCATATAGTTTCAAATTAAAATCAATTACTGTGATCAATCCCAGGTTCGTATTATTTTCCTTTCCAAAAATTCGTGCAAACAAATTAAACAAAGATTTTTATAAACCTTGTGTCTTAGGTATGATATAACTTTTTTTTTTTTTCTGTCTATTTGGACACTGCAACGATGAATAAATGTCGCGGGTAATAACTGTTGAAACATAACAAAAAAAAAAGTTAACCTTTTTCGTTTTCCGACAGTATACCTCCCAATATTATACCATCGGTCCAATTATGTTTGGGTTTGAAGGACACTATTTTTATACGATGTACCAACAATATTGATTAGTTTTAGCTCTCGTTTACGGTATCTTCAGGCAATTTTCGTCAATATTTTTCACCGCCCGTAATTCAGCATTTTTCGCTGCTTATATCGAAGTACAAAATAGATACGACGCTTGATTTTACGCGAGCGGTATTTGTGTGTACGTTTGGCGGCTACCTGTTGCTCGATGTAGGCGCGACCATCGTGCGCCACATATTATCTATATAGTATATTTTACGATAACAATTCTGTACAAACAATATATTTTATAAATTTTTGTTTTTTCCATCCTTAAAAACGAGTACCTATTGACAGACAGATACGACGGTGCCCATCCCGAGCAAACTTCTAAGCACAATCGCGTGCGGTGGACGTACTTATCATCTATTAGTTCCTACAATATGATGAGCTTATTTTAACTGTAACTGCAAACATTTGAGGTGCGACCAACGTTATCGAAAAGTCAATACAAACAGTGACTGCAACGGTTCGAAATAAATATTTGTACCTATATTATGTTACGCATGCCAAAAGCGGCCGAACAAAACGCGAGTATTCGCAAAGTGTTCGGAAAAAAACGCGGCTAATCGCCGCATCGATACCGACACCTATACAGGCCACGGTTTTGGGTGGGTCGTCGGTTTCAAAGTTGCAATAAAATTGTAAGTACTACACAACAGTATAATACCATAAATCGTTGTGTCGGAAAAATATAGTTCAGACTCGTGAAAAAAAAAAAAAACATCCAACCACGTTGAAAAACATGTAGGCGCCCACATCAATAATTCACCATCCACCTAATCCGTTTTCCGTTTGAACCGGCAAACACAATCTTTGAAAAAAAAAACAGTTGATGTTACAGTCATACTCTTGATTACAGTTTTTTGGGAGACTCGCAAAAAATAATCGTACGAATATTAGTATTTTTATGTGGAAAATGAGGATCAACCGATCAGAAAAATGAGGTAAAAAACGCGTTATTTCTCGGTAAACGGTAATAAAATTCAAATTGGCCGCGCGCGTATATCATGGAAAATACTTTGTGGCCGTCATGAGTGCATCAATCGGACTGTCAAGTGTCATCGTCGAAACGCGCTTAAATTACTGCACTGTACACAACGAACACATACTACTGTGAATCTTTTACGAACTTTTAAAACGATCGTTTAATCAATATCGAAAACGTAATACACAAGCTTAAATAAATGTATTTATAGAATACTCTCTCGCTAAAAATTTGTTACCGTTCATGACAATCCGTTCAAAACCTAAGTGTGTGTGTGTGATTTCGGATGGATGAATTATTTTGACGCAGAGCTCGGGCGTACTCCGCGTGTTAGTAAAAGCACTATCGTGAAACCGTATGGAATTTTTTTCTTTTTATTAAAATAAGACATTTAAAAATGAATGAAAAAACAACTCTGTCCTATGTACTCGGAGAATAAACCTCGGAGAAACCTATAGAAGAGTGGAGCGTTATTATTGTGGCGTGCGTTTGAAATAAATACGTTTCGGCGGGTACTACTACTAGATAATATCTGTTCGGTTCAGGTTGACGAAGACGTTCCATTTCGTGCACAATATTATTGTTGTTTCGTCATAATATATATATACATTATAGTGTACAATAATAATATTATTCATGAAGCGTTTCTGCCGTTTGAATCGTGTTTCGTCTTTCGTATAATACGTTACCTACATACGTTCTATACTCATTTTTTTTTTTATATTTTATTGTCTCCCCCGTACGACACAATATATAATATATATTCTAATGGTAATAATTGTAACATTATATTATTCTTTTTACTCCGTATACGACGATTTCCACGCAGCGTACTTGTTACGTACGTTCGGTTAAAAAAGTTTTTTAGTTTTTCAAGAACAATATGATACACGTATATAAAAACAAATTATAATAAAAACAGGAATTGCCGGATGTAGGTGTCTCGTATAATATTATCATAATAGAGGTACGACGCTTTCGACGCTTTTGTTATTGACACATTTTTTTCATACGATGATCCCGCCGTTTGTATATTACAAAAAAAAAAAAATTTAAATACGTTTATTACAATGCACTATTATATACGTATAGGTAGGTAGGTACATTCTTAACAGCTCTATTTATAATAATAATTCGTTATTTTTTTTTTTGAGAAAGATGTGCCACGAAAAACCAACCGTCGGCCTAACGGTTTTTCTTGTACGGGTTATCGCGTTATTACCTATATACACGAACTCGTATACATCATCTATATACACGTTTTAACGGAGACCAGTAAACAATTCTCGGTTGTCTTTTTTATAATTTTTTTTTTTTAAACGTTTACAAAGATTATACACGTCTGTATTTTGCCGACGATGCGACTTTTCCGTGATTCTCGGGTTGCTGCGCAAACGTGTACGATGTAATATTAAACTCCTTTAAAACGATGACGACAAAACAAACTCGCGTGGACAAAGTCAAAAGAAAATCTTAAATAAGATACGCATGTACAACCGATTCGGTTTACTTCGCAGCGTATAAAACGTAGAACTTGGGAAAAAAAAAAATTTTTAAACATAATTTGTTTTTCTAATGAAGAATTTTACGAAAACGCGACGAAAACATCCCGTGCAGAAACGGTGTTCGAAAAAACGTTTATAAAACACCGAAGTTCAGACTAAAAAATCGTACAGTATAATATGACGAGGTACGTACACTTATTATCATAATTATTTTTTCCATATTTTGCTACCACCGAGTAGTGTTTGTGAACTCTTACAACGTACACGTGTACGTTGTGTATACGAAATATAATAATAATAATAATTCGTTTGTTTCGGGCTGTTCCAGTTCGCAGCGTTACACGGTAATTAAATTTAGGTTAACGTATACAACAAAAACGCATTTCTTATATAGGTAAATACATACAAACAATATGGCTGGTACATATATATATATAGTCTATAGTAGGTAATTACCTAATAAAACCTATATTAAATTAATTTTTTTTTTTTAATTAATTTTTTTTTTTTCATTTTTTTTTTTTACGATTTTTATTCTTCGTGACTTCCTAACGTAAAACAAATATAATAATAGCTAATAAAATGTTTATCGTAGTGGTGCACCGCGAAGTTCTTTGTGTTTACGCCGTAGAAAGAAACTCGGCCGTGCACGTAGGTACAATAAACGAAATGTGTTTTATTCACATGCGGCAACGGATTCAGAACGAAAAAATAACCGTCGTCCACACGTCGGTGCCGCAGAAGTTCATCGTTATTATATTCGCACGATTATTTGCAGTCGCGAAACTGCTCGACAAAATATCGATAATTCGTTCCGATTCGTATACGCCCGGTATATATTTGACTTTTAAAATAAAATTATCAACAAAAAAAATGTTTCTGCTTAATGTCGTACACTATGGGAGGCTGTTGTATACACTTTTTATTTCAGACGACAAGTAAACCACGTAAGTGCGTCGATCTTCAGACACGCGGTTTCAGCAGCGAACCACACTTCGGTTTGACTTCGGGTAAAATTACCGCGGATTTTGTGTAAATTTGCCGGTGACCTGTACGCGTTTCCTCCTCCGGCTATAATTATTATTTACGAATCGTAAACGTCTCGTTTTTGTTTTGTCGCGGAAAAAAATCCACTTTTAGTAGTAAAACAAAAGAATCATTCTATATAGGTAGCGCGGGTAGTTCGACTACGAATACCGGACAGTCGAAAAATTCACCGTGATTTGAGAAAATTCTTAAAAGATTTATTTGTTTGCCTTTTTAGACCACGGAAATCGCCAGAAAATGGAAAAATCCCTGAATCCGGCAACGCTGTTGAATGGGTCACTGGAAGTCGTGGTTCAAACGTACAGCTACAGTGTTCATTATCTGAAAGGCATTTCCTTCGAAAAAACGATTCTGAACACACGCGGTTGTCTATATACGAGTTGAATTCGTCGTGGTAATAATTTTTTGAGGATTTCAAAGTTCCCTAGATACTCAACAATTTTCGAAATCACTTGAAACTTTTAACAAACCAGTATCTTTCCTATTTGAATATCGTGTAATCAGCTTGTTCCGATCGTTATTTTAGATGTTACGGCCAAAAATGACTTAATCGATGTGTAAAAAACGTGATTAATGTTTCTACTCAGTTTCGTGACTGTAACTTTTTCGGAATTGAAAATTTGGCAAAACGTCGAGTACGACGCGCGAAGAATATGATTTTTCGGAAAATGTATCGACCGTTAAAATCGGAGCAATACCCAAGGTGCGTTACGCGTGTCATACACGATAAAAAACTTTTTTTTGTAAAACCAATAGCTTCCTGGCTGACGCTCAGAATCTAAAAAACAAATAAATACGACCAAACCCGATAAAATTTACCCGACTTACTATAATGATGATACACAATTGTATCGCACATGATAACGATTATAACGATCACAGTGCCTACGGGTGCGGCTATAAGATTCGTACGAAAAAATACCAAAACGCAAACTCGCTTTTCAAAGTATGTAATTGGCCGTAAATTCGTATTTAGTGTTTGAAACAGCGAAATCTCTTCTGGGGCGCTAGTTTTTCCCGATTTTGCGATTTCGTAGCGATACGTCAATTTTAAATTGATGTTATAAAAAAATTACGATATTTTCAGATAAAGTTGTACCGGTCAGGGCATAATTTAAAAATCGGCAAAACGATAGATATTTTTATCTGTCCAACGAAAACAAAAAAAAAAATACTCGAACACGTTCAGCGGTTAAAATGAATTCTACCGTTGATTTTATAGTGTATACTTCAATCAATGATTCTACCGAATTAAATAAAACATAAATATATTATCGTGGATAACAGCCATACAGACAACGCCATCTATATGATTACTGTTTAGGCGTAAAAGACTAAAGTAAGTATTTTTACCTGATATCGGCCAGGGTAACTTGTTTGAACGTAACGTAATGTTCCCTCGTAGACCAATCTTAAATCAGTCAGTCAGTCAGTAGATATTTTGTTATGATCACGCGAGAGTTATAAGCTATAGTGTTTTATATTTGAAAACGAACCTAAGCACCTAATTGTTTTTTTGAGTTTTGTGTATTTACGTATAATTGTTATTGTTCAAATAGTTTAAATCAGGGGCGCCAAAGTCAGATTTTTTTTAGGTATTGCGTAAATAAAATATCTGAAACACCAATTTTCGTCAACACGACTCGTATAACCTCGCCCCGCACCCCCCTAATCATCTAATACCGTACTACATTCATACAATCTTAATACACTTTTTTTATAAACTTAGGTACCTATAGTAATTTTGCAGTTATGATCCAAACTCGAAAAAATCTTTTAAAAT
>CM029363.1:8862330-8900874 GCA_017140985.1 Hormaphis cornu | reverse complement strand
TACATAAAAATATTTTAATAGTTACTAAAAAATAAGCTATAAATAAAATACACAGATTTAAACTTTAAAAGCTACAGAAAACAATTTCTGTTGTTGTATACGAAAAGAAAAATCAAATTCCACTTAAATTACATGTTACAACTTTATCATAAACTTTAACTTTACAATTTTCATACTAAGTTAACTCTTCCAGACTCTATTTCACCTTAATAAATCTGGCAGTTAGTGTTAATGTATTAATTTTGTTATAAAAGAGATCTATAAACATTTTTTCTTCAAAAACAATAAATGATTATTGAAAAAAAAAAGGGAGTAAATTCTAAAAGGTTTGGACATATTGTTTGACAACGAAACTACACTAATATTTATTATATATGAATTATTGAATTAATGTCGTGTATTTCTTGTATGACAAAAATAAACAGTAACATATTATGTACCTAAATAGATTTATTTACTAAAACATAAGCTTTTTTCAAACATACAAATAAAATAATCAATTTTAATTTAAACTTTAATTTTTATTTTTATTATGATTCAAACAATTTATAAAATATAATACTTTCTACAATTTATCAGAACACTATAATATATAGATAGGTGCTAGTGGTTCTCATAAATTGAAAAATACTGATAGTCAAATAAATATTAAAAATTAGGTACTTACCATTCTTAAAATAATTTTTTTTTAAACCTATAAAGTATTCCCTGGGGGTTACAGAGTAAAACAAGTATAATTTTATGTTCCCTAACTTACATTATAATTACTTCAAAAATTAATTACATTTATGTTATTAAAAAAATTTACCTATTTGTTATTTATTTTATTTCAGATAACTACATTCAAAAAGCCAAAAAAAATTATATAGATTCCAGAGTTCGAAGAAATCTAAATTCATTAAATACTGAACTTCAAGATGTACAAAGAATAATGGTTCAAAATATTGATGATGTTTTGCAAAGAGGAACCGTTCTATCAGGTATTGTATTCTATTATTTCAAAAAAAAAAAAAATTACTTAACATAAGTTTTATGTGCATTATGAAGATAATATTTGTATGAAATTACTTGAACTTTAATTTAAAAATCAATCGAAACATATTTAATAAAACAAAAAAAGAATGTATGCACAAATAAAAAAAAACTTATAGGTACTCGATTTTTATTAATATATAACAACTTTGTTTAACGTACATGACATGTGTATTGAAATTTATTCAACATTAACATTTATTTTATCTGCAAATGATTCCACTGATATAATCTAAGTAACAAAAAAATTATATATTTATAAATAATTAAAATTTGATGAGACAAAATATTGTAAAATAATTATATATATATATATATATATTAATATTGTTGATTTTTAAGTTACTAATCATTACAATTTTTGTTTTTTTCAGAACTTGATACAAAAGCGCAAAATCTATCTATATTATCAAAAAAATACAAAAAAGAAGCAACTAATCTTAATCTAAAATCAATGTATATTAAACTAACTGTCGCAGCAGTTATTGTTATTGTATTATTTTTATATTTTTATGTTCTATAAATAATAATTTATGGTTACAAGACATTTTTTGGCTGGGGGGACACTTTGTTAAAAACTTTATACCTATCATGATAAATAAAATTAAATACATTAGAACCTACTTGTTATTTGTAATTTGATGTATAATATTCTTCTTCGAGTTCATACAACTCTGTTGACATGTCATCAACTAGACTTGTAAGTTTACGATCACATTCTACTTGTTTAGTGCGAAATAATTTTGAATTTTGAGCAATAGCTTCGTTTACAGATGGGAAATCATTTAAAATCAAATATTGTTTCATGTCTGAAACAAGTTTTAGAAGAGATTCTCCAGCGCGAACAATATTGGCTGCTCTGACTTCCATTTCAAATGCAATCAATTCACTTCGGGTAGCTTTAGAAATCTGTGTTTGGTCGTCATCAGTTTTACATAGTTTTACTATACCTAAAAACAGAAAAATAAAATTGTTTCGTAAGATTATACACTGTTGACTACTTTATTATAATTTCAATAAGAAAAAAAACATTGTACAAAAACATTAATTATTAATGTTACATGTATTTATTTGTATGGCAATGACAAGAAACAATTTAAGAAAAATAAATTGAGATAAATAATAAATAAGGTTGGATCAACAAAACAGTAAGGATTACAGACTAGTAACCAATTGGTTAATTTTGTAGGAAAATATGTTTGTTTTGACATGGTAGATTGCGTGACTTGAATCCTGAGTGTCTCTTGAGGAATTGCGCAAAGGTATGAATCGGAAGTTTTGAGTCAGAGGGGAGTTTACTCCATTCTCTTAGTAACACATTACCTACTATGCTGTGATTGAGAAGGTTTATAATGGGTAACCACTAAAGGAAAACTGTATCTGTGATAATTCGCACACAGCGATTAAGTTAAACATCATTTATCTAACTCGTACATATTTCGGACAAGATTCGTATTTTACATTGCAACTACAGAAGGTGATACTTAAGCTATGATCATCAAGTTTATTGTAGAGGTAGAATAAAGAAAATACAGTTCTATGGTTTATTAGATTTTTTTTTCCTATTATTAAAATACATAATATGTGTATTATAATAATATACATGCATAAGATACTACAGGTATACCTTACTACAAAGTTTCAATAAATAATTTATCAAGTTCTCAATTATTATTTTGAAAAATTTAATGTCTTTTACCGCTATAACTAGTTAGGGGGAAAAACATCAATTTACATTATAAACACACCTTCAAAATTTTCCAGCATGCATTTCACATCACTCTTTAAACGATTTGTGTAGGATTTTGTAACGGACATTGAAGTAGACATCGATGACCTATGCAGAATAAATTTGACGCTAAAATTTGAAATGTAAATATTTGTGGAATATTAGTATTAATATTATAATAGCTTTGAATTACAACAATATAGATAGATAACACTTTAGGAAAATTAGTTATGAATACAAGCAAAATTGTTTACTTACACAGCCTCGTTTTCAAATTATACAAAATTAATAGATTCGAAGTTATAAACGGAAATGTTTAAATGCAAATCTAAAAATTACAAATAATGACTTCATAATTGATAAAGCTTAATCAAGATCATAAAATTTAATGTAAACAGTAATAATTAATACAGAATCTAACAGTACTAACAATTTTAACAGAAAACAGTGAACTACAAAATGTTAAAGTTACTATTTAAATTTTCACAATAGGAACAATTTAATATCTGTATATAATGTCTTAGATCATTACGACCACGATCTTAGATTATGACCATTATTACGCT
Source organism: Hormaphis cornu (assembly GCA_017140985.1). Lineage (NCBI taxonomy): Eukaryota > Metazoa > Arthropoda > Insecta > Hemiptera > Hormaphididae > Hormaphis > Hormaphis cornu. Next base: position 8,897,547 of record CM029363.1, on the reverse strand, counting down.
GTTTTTACCCTTCCATGTTTTTATGTTATCACCAATACTTTTTCTTCCATGAAATCCGGGACTTGGGGTGCTGCCAGACTGCAGTCTGCTGTGAGCCCGTGTCAACATAACCAACAAACTGAGTAAACCAGATTCTATATTCCAGAATTTCTTTCCGTTCTTTCGTCGGTACGCCGTGTACGTCTCTCCTCTCAGTTTTGTGTACTGTTTGCAATTATTCGCATTCGTATCCCCGTTTATCTAATTAATCGTTTCGTTTTTTGTCATCATGGCTCCCAAAAAGGTAATTTTATTCTATGTCTTAAAGTATCATAAGCGATGAAATGTGTACAGTACAAAAATTAATGTACTTATAATATTTTAATATTCAGATGCTCCTATAATATGTTCATTTGTTGTGCTTGGCCGCTTTCAATTTTACATACCCATTATTAATTCACATTCATAATGAATAATTTTCATTTTAGCCAGGTGCTAATAAAAAAGTTGGAAAGAAGGCGAAAATTGCCCCGGCGCCTCTTGTTAGCGAGAAGCCCAAAAAATTGGTTAAACAGAAAGTGGTCAACCCGTTGTTTGAAAAGAGGCCAAGGAATTTTGGAATCGGTAAGTGAATTAGTACCTACTTTTTTTCACTTCAATATTTTCAAACACTTGTCGCAGTGATGCTTGAATTTCTTCAACTAAATTTTTATGCTATTAAACAATAATTATGTTAAAAGTAATGCTGCAATTGACATTCTGAGCGAATTTTACTGTCTTTAATGGTTGATTATTTCAGATACCTACAAATGTTATTTGTTTACTTATATTGTTATTATTATAGTGTACCTATAGGTTGAATTCCTAACATTATACTATGCTAAATTAATAAATAAAATAGTAGCTTCTTGATTCTTCATTTTTAAATCATTTAATGTTAGATGATAATGTAGATAAATCATTAATCTATAGAACAAATGATGCTTGAATTTCTTCAACGGAACTCTTCATATTTAATACGTTATAGTACGTTGAGAATAATGTTGAAAATGACATACTGAGTTCTTACTGATAAATGATTTTTATACTGTTGAATGATGAGTAACTTTTTTCTATGACAAGTACTTGAATGATTTGTTATTGTTTTGAGCTTTTTAACTCTGACAAAAGTTCATATCCAATAGTTTTCAAACTTAGCAGTACATAATAATATCATACTTATCACAAATACGTACCAATGAATCAGTGGTGGTTCGATGATTATAATTATTGACAGTGCACGTTTATTAATTATAGTGCTATACTTATTACTTTTGATAACAGTGAAAGAAACAATATTGAATTTTATTTGTATTATATTAATATTTACAAGTTATGTTGCATCAAATTGTGTAGGTACTTTTAGCAATTAGCAAAATCGGTAATTTGGACACGCATCAAAGTGATAACAACTTAAAAATCCGTGACGTGTATTGCAGTCAAAGTCGGCCGGCAGTTGTCCCCTACTTAAGTTCATGTATCCAATCACAACTCGTTCTGTGCACCACGGCCACCACAACCCAATACAGGCTTTGTGGTGGTTGTGGAAATGAAACGTCTAATGTACACGCGCAACTGAATCAATTTCATCCGTGCATCTGTACGCATAATTGGCGTTTCACTCGCTAGCCCGCCGGCTTCTGCCAACTGCGACCTGCCACAAAAACCAACAGAAACCCAAGGCAGCTTTGATAACTATTAATTACCTAAAATGGAATATTAGAATGCCTTTTATATTATTACAATTATTAAAAGTGAAACATTTAAACGTATTCTGATTATATATAAAATTAATTATATTAAATATTTTACTATTGATTGGATAGGTATTTTAGAGAAAATTATTTTTTATTTGTTAAGATTTATATAGTTGGTGAGTGTACTCATGTGCACTACTGTATGAGCCGCCACTACTACTATGAATATTATGCAGGTATCATACAATTTGTGTTAAAAATTTTCAACAAATTGCCGTGATGATCAATTTCTTTTTGTTTGTGAAAAAAAAAAATTGTTTTTTTATGATATTCTTTGAGCTTTTTAACCCTGAGCATTTGTTGAATTATATTATATATTTTATAACTAAGTAATATCAATATACAAACAAAGTCTTATAACATATAACTTTAAATACATTGTGTCTTATCTTTGTTTCTATTATCTAATGGTTTTAATAATTTAAAACTGAATGATTAATACAAAATAATAATTAATCTTATTTTTAAATTGGGTAGAGCTTCTATGGTTGTTTTTTTTTTTTATATCCCGGGTCTTAAAGAGTTTTATCAACATTTCAGATTCGTAACAGGTTCCATCTTTTTAACTCGTTGTTTGTAAAAAAAAAGTTATAATTTATGTGTGAGCCGCAGTGCTCTTTGTTGCTGTTTTGTGCAATTATGCATATAATTGTTGTTGAAAATTATTTTTTCTACTTAAGTACTAACTGATTAGGATGAATCATTTATAGCAATTTTTATCAGGCTGCTGTTAAAGTGAGCTATTCCTTATTCTTGACCACATAATTAATAGGCACGCATGTGTTTATATGCATAATTTATGTTTGAGACTAATGACTTCAAAAAGCTAAAAAAATTGATATAATCATAACAATTAATTGTGTTTACATTGGTACATATTTAAGTATTATGTATTCATAGTTAAATGTGTAATACACAAGAGAGAAGCCAGTGATGCCTAAACGCGTTTTAAATGTGAGCACAAAATATAGTGGGATAATATATCCTCAAAGCAAAATAATAAACTTAATTTGGTTTATTTAAATTGCCATGATGATATTGAAATTTAATTGATCTACCTATGATAATATAATTTTAAGAGCTTTTTAACACTGAGCAATTTAATTAATTAAATTAAATTAAATTATTATAAACAAATTTACTTTTGTATATTTTACACCTAAAGATTTAAGTATAAATATATATTTTTAAAGTAGTATTGGTGATTATTAACTACTATAATATTACTAAATATTAATTAATTTTTAGGTCAAGATATCCAACCTAAAAGAGATTTAAGCCGTTTTGTCAAATGGCCAAATTACATTCGTATTCAACGTCAAAAGTCGGTTCTTCAAAGAAGGCTTAAAATTCCCCCACCAATCAACCAGTTCTCCTATGCAGCAGATAAGGCTACTGGTGAGAAAAAGTTCAATATTATTTGAAAATTATAAACATGTTTAAAATTTAAGACGTACCCAATAAGTAATATGATACAATTTTATTTTAGTCACCCAGTTATTCAAACTGATGGAAAAATATAGACCAGAAACTGCTGCCATGAAAAAAAGAAGATTGCAGGTACGATGGTTTCTGTAATTTCTTTAAATAATTTTTCTTGATTTTGTTATGAGTTTGTTATTATGATATGATCGTTTGAATACTATTTTTTTTTTTTTTTTCTAGAAAAGAGCAGAAGACAAAGTTGAAACTAAAGAAGATCAACCGACCAAACGGCCACATGTTATTCGCCAAGGAATTAATACTGTTGTGAACCTTGTTGAACAAAAAAAAGCACAATTAGTGGTCATTGCGCATGATGTTGATCCATTGGAGGTTTATTATTGCTTTGAATATTTAACTATTGGTTTTTAGTATACTTCAATTTAATTTATCTTATAGTTGGTCATATACTTGCCAGCCTTGTGTCGTAAAATGGGTGTACCATACTGCATTATAAAGGGCAAATGGAGGTTAGGAAACCTTGTGCGCCGTAAGAACTGCACTGCTTTGGCTATAACTCAGGTAAATATAGTGGTGGTAATTTGTTTATCTTTTAGCTCACTTGCAAAAAATGTTTTTAATCAATTTAATTTTTCCCCTGATAACAAATATATTCTGACGTCGCGACCAATGACTGATTAATCAAGAAAAAAATATTGAATTATTTAAAAAAAAATTGAAATTTTTGTCAAAGAGCTAACAAAGTGCCTTTTGATAATTAATCACACATCATACATACATATAATCTAATACGCTTATGATCAAAGTTTTAAATAATAATCTTTTTATAATTTGGTTTTTTGTAGGTCAATACCGGAGACAGAGCAGCTCTAGCTAAATTGGTTGAATCTATTAAGAACAACTTTAACGAACGGTTTGACGAATTCAAACGTCATTGGGGCGGTGGTGTTTTGGGTGCTAAGTCTGCATGTCGTCTCGCCAAAATTGAAAAAGCGAAAGAAAAGGAACTGGCACAAAAACAATAAGATTAATGTATATGACATTTACCTAATAAAACATGCTAAAATTGATGTTTTGTACTTTTTATTGTTTCGTTGGTTTATAGTGTTTTATTTTTTATGAATCTTATATTGGTAACATTTTTCTTACTATTACTACTGTAATTATATGAATGTATTGGTTCACAATTGTTCCGAAAATAACCACAAAAAGTGACAATTTTGGCTAGTGAATGAATTTTAGTTTTTACTAATTGATGTAAGGCCAACTGACTTCCAACAAATTTCTCTGTTTGCTTTTTGTCACTAATCAAATGTGTGCAGTAGTTTCTGAAAATAATAATGATAGTGATGGTTTCATTGAGTTTTACAAACCATTAATGTTTTACTTGAAACTTGGACTTGCATAATGTTCAGTAATACTAATATTACTATAGTAATGTTGATATTTTTTGATAATAAATCTAAAAATTATTACCAGCGACACGGTGAGACTACACATTCTGTATATTGTCCGTGCTACCAACTGATTACTGAATTTTACGCTGATAGTTTTTTCCTTCGAAATACGGTCACACTGGAAATCATATTTACGCGTCTGCGTTGAATAATGGATTATGTATTATGTCTTTGGTGGTTCTTACTTCTTCCTGACTTTGTGTTAAAAATGATACAATGGTACATGGTCTTAGGTTTTGATTTCTTTTTTACAGAGTAAAGACTACAGGCTATTAAAGCTAGATAGTAATTTGTGTAAGATACCTATTTGTACAACGTTTTATTAAGCCGTATTTTCTTCAATTTATACCTTTTAAAATAAATTTCAATCCAATGTTTATCATAATAACAATAATTATTTGAACAATCGTTGTCGTTTATGTTTAACCGTACCATTCTGTGAATTCAAAGCGTATTCACTCTTCAAGCATGGAAATGAGTTATGAAAATGAAGGTAAGATATGTGCATTATTGTTACATTATGATTTATGAAAGATAAATATTGTCTGGTATCTATAATTACAGTAAAATCTGTTTTAAACGGAGTGACGCTCATTATTTGTTTAACGTTTGACTTAATGTGAATTGTATAACTGGATCATTTGATATTAACAAAAAATGTATTTAATATTTGAGTTGATTTTTAATGTTATAATTGTTGTTTTATTATAAGCTGCTATTCATTTTATCTGCGTATTTGATATTTATTCACTTGACCATTAGCCATCAACGGATGAACAATCCGTTACATTGTGTTTAGCCTATGAGTTTATGCTTTATTTTACTATAATCGTTCCTACTTAATGAGATGGTAAACAATTGATGAAACTTTGATTTGTATGGCATGCCTTCGAGTCGCAAACACTAAGTGAAACTAACTTGGGAATTAAGCTGATATGTTCTGTTACATGAAATTGGCTGTTACCTCAAAAGCATTCTTAAAAAATTAAAAGTTATACCTAATTAAAACAAAACATTTTAATGGAAAGTAAAACTATTTGTTGTCGTTTCAGGATTTAGAACAAAAACTATCAATTTGTTTAACTTTCTGTATAGTATCTATGCCTACTTTTAAATATGGTTATTGTAACTATCACAACTTTTTTAATTTACTTTAAACATAGGAAGACCTTTAATTTTTCTAATTACGTTACTCAGAAATACGCTGGTTTCATTTTCTGAGTAAGAAAGTATACATCCACAATCTTTATTATGTTAATTTATTGTTTATAACATTTATATAGATTCTCTTTTATATAACCATACTCAGCTAGTATAAAAAACACATCCTGTCAAAACATTTGTAATGACTACACTGATGTCACTTAAAAGCAACACATCAAGAATTTTTAATTATTATTGTATATTGTTTAGGATATGACAACGATTATCATTCAAAATCTAAAGGAAGTATTTTGACAAGAAAGAACAATACTTTGCCAGTTTGGGGCAATGAACGTACAATGAATTTAAACTCTTTAATACTAACTAACATTCAATCATCTCATTATTTTAAAGGTAATATATTATTTTTTTTATTTGCTTAAATGCTCTTTACCACCCCACACACAAATTTCAAATTTTTGTTGTTTTATCGATTCAGTTTTTCTCCTAATTACGAAAAAATTAAAATTTTTCAACAGAACCCAATTTGTTTAGAAGTTACAGCTGTTTAAAGATTGCTGTTGTTAACATTTCCAGGGAGGCGCACCTCTATAAAAAAAAAATATACGCAGCGGCGCGGGCCTCTTCAGGGTTATTTATTATTCACCATTATAAGTTCAGGAACTCATAAAATTGGGTCTTAATACTGCTGTTACAAATAATTTTTGGACTGAAATTATTTTAAATTTTTTATAAATCATGTATAATTAATTTTTGTTATCTCTAAATGAATTTAAGCTATAAAATCTGATATTACAAGTTACTAAACAAGGTTTTAAGCACCATGATAATGTCGTATGATTGGCACTTTAATGCAAAGATGTAATTGGGTTAGCAAAGTGAAACGACCTTGCCTTGTGAGCAAGTGCCAAATACGCAGTAAACTAACTTGTACGTCAAGCGTGCCTGGAACCATCAATATTGACGATCTTTAGACTTAACTTGTAACTTCTAAAAAAATCTTTTCTGTTGAATTGAAAATTGTTTGTGGGGTGATAAAGTGTATTTGTTTGTTTTGTCATTATAAATGTCAAACAAAAAGATGTACCTATTGAACTTTATAAGTACAAATTTAGTTTGTCCATTTCATTAAAACAGAATACATTCTTTCAACATTTCAATCTTATAAATATTTTGTATTATAGACCAACTGATATAGTTAAAATGAAAATTGTATCTTTATGTAACTGTATGGTGATTTATTATTTCAGTTAATTTATATGAACTGAAAACTTATCATGAAGTTATTGATGAAATTTATTACAAAGTACAACACCTTGAGCCATGGGAAAAGGGTAGTCGTAAGACCTCTGGGCAAACTGGAATGTGTGGTGGTGTAAGTTATCAATATTGTTATTTGTTATTGATTTAGATTTTATCAAAGATATTATTTAAAATTGTAATTTATCTACAATAATTAAATTATTTGTATTTCTTTATTTATTAGGTTCGAGGTGTTGGTGCCGGCGGAATAGTGTCAACAGCTTTTTGTCTTGTGTATAAATTATACACACTGAAATTGACCCGTAAGCAGGTAACTGGGTTAATTACCCATTGCGATTCACCTTATATACGTGCTTTGGGTTTTATGTACATCAGGTAAGTTTTGGATTAAACCCCAAAGTTAAGTGATGGATAATTGTTTCAAGAATAATAACAATCCTAAAAGTATTCCAACTCCTTTCATGTAAATGTATTTATATATTATTTACTTGCAAATTTTACTATAAATAAATTTTACTTTTATAATTTAGGTATACTCAGCCTCCTGGTGATTTATGGGATTGGTATGAATCTTTCTTAGACGATGAAGAGGTAATTTTCAAAAAAAAATTAAATTAAGTGTCATTAAAATTATAGCTTTGATTTCTATAAAAGTTTTTATTTAAATCAGAATTTGAGATTAAAGTTTAAAAGTATTTATGTTATTTTATGTGTAACAAGTTATAAATTCGTTGCCAATATTTTTTTATAAATTAAATTTGTTTCTATAGGAAATGGACGTAAGAGCTGGAGGAGGTCAAATTATGACTATTGGCAATATTTTAAAAAGTTTTTTATTCAAATTAGAATGGTTTTCTACACTATTCCCTAGAATCCCTGTGCCCATTCAGGTAGGTATGTCGGCAAAACGTTTTTTATACATAATATTTCAATGTTAAAATTATGTGATTTGAATCACAATATTGTTGAAAAACTATAAAATATTCATGTACTTTTAAAATTAATTTTCCATATTTGTTGTAGCAACAAATGGAAAAAAAGATGAGTGAAAAGTATCCTCCAGTAGTTGAAGAAGCCCCAAGAAGAAGTGTACCTGAAAAAAATTATAGGTAATTTAACATAAGAAATTTGTTATTTAGATTTTATTTTATTGTACTACAACTTAAATTGTATTGAATATTACAGAGATCGAGACGACTATAGAAGCCGAGGAGACTTTTCAGATTCTTCAAGGTCACGAGACAGGACAGATCGTAGAGATAAATCTTATAGGGATTACAGAGACAGAGATTATGATCGAAAATCCAGTAAAACGCATTCTAGAGAAAGGTAAAAAAAAAATCATGCATATATTGTACAAATTAATAATAATTATGTTAACTAATTAAAAATTGTGTTTGGTTATTTTCATGTGTATAGTTTTATTCTTTTAAATTGTAATTGTTACCGGTCGTTCTTATAAATCTTCTTTTAGAGTCAATAATTTCTAATAATTATTGGCTAATATTTTTAATATACAGAAAATTTTACCCAGAGGTAAGATTTGTTTTGTGTTTTTTTAAATGTATTCACAGACTTGAGTAACATAAAAATGTAAACAAATCTTCGTTATACATTTCCAATTACTTTTAACAATGTCAAGTTATTGATTTATTTCAGAGTATTGTATTGATATGCATTAAATTTAACTGTATTTTCTTGAAACAAGTGAACCTCATACAACTCTTAAGTTATTAAAATTAATAAAATAACAAAATACAGTTATTAAAGATTTCATATCATAATTGTTTGATCTTTTATTGCTTCTGAAATAGTTTTGAATTATTGAGGCTATCATTAATTTCTGTCTAAAAAAATTAAATGCTGTTTAAACTTTTGGTACAGAATGAAACATTATAAATACACGATTATTTTAATTTTTTATACCTACTGTTGCTCTTGTGTACAGAATACATTTATTCTACGTATTATTACAAATGGGTTTAGTTATGTATACCAGAATTATAAAAATAATTTGCCTGTAATATGGGTTTTATAGTAATAGATTGCTCTTTTTTATGTGTTTACAATTTAACCTTTTTACAACTGTTCATTTTTTGTAACTTCCAAGAAATAAGAAGAAATCATAATTTAAGTTACTCTTTTGCATTTACTTAATTAATTAATCTCAATACGTTGTTTTCAATTTCCTACAACATTGAAATTCTCCTACATAATTTATTTATCTGACTTAAAAACCGATATTAATATTATATAGGAAAACATAATACTGCTTTATTATACTGCTATATTTTAATGTATAAAACTATACTTTAACTATAAAAAATGTTCTTCTGTGTTTGACAAAAGGTTAAGTGGCTTATAGAAATGATCCAATCTTTACATTTAGTATCTCAAAAAAATAGTTAAAATTTTGATTCAAAAACAAAAATTAAAATTTCCGAAATTGTTTCAAATTATAACTTAAAATTTCAATTATTTTTGAACAATTTATAGAGCTTTAAAATGTTGGGTTTTGTTTTTTCAAAGTTTTTGTTTCATCATTGATCAAACATTTAATTTTCTGTTAAGATCATAGAATAGACATATAGGGTGTTAAAGCTTTTACACAATTCAAACAATACTTTTACCTTAAGTAGTTGAAAATTTTCAAAATTCTTATGTTTGATCTTGGTTTTTAGTTGTTTGCATTATTTTTTTTTTGCAAATTTTAAAAAATTTTCAACTTTTTGAATATTTGACTTACTGAGTTTGCATAGAGTTGTTATTTTAGAATGTTAATAGAATTTATTATAGAATGTTATTTTTAAAAGCAGTCCATTGTTTACAAATTTAATGTAAACATCAAACTAAAACTTCCATCCAATGACCCACCCAATCTGTGACCTATTTCAGAGAAAAGTTGCTACTCAAACAAGCTAAGTACCTACTCGGTACTCCTTTTTTTTTAAACTTACTTTTTACCAAAAAAGTTGCTCAATTATTGGTTGCTTGTTTGACAGTTAATGTAAAATGTATATTGTAAAATTTCTTATATGCAATTTCTATTTGTGCATTTGTACAGGTAATTGTTTATATCAATGTATTCTTTAACCATTTCTTCTTAATGTTATAATATAGTATGTTAACATAATATTTTTTATTAACTACTGTTTGTATAGAGTCGAGAGTGGTACAGTTGTACAAACATTGGATCAAAAAATTCCTTATAGTATAAATGTATCGATAACTTTTGTGATGGGGCTTTATCTGATACCTCACATTTTTAAATAAGTAATTCCTTTACACACAAAATAGTATTATGTTTAATAAATATTTTAAAATTAAATTTTAATAATTTTTAAGTGGCAGTTGATGGTTTAAAAGAGACTTAATGTTGCAAATTTTGTTTTAAATCATAGTAAACATCATAAAATAAACATACCAGCAGTTTTTTTTTGCACACATTCTTGTCAAGCAGATGTTTCTCCTTACCTTTTGTTCTATTATTTTTGATTGCTATTTTAACTGAGAATTACAATGTAAAGCTAGTTAAAGTTTATTTTCACCAAATCAAAATTAATTTTATTTTTGAGATAAAATTGATTTTTTTTATGATGGTTGTTTATGTCAGAGTTTAAGTTGAATATTTTGTTACGCGCATTTTAAAATTGATGAGCTGACCACTTAAAATTATATTGTTAATTTACATGTCAGTTAAAACTCCGTGTTACATATTGTTATTTTGTTTGAATTTCAGATCACCTTATACAAGTCGAAGAGATGATTACAGAAAAAGGTACATAAATCATAATAAATTAGTACTAATATATTTTATATCTTATTTATACTATTTTTAGCTCATCCAGAAGTCCTAAGTATGGAAGAAGTAAGAGAAGAGAAAGAGATGATTACAGGTACCTATTTTTATTTAAGTTTAGTAACATCATTAAAAAAATACTTGTCAACAAATTATAAACTGTATAAAACGGTAGTAATTAAAATATTTATACATTTTTAGGTCAAGATCAAAATATTGATTAGAGTACATGAAGTTAACACATTTTGTATAATTCTTACATTCAATTTTTAATAACTTAAAAAACAAGCAACATTATTGTTTTAAATTGTACATACATTCTTTAACTACTCATTATAACAAAATTAACTTTCAATAAAATAAACATGTAAATGCATTTAAGTAGTAAAATTATCAAACGTAAATTATTTCTTTCCAAGCCCTTTTAAACATATTCTTAGACTTAGAAATTTCTCCGTTTTCTTCCTTGTTTGGTATTAGTGGTTGTATTTCCTTCTTCTTGATGAAAGACGTAATTGTATTCCAAAATCCGTTATTATTTTTCCTTGAGTTTCGTTCTCTAAGTTCTGCATCGTTACATTGGCTGTAATTACTTTGAGCATAAAATGGAGTTGTTTTGTCATAAACTGGTTTCCAGTCAATAGTATCAGCAGTTAAAACTGTGTTCATAACACTTTTGTAGACCATGTTAAAAATATCGCGACTGTATAGAAAATCAACATGATTAAATTGGTCAAACTCCATGAGATGTAAACCCAATCGATTTGGTAAATGACTATACAACTCTTCTACGTCCTAAAAGTAAACCAAATTCATCACCATAATTATAAAGCGCTCGAAATATAAACTTGCAAGTGTATCACATTGGTCCAGAATATGTTTTTATTCTTAACCCCATTTATTAATCAACTACAAATAAGTAATAACTCACTTTAGGATCTGCCAATATATCATTTTTAGCGTAATAAAACTCTGTGGGAGTTATTATGTTGGTTAAATTGTAACTTGGCGGATGTGTACAGTTATACATTTTCATGTTTTCTTCTGGTCCATAGTCAAATTGTTGGAAATTTTCTTTAAAACGCGTTTTTATATTATTAAAACATATTATATAGGTTGTAATAAATTAATAATGTTTTAAAACTTGGTATTTTACTTGATGCGATTTCTTGTGCGAAGTGCATTAAAGTTTTTACCGATGTTCCAGCTGGGTTGTGACCCAAAATAACTGGCAACAATGTCTATTGAAAAAATATTATTTATTCATATTAGTTTGGTGTAATGGACACAAGAATGTGCAATTGATTTACCATATCAAATTGAACAGAATCTTCCCCGAAAAGCTTATAAACTATATATTTTTTGCACAATGTTGAATTATTAGCATTTTCTCCACATAAATACTTGGTGACCAACTTACTGGCTGCATTTTGAGGTAAAAAAGATCCACTTGACACCCAACTTGACGCTATCTAGTAAGTTATAATACAATTAATTGTTTTTTTTTTTTTTTTAAATCAATAAATTTATCAACCATTCACACTTGTATCTGATTTGTATATGGCACTAAACTGTTCAACATGGATTTCATGTGGTGTACGTAGGCTATTGGAGCCAAACTAATCTGTGCTCGTATTTTATTATTATATTCTGGGCGCATGGAGCACATAATGAAAAACATACAAGTTCCCATTGAATGACCTATGTAGTACAGTTGACTGTGATTCGTATGCTCCAATATATAGTCTATTGTAGCTGGAACATCATAGATCCCCATTTCATGAAAACTGAAACACCATTGCATGAACTAAACTGGTTAATAATCATGACAACACTGATTTCTGGCCTGTGCAAACATTTTTAACTGTCATATTTTACTGTAGTTTGTAAATTCCTAGTTAAAATAATTAGAAGTTCAACATTTTTACTGCTCACAAGCGGTTGTAAATAATTGTGTAATTTCATAATAAGAGTAAAAACACAATGATGTACTAACTACAAAGCTAGTAGTAGTATTTGTATTTACCTATATTCCATTGCATGAAATATTTACCTGAAATTCCAAAATTGCTCACTGTCTGGATTGAGATTTCTGTGAGAACGAGAATATGTGTTGCCTCTAGCATTTCCTAGCCATACATCAAAACCTTGATCTGCTAGTAGATAACCTGAACAAATTAAAAAGGATGTTCACATTATGTATAATGTTTAGCGTTTAGGTCTAAAACTGTAAACTAGGTAAATATTGTAATAACAGGGATGCTATAATGACCCTTTTAAACATATATATACGTCTTTTTGAACATCATCGATCATATATTGTATGTAGAACAAATTAATTTATGAGTAAATAGTATTCGTAATAGGAAAATAGAAATGCTTCTTAATTTTTACTTTACTGTGCTCCCTCCACAATTAATTTTTCAAGTCAATTACTGCATAAGCCATTAAAAAAAATTAATTTTTTTTAGCACTCGATGTTTTGGTCTTGAGACTACTTTTTACCTGAGCGACCTCATTGTTAATAAGTACTTACCTAATTATGGACTCACCCAGAGCTTTTGACGGTCCATTAATTAACCAGTCAGCAGAACTGGCCACGACACCGTGTTGTAGGTACACTGGAAAGTTCCGGAATTGCTTAACGTTCAGCCCGTGTGGTATTCTATGCACGTCCAACAGGTATCCATCTTTAGTTTCCACGACATGCGTCTCGGACGGGTATCCGTGACGTCGGATTATTTTCGGCTACGGTGGTCATTTTTTGTAAATGTTCGAAAAACACGTGTAAAATAGCCAAAAAGCCATCAAATATTGTTATTTTGAACTGTATTGTTCTACTTTGGTTTTGCAGAGGTCTTGCCGTCCTGGTATTATTTTTTTACAATGCTTATCAAAATATCTTTCTAAGTACAAAATTGAGTACAGACACGCTCGAGTTCCCGAGGTTGTAAATTTTGTTTTGCATTTTCTCATTATTTTTCATTGAAAGCACTTTTAGGGCGTATTAACCAGATTTTTTAAAAGTTTTTAGAGTAGGTAATTTCATGCCACATATTGAATTTTGTAGGTACTTTTCGGGCTTAGATTGGTTCCCATTCGAACAAAAATGATTCCGCAAACAATATTTATTAGAAAATCTGGTTAGAAATTTTCGTTGGCAATGTGGTACATTTTTTATGTTCATTAATGTCTTTATTATTAGTTTAAAATCCTGGCCCTTTATGACTAATTTTAGGTAGATTTGTGAGAGAAAAAAAAAATCTACACTTTAAATTTTTGTACATTAACTTTCAACCCTCTATCGTCTCTTCAACAGCTATTTAAGTGGAAGTGTGAAATTTAATTGTTTGCAAATTGCAAAAATAGTGATTCTTAAATAAGATAATCTAACAGAAAAAAAAAAAAAAGAATTAGATGTTAGGCTAATGTTTTTATTTTCTAAATTTGTACACGTCGGAATAAAATCCTAAACAACTTTACCGAAACACGATTCAAAAGTAAATTATATATATATATTATATTATCATGAGTTTAAACTAATAAAAATACTTAGTCCGTAGAGTTGAAAATTTGTAGGCACATTTATATTTTTTTAATACAAAAGTAATAATAATTGTAACCTCAGTAATTTAAATCTTACCACGGGTAACGACGCGTCCGGCAAGTACGACGCGTCTTTGGCGCAAGTCCGTGCGACGAAGCAGCAGAGTACTTGCAGAAAAATTGACAAGTTCAAACGCAAAATCATACTATTGATCGTTAGGAATTATGATTGAAATAAACTGGAAAAAAAAAAAAATACGACGACGACGGATTATTTTCGAGTTCAAAAAACCAAAACAATAAAATACACTGAGAGCGTTACTTACGACCGTACGACCACCACGGTAAACGGTTCAATATATAATACTCACCAACACGCAGCCGGCCGTACGATAAACGATAAACGATAATCACGCGCGTAAAAAGCCTTATAATAATTCTGAATACCGAGCCGTAATATCGTTTTTTTTTTTTCAATCAAAAATTGTTATTACTATTATAATCGTATTGTGCTCATCTTCTCCCGTTTTACCTACGCTGCAGCGATAATCGGATGACCCTTGCCTACCTACGTACTAATGTTTTTTAAACACCTGACCTATGTTATAATTATTAATTTATTAAAATATGTTTGTATACGTATTATTCGGTATTGGTACCACAGGTAGTATTTAGTAAGTATATGACGTATACGCGAGACATAATAATAGTTAATTTTTTACCTCGTGCGTCGGACTTACAGGGTGTTTAGCAGCCGAGAACCACTTTTTACGCTAGTCAGTCATCATTTCCCGGGAATTTCGGTTCCTTTAGGCAAACGTTTAAGTTCTGTAATACGTCGATCTTCTGCGTTACCGGGATTTGTTTTGAAAATCTTCTACTAAAAATATATATATATGTGTATACAATATAGCAAAATACGCATTATAAATATGACTGTTCGGTTAAAAAGTTAAACTCGACTTACCCATGTATTGTTTTAAATTATAGTACATATTACTGAGTAAAATAATGGATATGTTTGAATATAGGTTTTTGTTTATGTATGCAATTTTCTTACCGTTAGGTATCTAATAATTTTTAGTTGATCACAGTATGTAGAAAAGGTATGTCAGTTTGACACATATATTTTTAGATTCCTACTCAAGGTAACCAACTTACTTGTTTAATGTGTTTTAAGCTATTTTTACTCGTATTGATTTTTTTAACAACATTCATTTGAATTCCTTACTAACACAAGTAGGTAGTATATAATTTAGTCAATTTTAAGGGCGCGAATGTTTTCTACCACCCTCCGTTATACGTAATATATTGATGTACATTTTTTTGATAGTACCTAACACCTAACCCCCCACCCAATCAAGTTAAAAACTTAATTACTTAAAAAAGTTATGCAAAAATAAAAATTGAATTAAAAGTATGGTGTAAGGAGGTACACACATTCAATTCATATACATTCTTTTATAAGGTTCTATATTGTTTTAACTAATATGTATTTGCCCGTTTCGTAATAAATACATTGAACGCATATTTATAAGTGTATTTTTGTTGTTTTAAGATTTGTACCGGCAATCATAGGGAGGATTTGAGATACTTGCCCTGTTTTTCAACCTTTTTAATGTTTAAATATTTTAAGTGTTATTCTCGTGAGACTTATTTAGTTTTTAGAAAATTAAGATTCCCAAAAGTTTCAACGGATTTTCGCCTCTGCAACACATAAATAAGTATAGTACACGCTTAGTTCAAGTACCGTAGTGTTCCAGTATAGTTGTGCGAACAAAAGATACGCTGTATTAAACTACAATATAAAAAAAAACCAATTTATTTATCATAAAAAAACCCTAGACGTAGGTACTGTGCAAGATGCATGAGAAAAAGAGACCATTAATGTCAGGTTGAAAGTAAACACCTAAATTATGGTATATTCGTGAGTGAAAAAAAAAGATAAAATAGATATTGTATAACGATGTTTATTACATTGTATTATCATATATACATACACAGTAATAATACACGCCATTCTTTTTCTTTTATAATGTTTGTGGTACAACAGGTATATAAATGGGGTAGCCCAAGTAGTTACCATTAATATAAATATATTATGTTTTGAAACTAATTTTTGGAACACCACTTGTAAGCGTTATAAAACATCTGTATCCAAGGGGCGTGATCGCCTGCTCGGCCGTTTTGGGGTGTGGATGTGTTCAACCCGTACGTGTACGGCCACTGCCACATAAAGACGCTCCGTTCTGGGTGAGGCATCAGCGCCAAGTGTCTGCCATCTAACGAACATATGCCAGCTATTCCATCTGAAAAACAAAAACATTATTTTCAGGTAGATAGGCATACTGCACGTTGTGAAAACGAAGCATTTTAATCTAAATTTGTGTGTTTTTGGACAAAACTCTTACAATATGTAAAATTTTAAAATTATTTCGAATAATATATAACTGAAATCAAATTCCTTATTTTTTTTTCTGGTATAAAGCACATATATCAGATTGCCGAAAAGGCAAATAATAAAATTTAGTGATTTTGAAATTTTTGTCACTTTTGGCACATAACTCGGGAAATAATCAAAATATCAAATAAAATACACTAAAAACAAAAATCGAAACTAGTGTGCAGTATTTAACGAAAATATTAAAGCCTCCTGCTACCCATATAGGTGATTACAAATGTAGAAATTTCAAGCAGTTTTCCAAAAATATTTTTTGTTTTTGAGCCATAACTCAAGAAATAATCAATATTTAAACAAAAAATTCAACCAAGGTACCAACTCGATCAGAAAAACAACCGACTTAAAAATCTGAGCATTTTTACAAGTCAAAAAATTATTTGTCTATTAAAGAAAAAAAAAAATCATAAAAACAACACATTCTTTGCTATGATCAGAATCTAAAAATTACTTTGAAAATCGGAACAAGCTTAGTAATTTTTCATTGTTCCCCTCCCCCCCCCCCTAAATCAGGTTCTGGAATCGCGCCTGATGGAGAAGAAGAGATCCAAGGACGTAATTAGGAAATTTTTCTTGGGTTGGCACACTTAGTTGAGGAATAGGATACTAGGGTAGTAACACTTCCTACCCAGTGACTAATTAAGTATACACTATGTAAAATGCTAAAGAGTCACACTAAAACTTCCGTAAAAAAACTTAAATGGAGTCCCACTTAGAAAATAAAATTCAAATGTTTGGGGCTAAGTCCTCCAAAACCCACTGGCGGAAATGTATATTTCAAGCATTACGAATATTTCGTGTGTTGTCTGTAAAATTCACCACAGTTCATACAGTTAATAGCGTGTTTTTTGTGTATCATTTGTACAATGTACAACATTCAATCTTGAAAGTAAGACAAAATTTTGGAATTTAATATGAGATGTTATGAAGGAGGGCAAAATGTCAGAATCACAAAAATGTGAGATCTGCTAAGTTTTCACCATTATTTTAAGAATAATCAAAGTGTACACTAATGACACAATGACCTTGAATTTAATTTCAATGTTTTTTAATAAATGAAAATCACAATGAATATCAGATAATAGTCCACAGTCATCATGAATTTAATTTCAGCAATTTTTACATTTTGTACGCTCATAAAACAAAATGTTAATAGTTTCAAATTGTAGTAAAACATCAAACAATAATTAAACACAAAATGAAATTTCAATAGTGTACATGACTGTTAAAAGAGTAAAAAACTAAATTTAAAAAAATATCAGATTCTTGATTTTTTTTTATGTCTGAACGAGATCTGTTCTATAGACCTAATTTATTTTAGTAAAATACAGTTATGTACTTTTTTTTTTTACCAATGAAAACATTTTTTGGGCATTTAATTTTACAAATAACAATAAAATTGGCGACTAAATGACATAAAAAAAATTGTTGGGGTACAATTCTACTATTCTTAGGAAACCAAAGATTCTGAAAAAGTACATTGACTACCATTATAAGTACTAACTGATATTTTAGTATTTTTTAAAACATGTGAAACATTTAATATCTAGTTGATGACTAGCAAGAGCCTATCTGGAAAATTTTGTTGGGAGTGCAAACACATATATTTATATGGAATATTGATTATTTTACTTTAATCCCCTCTCAAATTTCAATTTATAATTAAAATTTCCCGTTCTAGAGAAGGATGATCACCTCTTTGCCCCCTTCAAGTAGTCCCTTGATAACAGGTAAAAAAAAATATGAAGTTCCACTTATTTACGGCATAATTTAACTAAAGTACCAAAACATAATCCCAAGACACTTACCTAAGTAAATAAAACATTGACCACATCAGAGTTATGGACTTATACTATCGAAAATTGTATCATACATATTATAATGTTGTGTTGATATAATATTGCTATTAGCTCTTTGGTTTATTTCAATATTGATTGAGACATTAGACACTAGATTAGTACATGACATCATTCTTTACACATTATAGACTACTAATAAGTAATAACTTATCAAAACCTAAAGGTGCACATTTTATACATTTTCAGTGGCTATTAAAAACAATATTATTGTTTATTAAAACAATTTTATATTCATTATTAATTGTATTTCTGATTTGTGTATAAAACTTAAATACATTTTTACTATACAAAACACACTCTCAGTTGTGCAGTTTGATTTCATGCTTAAAAAATTGCTACTATTTGACTTTAGCTGAACATAAAAATAATTATTTATCTGACATTTTGGATGTTTATTTTATTACATGATCAAAAAAAGTTTTAATAAATAAATTTTACATTGTTGTTTTGAATATTTTATTGACAAATCCCCTCTAAACTCTTTTACAAAAACAATGTAGAGCCTAATGGTAAGATTAATATTTATTACTTGGCAAAATAATTTATTAAATTTGCAATTTTTTATAAAAACTATAAGTTTAATACCAGGGTCGCTGCCAAAATTTGTATTGTTTACAACCTTCAACCTTATCTAATTAATAGTGTTTTAGGAATTATAAAAACTTTATACTAAAATGTACAAATCAGTAATAATATAAGAAAGAAAATTTACACACTTGTAGAACTCGTGAGAATTAAAAACCTTTAATTTTTAACAGTTTTAGACAAACTGCAAATTGAAAAAAAAATTAATGTTAACTTCATAACAGTAAATACTTAATTTTTAAAATATTTTAATGGAACGTTGTAATTCTATACCATATTAATTCCATACATATTTATTGCTTTGTTTCAAATATATTATTCTACTAAGTATTCAAGTTCACGGAATTTATTTATTAATTATTTTTTTTTAAGATTTATTTTTTCTATTTTTATATGTTATATGTTTAATATAACTTCTAAACTTGTTACAAAATTTAAATTTAAATTAGTCATTAGGTATAAAATATTTTTTTCACTCAATGCTTGGGTTTTTAAACATAATGATTCTTAAATCAGTATAAATAATAACAAATTTAAAGTAAAACTAAAATTTAACACTTACTAGGGGAACCATTAGGATTCATTGGGTATTTTTCAGTTGCCATATTTAAATCATCAACATATGTGATTGGAATACAGTTATTAGAAACAAGTGCATCTTTAACACTTTCACAGCGGAATTCAAAACGACCTGAAAAGTATTCAAATAATTAGTTACTATACAAAAATGTATGTTATTAATAATATCACATTATATTTCATAACAGTATTCTAATAAGAATGGGACGACTGACACATTCTTTTAAATTAAAAGTGGAAAACAAATAATACTGTCTTTTTATTACTTTTCATTATTTCTTACCATTCTTTAATTGAAAATACTAAGAGAGATGTACATGTAATGTGTACCCGTGACCTTCATTATGGCAAGTCAATTGGTTTTTTTTTCTGGCTGACCAGAGTAATCTTGTTAGATAAGCAATAGCATTTAACATTTACCAATAGCGTAATGCACTAAGTTCAATGCACAAATATCAACTAGTGTAAAATTGGCCTAAATGTATCAAAAAGAGTAACAAAGTACAGAGTTCTAAAGTCTGAGAGGTTACATAAAAGTGGAAATAAATAATTACAAAATATATCCAACTAGATTGAATTTTTTTTTTTTTACTATGAAATAAATAGTGGTCTAATCTATAAAAAAATAATAAATGCATTTAAATTACCTTCTGCATGTGCAATCCATACTCCAAGAATACTTTCATTCATATCTTTGAACATAATAGCTTTTGAAGGATTTATTTTAACTGTACTAAATCGACTTTCATAACGTCCAGACTTATTATGACACATTACAATCGGAGGATTTTCAATATTTAGAGAATTGTTTTCACTAATTTCACCTGTAGTAAACAAATTCAAACATTAAAATTATAAATAATTTCATTCATAACTGTACAATTAACTTATGATTTACCAACTAATCCAAGGCTACACATTAGTTGACATCCGTTACACACCCCTAAACTGAAAGTGTTTTTCTTTGCCATGAAACTTTCTAAGCTTTTTTTAACTTTAGGATGAAAAGCTAAACTTGCTGCCCAACCCTTAGCAGAGCCCAATACATCTAAATAGATAATAAAGTATAAATAATATTAGTAACAAAATATAATACTCATTCCTGTGAATTACATAATTTACCCGGAAAAAGTGTTGTGTTAAAATATTTAGTAAGAGATGTCATCAATCTTTTTGACCGTAGTATTGGAAATTTATTTTTTATTGCTGAAAAGTCAATTAATTTTTGATATTTGGTTATATAATACACATATGATTATATACTATAAAAAGAAGGCCTAAAAGACTACTCATAAATAGTAAATTACAATTGGTACATTAGCCCTTAGAAATAAATGGCCGACTATTAATAAAAATGTTATTTGCAACAAAAATAATTAACAGTTTTTATTAAAAACTGTGATAATACTGATAGCTTAAATGTGTACAAAAGGTATGAGAAATAACTAACTTGTCAAGTTGTATACTATTGAATAATAACCAAAATAAAAAAACTACGGTCAAAAGACCAACGACAACTCTCTCAGATTAAATATATAATTATAAATTATAATAGATTTACTAATAGCAAATTAAATTATCATAGTATATCATACCTCCATAACTAAATCCTCCAGGGAAAATTAAACCTCTAAACTGTTCAATATCAATGGCCCCGTTTAAGAGATCTTGTACAGTTATATCCCATACTTCAAATCCAGCTATAAACAAAGCAGCACTCATTTCTCTATCACCATTTGTTCCTTCTTCTCTAATAACAGCAACTTTAAACAACACATCTATAAAAAACAATCAAGTAGGTAAAATAATTTACATGTTATACAATGTTTATACAGCCCAACGCAAGTGGTTTTTGACACATTTATTAAAACTATATTATGACATACCTGGCAAAACAAATGAATGAGTTAATTCAAAATTACAAGAATACACTGGTCCAACTCGGTGCTCCAATGAATTGAATTCTTCTTCAGCTGTAATTTTATTTGATTGAAATTTTTCCAATTCATAACTTGTTCTCTCCCACATTTTGAACAGTTCAGTCATTTTAACATCAACTATAGTTTCTATTCCACTATTAATTACAATCTAAAATTGGAATCATAACCAATAATGAAATTCAATTGTTGTAACTAAAAGTCACGTCAGTAGTTTTATTAACAAGCAAGAAAAAATTATGTAGCCTCACTAATCATATTTTATCAAGTCAAAACTATATTCCACTTATTATTAATTGTTAATACTTAAGAATACCTAAGCTTTTTACACCGCCAATATTTTAAAAATTAATTCTTACAACTGTTAAAGTAATTATTATAAACAATTTACAATTTTATAACTGTAATTAATATTATTCAATTACAATACTTGTTTATACAATCTTACACGAGATTCTGAGCCGGACAACAAAGTTGTTCCAATACAATAAACAGGCACATTTATTTCTGAACAAACATCATTTACATATTCTTCATAAACTTCTAAAACCCAACCACATTCTTCAGCAAATAATATTTCTAGAGCACTGACACAACTTGCATGTTTAATTACACTCAAATCCACAAAGATCCCACAATATCCGGCAAAAGCCATTTCTAAGAGACATGTTATTAGTCCACCATCACTTATATCATGGCCAGACAAAATTTTTTTACCTAAAACATTTTTTTTTTTTTTAGTAATCAATTAAATAAAGTCAAGAATGTTTTTACTTTTTATTAGTTTTTGAATGGCTTTAAATGATTTTTTCAACATGCTTGGATCATCTAAGTCTGGAGCGTTATTGCCCAAGTGACCATAACATTGAGCTAATGCAGAGCCCCCAAGTCGTCGTTTACCTCCAGACAAATCTACTAATAAAAGATTGCTTTTCCCTTTAAGTGCTTGTCTTGGTCCTTTTAAATCAGGAGTAACTATTAACTTCACATCTTTGCACGGAACATAAGTTGATATAACTATAGAACCTAACAAACAATTCAAAAACAATATTTAGTACTTAGTAGGTACTATCAAATAACTGTATTAACTTTAAAAATCATTATTACCAGGGGCTTTAATATTTTGTTCACCAACTTTAGCTGCCATGCTTAAAGAATCTTTACCACCATCCACAGCTATTCCAAGTTGTTTCATTACGTCACACATAGCTTTACAGGCATAAAACAAATCTGCGCCTTCGCCTGGTAATTTAGCCGGCCACATCCAATTGCCACTACATTTAACATCCTGAAATTAAATACAATACATTTAAAAAAAAACATTTGATCTAAATACTTCAAATTTAAATAAAAATTTAGTATACTAAATTAGTATACTTCTAAACATGAAATCGGAGCAAACACCAAATTTGTTAATGATTCAGCTACTGCCATTCTGGCCCCAACACCTGCGTCAAGTAATCCTTTAATGGGTTGTTCACCAATTGAAGTAGCTATACCGACCTTTAAACATTATATTTACGCAATTTAAAAAAATAATAAGATTAAATCAATAAATAATTACTTATTATTATACTACCGTGTCAAATAGCGATACAACAGTAACTGCAACATCACTAAGTGGAGTATGTAATGGGCCAACACATTGCTGTTGAGCTATTTTCCCAGTAACGGAACGATCAACTTTACTAGTCAGATATCTTTTACTAGCTACAGATGGAAGTTTTAGTACCCTTTCCAATGCTTCATAAACAGTTATATTAGGTACCACAAAGGGCACATTTATTTTTGGTTGCCATGACTGTTCAAAAACTTTACGTGGCACTTTACACAATATCATGTCTAAATCCAAATTGACAGGATATTTTTTATGTTCAGAAATAGGATTATTATCTTCAGTTAATATAACCTTATGAACCACCAATGCAATAATGTTAAAAAAAAAACTAAACTAAAAATAATTAAAAAGATTTCACATTTCAAAAATATACCTTTCCATTGTTTACAACAACGCCAACAGGCAAAACTGGACATCGTTCTCTTAAAGATATTTTAAATAATAGGTCTAAATCCTTTTCTTCACAGAGAATAGCATTATTTTCTTGATACTCAGCGCCCCATAGTTCTAGAGCATTTATTGTAGGATCTCCAAGTTCAAATTTATTAGCATAAATTATAGCACCAACTGGTTCTACTATTTCTTTTAGCACATTACCTAAAAAAAATATGATAATAATTGGCAAATAAAATACTGCATCAATGAAAATCAATTTACAACTAATAATAGTAAATGTTTAAAAATGTATTAGTTTATTTATTATAATTTACCATTTCCACCAGCGCCTTGGTCATGAATGCTTAGTATGGGGTTATATTCGGGATTTTCTATACAAGCTCTAACAACTCTATTCATTTTCTGTTCCATTTCTGGATCACCCCTTTGTACAGCCTCAAATTCTAGACTTGTTTTATTTACTCCTTGAACTTGAAAGGAACTAGCTGAACTTCCACCTAAACCAATTCTATAAACAGGTCCTCCAATTTTAACAACTTGTAATCCTTCATATGGTTTAAGTTTATTGGTATGTTCTGCCAACATTGTTCCCAGTCCTCCAGTAAACATAATAGGTTTGATCCATTCGCGACGTTCATTATTAACCACCATGCCAAACGAGCGAACAAAACCACTAATCACAGGTTCACCAAATTTATTTCCATAATCTGAAGCACCGTTTGAAGCTTCAATAAGAACTCTAATAGGAGATGCAAAATTTGATGGATAAATAAATGATTTGTCTTCCCAAGGTAAATCATAACCTAAAACATAACATTTAATTTAAATAATTAATTACTTTTTTAGAATGTTCATGAATCTTTACAAAAAATTAAATTAAACAAAATATAATTATAAAAATATAAAATAAAAAATATAAAAATATAATATAAAATATATAATAATATAAAAATATAAATATAAAAATAAAAATAATTATAGTAAATATATTTAATATTGAACGAATATTCAACAGTCTACTCTACGTCTCTACATAATAATAGTTTAATCATACATTGGTAGTTGTAAACAAAATCATATTAATTATTTTGACGTTTAAAAAATTTCTAATTTTAAAATTAAATCTCAACTTTTAATCAATAAAAACTGTAAATTTAAGTATCAAAAACAATTTACCTGGAATGCACAAATTTCCTACACAATATGCTGCAGTAGCAGCAATACAAAATCCACCTCTACCTACAGCTTGAACATCTCTAATTCTTCCTCCAGTGCCAGTAGTTGCTCCGCTACAAAAATGTTCCTTAAATATTCTACTTTTTACGCGTAATATAAAAACCAAATACTTACCTAAATGGCTCAACTCCAGTTGGAAAATTATGAGTTTCAGCAGTAAACACCAAATTTAAATCTGATAGGTTTGAAGCATAAAAACTAGGTTCCGATGGTTTTGTTGGTGTTATTTGTTTAACTTGGAATCCACAAATAGCACTGAAGTATAAAATATATGATTAAATCAATTAAAACAAAAATTACTTAAGTTACAATTGATTCCTACTGCCTCCATCTATCTTATGGGCAATAACGGATAACCTAATGAAAAATGTTGGTGTTTAGGTTAATATTATATATTTAACTAACACAAAAGCCTAATTATAAGAGCCAGTGTATTTATCTTTTAAGAGTTAATAATAACTAAAATTACACACCTGCTATTGTCATTAAACTTTATAACGTTATTAGGGTTTGAAAAATTTTGTGTTTCAATTATCATGTCTAATAATGAATTATTCATTGATTTTCCATTTATAATTAACTCACCCTAGAAACAAATATTGTTAATTAATTTAAAAAAAAAGTTATTACAAGAAGAAAATACCTTAAAAAACCAATGGCGACTATGCTCAGAATTTGACTGAGCTAAATCAAAACATTCTACAGAAGTTGGATTTCGTTTGCATTTTACAAACATGTTTGTATAATTTTCAATATCCCATTCATCAAATGCCAAACCTATAATTATTTTAAACATATATTATGATTATGTTGTTAAATTGTTATAATATATTGTTGTAATATATAAAATTGTTTTAATTTATTTACGTGAAATTAAAAACTAAAAAATGTATGTATAATAGGTTTTTGATTGATTTATCAAGTTTACTTCATGAACATCAATATAAAATACTTTTTATTGGTAATTAAGTAACAAATACCTACATAATTGAATTGCTTATAATATGGATGAGTTCTCAAACTCTTCATACCCTCAAACAACTTAAACATGAAAAACTTCAAACAGTATGTTTTATTTTTATCTAAGAAAATATAATTATTGGATTTTTTAATAAGTATTTTAATTAAGTATTCTAAAAATATTGATTTAGGTAACTAGATATGCTAAAGAAATTAGAATCTATTTTTTTTTTAAATTTTTCAAATGTATTAATAATTGTTATAAAAATTTTAATTAGAATTGTAGTTAAAAAAACACATCTTTGTAAAACAATAGCTTTTTTGTTACGCTCAAAATCTAAAATGTTATAAAGGTAAAAATAAAAATTGTACTTAAAGTTTGCAATTTAAATGTACAACACACATTTTCATACCTAATAAAAACAAATTTTTAATTTTATCAATTTACAAAAAACAAGGGAAACTAAGAACCTTATGAGTAAAATACATTGGCCTAAATTAGCCCAATTAATTGAAGGACAACAAGTTGAAAGTTAAAATTAAAAATTGAAGTTGAAAATAAAGTAGAGACGGTTCAGTACCTTTAGTTTGGTACACCAGCAAACAAAAATATTACTAGCTATAAAATGGAAAATTTGATTTCATCAATCAACCATTCAAGAATACAAAAAAAAAAAAAACTGAATGCTGTAAAATAAACATATAATTTCACTTTAAAAAAGGTTTAAATATTCAATAGACCAGCAATGCTGTTTATTAATTAGATTTATTTTGATTAAATTCACTATGAATTAGTTTTTACAATAGTTTATACTAACAATTTTTAGCAAAACAAATCCTTTGATAGATGATAGTTTAATATAAAAATTGTTTGCCAGTAACTGTTACTAAAATATCACACAAATATCAAATTAATTCTTCAAAAATGACAAACATAAGTTTTTAAGCTATCAACAATCTTAGTATCTCCACTACTTCCAATATTTAAGATGTCTAGTTAAAAATGAAATTTAAAAATATACCAACCAAGCTTAGTGTTAACTTCTGCCATGGCTTCAATACCTCTGCTAAGCACATCAACTTCATACCAATTTTCTTTAGTCTCTTGAATTTCAAATGATTTTAAAGGAGATGTGTAAACCGTTTCTGTCATTTTATCGTATAAAACGCTAGTCAACTGTTAATATTGTAAAAAAACAAAAACATAATTTTAAATAAAATTAATTAGTTATGTGTGCCAATATAAAACCTGATCAATCAATTTGGCAGTTATCTTTTGACAATCAGTAAATGTGATTGAATAGCAAGTAGACTTTTCAAAACGAGTAATAAAATTCAAATCAATCGATTTGCAAATTGACAAAACATTACTCGAAAACGGTGTGGAAAAATTCAACCTAAAATGAATGAATTTCACTACGCTTAGGTATACCAGTATTATAAATAAGAAATCTATGTTACCTAGGGCCAATTTCTATCAAAATACCATTGGATTTTTTCTCCAAACATTTTCCTTGCAAAGTCCCTTTACGATCCAACGGGTTCGTCAACAACCATTCTAATTTTTTCGATTCCTCCGAGGACAGTTGTCCATGTTTGCCAATGTCTACATAATAGCACTGCACGATTTGGACTTCTGATATATTGTTGTTAGATATAAATTTAAGACGCGAAATATTTTGAGATTCGCGAATCGGCAAATCGTAAACTTCACGAAAATACTGCAAAATAGTCATCCTGAAATTGATCGTAAAAATATCTTATTTAGTTCAAAAGTAACGGGATATAATGTTATAATGTTTGAGAGATTTTATCTCTTAATAGGACGTGTCCTACCTGTAATACAAATATTAAGTACTTTCTTAAAAAAATATTTTTCCCCACAAAAAAAATCGACTATAAATCGACCGATATTTTGGACAAAACCCAAAAAAGTTACTAGGTCGTCATTAGGTTCAAAAACTGTAGTGAAAACAATGAAATTCACGGAGAAAGGTAGTAACAAGTAATTGTAAGGCGTTTGAGATTCATAAAAGCCGTCTCGCCATGTGATTTATCCACGCGAGTCTGGACCTAGAGGTCGCGAACAAGTAACAACAATGTACAGAGCGCAGCAGACGGTCACAGACAACTGCGGTTCGAGCAACAGGTATTAAACGAACTCGGAAACCTTTTCAACGCTCGGAACAGTTGTCCTTTCCCAGGGTATTCTATCCCTTATCTAATTCCTTACCATGTCTGTGACACAGTTGCGACTCCCGAAACAGATAACACAAGGACCAAAATTGACTGGCGGGAAAATACTGATATTCAGTGGAGACAACAACAGATAATTGGAAAATTTAAGTACAGATACCCATCCCCCCTATGTAGGCCTGTGGTTTAAGTCCCGTTTAAAAACATAAAATGCATTAATTTGTGCAATATTGGTCAAGCAACATAAAATAATACGTAGTGGCTAATATACATGATATTATACAACATATTATCATAAATTATAAATAAAAAAAAAATATGATCAAATTATTTAAAATCCACTTATATTCTGCAAATTGCTGTTTATCATAGGGGATTTATTCATTCGGATAGGATTTGTGATTACCTTCAGACACCGGATTTTGAGACACGGATCAAATTTACCAGTTACACTTTAAACAATACAATAAAAATTAATTATAAACTAACTAAAGAACAAATTTTGTGTAAGAAGGACATAATATGGACTATATTATAATATTATGGACTATGGTTTTATTCGAATATCAGAAACGTATTAATTATACTTTAGGAGTTTGTAGGATAATCGCGATGGCATGTCGACAATTGATATTTCTAAACCATACCACTCATGATTCCAACAGCAATTTATTTTCACCAACCATGCACTATATAATTTACACATGGAAATCTGTTGTAAGAGGCATGTAATCTCTGATTAAGCACTGCGTTAATCTACAGGTCAATGGTTAATTTATAGACATTTGATACAATTGAAACATTATGATAAATTGTGGCAAATACAATAAAATACTCTAGTTAAACAATTTTCTGGCCTTCTTGAAATAGACCTTTACACATTTTATGTACGATAAATTACTGCGGTAAACTTTGGAAAACGGCCATATTTATAGGAAAAGTAAGTTTTTTCAAATATTAACTTATATACGAGAATAATTCTTTCAATGTGTTCTAACTAATTAGATTTATCAAATTTTATATGAACCGTGTTCAATTTTTAATGGTCTTTGACTAATTTTGACAAGCGTCTCTCTGTAATTTTGAATAACATATTAATTTAAAATGTAAGGAATACGCATTAAGAGAATGAAGTTTGCAGAACTGAAAATATTCAACATAAATGATTTGCTTTTAGTAAAACATTAATACTTAAATGTATTCGATCACAGTTTTTTAGCTTGACCAATTGCACACATCCATGGTAAGTTTACTGTTGAGGTATTTGTGTTTTTTGAAAAAATATTTTAAGGTAACTATTTGGAATGCAGTCACGCATACTATGTAACGTGGTCATTAAATGCCCTATCCTAACACAACACATCTGTTGGAATGAGTAAATGATCTAAGTACATTGATTTATACAAATTAGCAATTATTTTTTTTATTTTATAATCATATATAATATGAATATCAAATCTATCAATGGGTGAAACAATTTAAAAATTAGTAGTACTTAAGTTTTAATTTCTAACTATAACTATAACTAACTATAAAATCATGAACATTAAAACAAAACAATTACTCGACTAAAAAAATAAAACTATAGATAACAACAAAATAAGAAAAATTTTCTTCTATTATAAGAATACATTTAAAGAGGCTATATTTAATTGATGCATTTTAACTTTAGAAAAGGGATTTCAAATTTTCTTGGAAAAGCGTTTAAACCTTACCACCTCCACTACTAAAAAATTTCAGTTAGAATAAAAAATAAGGTTTACTGGTAAACAGAACAAATATGACAATTATATGGTACATTTAATAATCACACTCAACGCAAAACAAACGGTCCAATAAAAATGTACTTACCAGGGTCGTACCAAAATCCGAGTAATCTGGGCTATTACTCCGTGCCCGGCTCTTTTTTTGGCGACAAACATTTTTTTTTTTTTTATAAAAAGTTGCTGCCTTCATCATATTAAATCTAGCAAATGATTCTAACCTTTGAGTCTCACACATCCCAGGGATGGTGCTGTATACTACCTAGTAATTGCATGAACAAAAGTGATAATGGAATTGATGATGATACTTACATTTTCTAATTTACTTTGTATACATGAAACAATTGATACCAATTTATATAACCCTCTACAGATTTAAAGTTGTGTTCATAACAAATATTCAAATTAATAATTATGATACAAAACCACTGTTTAGTTAAATTAATGTTAAACTATATTAATGAAAAAAAGAAAATATTTTTAGATACACATGTACAATAAATGCACAAAATAAATTTCAATAGTGCATCTTACACTTACATATAATATTTATAATATAAGCTTTTATGAATAATGAAATCTATTTTATACTTGAAGGTCAATAGACATGATGTGGATAGCTTATCTTTAATACTTTTATAAAACTACATTAAATATTCAGATCATTAGTGTTATTCTACAATACTTACTATATTTATAATATGAATACATACATACAGATGTTGGTATAAATTTACTTAAGTAAATATTATGTAACATGGTAATATTTTAGTAGGTAAGAATAATTTATATTTAATTCCGTATAACTAAATGAAAATACTATTGCTAAATTTGAAGTATAACAATAATACATATCAATCTAAAATACTCTTAGAAATATAATTTAAAATAAACGGTAAGTAGGTAATTTATTTAAAATAACTAACTTATTTGAAGCTCATTGATATATATTATATCATTA
The DNA here is from genome assembly GCA_017140985.1 of Hormaphis cornu. Taxonomy (NCBI): domain Eukaryota; kingdom Metazoa; phylum Arthropoda; class Insecta; order Hemiptera; family Hormaphididae; genus Hormaphis; species Hormaphis cornu. The sequence goes on along the minus strand of CM029363.1, from coordinate 8,866,552 downwards.
GTTTTTTAATGATTTCTAAAATGTAATTAAGTTAAATACCTATACAATTTCATTATACTACTTACATAAATTTATATCCAATATTGTTTTAATTTTAAATTGTTATAAATACTTATGTTGCTTTTAGCATTAAAAATGAAAAATATAGAAAAATGAAAATTTTTAACACAAAAAAATTTTTTTAGTAAAAAACTATATATGTATATATATGTTATATATGTTCTTCAGATACAATTTTGTTGAGATTAATAAGGCTAGCATGACATGCTAAATATTTTAAGTTTAAGAACTTTGTTCATCCTTAAATAGTAGTGATTGGTGTTCAAATGTGTTCTTGCTGTGTAAGTATTATAATTGAATATTGATCGCAATAATCAATATATTTTGTTTGAGTGGTTACTAGATTATGTGCATTGCCATTTGTAAAACCTTAAAATTAGCTATACAAACATAAACAATATATTTATAACTTTAAAGTTAAAACAGTTAAAACTCTTAATAAAAAACTAGGTTATGACTAGTTTCACCAAACTTCTACAAGGTACAAAAAACAACCACACCTTTACAAATTAAAAAAAAACAATAACAATGGCATTTATAGGCTTAAACAAAATAAAAAAAATTTATTTATTTATAGTTTTGTAGGAAAAAATTGGTTACTCACAAAGATTAAAATAATAAATGAGATTTTTCAGTACAATAATGTATAAATCATTACTTTCAAAGCCACAGTATAAATTAGCAGACAATTATAAAAGTTTTGTATTGGTATTACTTATTTTTACATTTTTGTTACCATAAATTGCTTTAATTAATGGTTTGAACTTGTTTTATAAAATTTGGTCCTTTAAAATAATTAAGAATTAAGTATTTAAGTTTTCAAAAATAATAACAAGCCAAAAAGTGTCTGATACATACATACATACATATATTCTATCTGCATTATTTGTATTGGCAAGATAGTCTTTCCCTCCCATGTATCAGATCTAATTTAAATGAACACAATATCAATACAACTGATTACACAGTAATAAGGGGTTTGATTTCCTTGTGCACAACATAAAATTTGTACTTGTTACCAAAAAGACCCCATATAACAGCAACATTTTCAATAATTACATTAAAAGGTATGGTACAAAGTGCTCCTATTATGAAAAGTGTAAATTTGAAAAAACCGTAACGATATAATGAAAAAGATTTCACTACACCAAATATGTACATGTATATATTAACTCCAGCTATGAATGCACACACAAAATCCATAACTGCAGGACATGGAATTGGATAATATCTGGCTAAAACTAAATTAGATGTAGACAGTGGTAACGTCATCCATGAATAACACGATAATGCTAACCAAATTTTTGTTTTTCTAGGTATGGCTGCTGAATGGACAACTAACATAATACCTTGAAGCCAACGTTTACGCTGTTGAATGAAGTCCCACAAAGAAAATGGTGATTTTTCCCACATCTCTCCTTCCACAAAATTGAATGTGTAACCTTCTTTAGCAGCTCGCATGGCAAAAAAGCAATCTTCTGCTATTGATCCATCTAAACCATTATCAAATGAAATATGACGTTCTGCACCTACCTAAAATAAAAAATGAACTTGGTATTAATACAAAAATGTGGTTTACTTGGTGGTTTTATTGAATTTTAAGTATTCATATCTGACTTATTTATTCTTAATTCCAACACAAAATTATAAAATAAATAAAGTACTATAGATAAAATAAGACACGCGTTCTAAACATAAAGACTGCCACCTATAATAACGCTAAGAATTGAAGGGGTAAATAGTGAATGCCACAAAAACCATAGGGCCATAGTGAGGTTGTGGGAGTTGTTGATATATATTGATTTTGATTATGAAGTTTTAAAAAACTAGAGAATAAATAAAGATAGATAGGTGTACTTTTATCTCAAACCAAATGAGCACCAGTTGTAAAAATCCTGTAAGTTTACTTTTGGCAAATAAGATATTTTAACAATTACCTTTAATAATTAATTCTTGTGTATAAACTTTAATAATTCATAACGGAGAATATCTTTTTTTATTTTGAGTCTTTATTTTGAGTAAAACCAACTAAGAAAATAATTTTAACTAAATTTTTGTTGTTTAAACCATCACTAGCAAGGTTGGCATCACTTTAATCTTATAATTAAGTTCAAACATAAAAGAAATTAAAAAATTGCTCACTGTCTATATAAATTATAATCAGTACCAGTATATGTATAGCAAAAAATTTTAATTGTTACGTAGTAAGTTACTACAAAAATGAATAAATATAAAAAAAACAAACTATAAAATTGTATCTATTTGTAAAATTATTCTATATTCAGCAACAATAAATTAGCAATAAAAAAGTATCTAAAAAAAAGTTTAATATTTTTATAGCATTTATAATCCACTCAGATATTTTAAAAGTAATAATTAAATTTGTTTTAATAATGGATTCTGATTAACAATTTTAACTTTCCAACTATAGAAACTTACTTGAGTTACAACATATGAACCTTTCCAACTCAAAAGTGGCTTATGAAACATTGAAAGCTGCATGCGAAGTTTACCCATATCATCAGCTACTCTGAAACTATCTGCTAAAGTTGTAAACCAATTTACAACTTCTTCATTTGCATACGTTATCAGACCCTGGCCAAAATGATGTTTGCCATCCAAAACAAAATTTAATACACCTCTTATAGAATTTTCTGTCAACAGAGTTTCTTCATCCAAATGTACAATCCAATCACATTCAGCCAGAATATTTACATTGTCTTCTAAACAATATTGAAGAGCTCTTGATTTAAAAAGAGCACCAGTCTTTGTTTTGTATGATTTAGGTACAATCACTTCTCTAATTCGTCTATGTATAGGAAGACCAACAGTTTTATCGGTCACTACTTCTATGATAAAATTTTCTAATCCTAAAAAAAAAAAAAAAAAAATAGAATAAACTTAATTATTAAATGTCAATAAAATGTGTTACCAGTTTCCAGACATCGAGCCATATTACGAGCAACATTTGCTTGGACTAATTGTGGATAATCTCCTCTTGTAACAATACGTATACATATAAACGGAGCCAACAAAGGTGATCCTTTCAGGATAACTTTGTCTTGAAAAGCGTTGTAAAGTGTGAGACCACCAAAATTTAACAGTACTTGAGGCAACGGTAGAAAGGTCAAGCATCGTAGTAAATATAACATGAAACACCAAAAAAAACCATAGCGCTCCCACGGATCAAAGTTAAACGTATTTTGGGCGTCTGCAGATAGTTTAACACCTCCTGACCAGATTTCAAATACTGTTATTACAAACACCAACAAGGCACAATGAAGTAAATGTTTGGCCAAACTGCTTAACATATCTGTAAAATCAAAATAATGGTATATTTGATAGATTTTTTATTACAGATCTTTGGAAATCTAGCCTTGAACATGGTGACACATAAGTCAGACACCATTATTTTTGACTTACCTATGTTCTTGACTACAAATGTCACAAACTACGTATATTGATAAGCCCTATTCAGTTGAAAAGCAACCGAAACGGATCTTATAGCGAGTTCTTTTTCTGGATCACAAAAGACTTAAGATTCTTGTTGTTACAGTCATAATGATTTGTTTGATATTGATTTCATTAAAATCGAAAAAAATAAAAAACGCTTACACCAAGCGGCTAGCACTAAATAGGTAAACTTAAAACACGAAAAATATAATATTCAAGTAGTAGCTAATACAATAATAATAAAAATAATAGCAGGTAACACCACTTTTAACTACTCACTATGTTAAGATGGAGTAAAAAACAACGTTTAAACAAATATCTACACCATATTAATTACATGTAAAATATTTTCTAAAAAGTGTAAAAAAATAATGTAATTTGATTATTCGGTAGATTCCGCCCATATACCTGCGGTACCAACGTTACGGTGCGTAATTCTGTTATAGACTTGGTACCCGTTATTATTATTCTAGAACGGAAGGAATATTGTATCAAAATGTATAAACCACAGAACATATTAATAATAGGCATATAAATATATATATGATAGCATTATATATTTATATATATATATGATAGCATAATAGAATCGACGATATCTTTGAGACTAAAAAATAAAATCCAAGGATTTAAAGATTTGGAGAAAGATTAATATCTTTTATCTAATCATTGATTAAATATACCATAGACCAAGCCGGTGGATAGATCC
>CM029363.1:8816867-8862320 GCA_017140985.1 Hormaphis cornu | reverse complement strand
ACCTTGCCATAGAACTTATCATAGTCTTAGATTATACTATAAAAAAATAATAGCACAGATAACTTGAAAAGTTTCTGTTCAAGCACGGTATCTTCTCTACACTATGAAGCCTATATAGGCTTCATACTCTACACCGTGTGTTCAAGTTATCTGTGCTAATCATAGACATATATTGTTTATATGTCTATGGTGCTAATCACGATATTAGAAAAGTCTTCTAAAACCGTGGTACCTTAGTATCAAGGCACAGAATAGATAAAATAAATAACCTTGCCTTAGTATAAGCACAGATAATATAAAACTATAAGTTATATTATATTATATAAGTTATAAAATATAAGTTTTATCTTATCTGTGGTATAAGCACAGATAGATTAAATAAGGTCTATGAAATATACCGTATATTTAATCAATGATTATTCTGTGCCTATATGCTATTTTAGTGATAATGTGATAATGTGAATTGGTATCTTTATAGTGCTCTACTATACATATTATAACCACAGAACTATAGAGTTTTTTTTTATAGTAAATTTTAGTAACTATTTAATAACAACATAATTCAGAATACACGAAATTTTGATAAAAATTTAAATTTCTATTCGAACTCCCATCTACCTATTCATTGTTGTTGTGCACAGTGTTAGATTCTTTAATTCACATAGTAATATGGCTACACACTTTCGCAGTAAGTATTCAAGCCTTATTACCTACATAACTCAGGGAGGCGCCGAAAAAGTTTAGGTATTATAAAGTAATGTATAACCAGTGGATACTGCCATCCCCTTCATATGTCCTAACTTGCCCTTTATTCATAACATAAGGTAATTTTGTTAATTTTTCCGTTATTTTTGTACAAAAACTTCCATTTTTAGTTTAGAAATGTCATCACTATCTGTGGTTAAAAAATGTCGAAATTGGCCATAAAAATTTCGGTTTACTGTCGTGTTGAAGTGTTGTTTATAATTAAAATTTATTAAACAGATATTGCAATAAAAATAAGTACTATGTACTTAAAATACAAATTATTATCTAATATAATTATATAAATAATCTTAATATTTTCCACCCGCTTAAAAAATTAAGTTGGTAAGAACTATGAAGTCCTCTCTCTCTGTTTGTTAAAAGATAGAAATGTGTTCAAAATTTTTGTATGGTTTGGTATTTAAAAATAAATAAATAGCTAATTTATATTTCTTTAAATATGTTTTTTATAGCATTTATATACTTTGATGTTTAGTAAAAGTATTAAAATAAAATGTTTATGTTAGGGCAAGTGATTGGCAAAAATCTATCCAGACATTTGCAAAATAGAATATGGCCATCTTTCATGTCTACATTACCCAAGACACAACTTGAAGACATACAATCTTCACATAATGGTAAATTATCGTTTATTCCTAGTAATCATTTGTAATAATTAATAAACTTTTAAAACTTGATTATTAGAAAACAAATTTAGGTTGTCTAATCCAGATGCTTTTGATGTAAAAAATATGGTCAAGATAAAAAATCTCTTTGAAGCCGGTGTTCATTTTGGTCATACGGAAGGAACATTAGACACTAGAATGAAACAATATTTGTATGGTAATAGATTAGGGCATCTAATCATCAATTTAAATCACACCAAAAGACTGTTACAGCAAGCTCTCAATGTTACTGCACACATATCATACAGGTAGATAAAAATAAATAATTTTTGTGATTTTATTTATTATTTTTTATATGTTAATCTATATATTATAGGGGCGGAGTTATATTATTTTTGTGCCAATCACCATTAAATTGTTTGACCGTTGAAAATTGTGCTAAGGAATGTGGCGAATTTGCTCATACAAGATATTGGCGCGATGGCATGTTTACAAACTCTACTAGAATATTCAAAGCAGAAACAAGATTGCCAGATTTATGCATTGTATTAAATACCTTGAGCAGTACTTCTAAAAGCAGTAGTGGACAACACAGTGTGCTTTCGGATGCTGCAAAAATGTTAATACCAACTATTGCCATTGTAGATACAGATGCCAACCCTAATATTGTTACCTATCCGGTACCTGGCAATGATGATACACCAAGTGCTATAAGTCTGTATTGTGATTTATTCAAAAATGTTATTCTTAAAGCTAAGACAGTTAGAAAAGAAATGTTAAATAGCAATAAAAATTCATAAATATAAAAATAGAATTTTATTTAGAACAGTTGTGAATACAAAATATTATAAGATTATCATTGAATTCAAATTCAAAAAAGATTAACATTCAACTAAAGTTCATTAACAATCTTTTAACTTTTTTACTGATTGTCTCGCAGTTTTTGAATAATTTTGTAGCCATAAAGTTCATATAACCTGTAAAATATAGTTCAAAAATATAGTTAGTCTTTTTATAATAGTAAAAACATAAAATTTATATATATATATATACTATATTTATATGTATATTGGTAGACTATAGTATGCCCAAATATATATATGGCTTTTTCATCCATGACTGACTATAGTACAAACTTTTACATTTGTATTGTGACTTTGACTTTGACTATAGCTGGTTATAGATTATGTGATAGAACTTAAAGCTTAAAAATTTTGAACTTTGTGATAGTTTTTGTGTAAAAAAAATAAAAAATTTCTGTATAAACAAATAAGATCTGAAAATTTAACACAAGCCCATTAAAACAGTTATTATTAATTATTAATAGCATACTTTTTCAATTTTGAAGTTTCAAATTTGAGACTCCTCAAAATACAATTAAGAGTCCAACAAAACATTAGAGGTATTGAACGTAAAAATTGGAGCATTCCTTATACCCTTAAAAGTGTTAGTTAAGGTTAAATTTGGTGACTGTTGAGTTAAGTTGTTTCATATGAGAATATTTATTAGATTTTCTAGACATTTAATTGCGTTTTCTCCACCTTTGTAAATACCTCTCCTCTAATAAACCAATAAAGTTATATGATATCAATCTATCTATGATAAAAAAAAATCAAAAATCATCATTTACATAAATGATCATCAGACAACGTATATGTATATAATTCAATGTTCTATAAAAAAGTAAACTTAAATAATGATATTATTGATCAGTATATAATAATGACCTAGTAATTTTAGTGTTAGCTTAAATAGTTGATTATTTCTTAACTGTGAATTTTGATAATAAATATAGATTTTATAGGTTAACATTAACCTTTCATTTGTATTGATAAATAAAATACAAACTTTCTTTTGAGACACCTTGTTGTTATAATTAAAATTTTGCAGTTATGTCACATATTTTTATACTTAAAATATTTGAACAATAATTATTTTATAATATGTTACATCATCTTGCATACAAAAATATAATGGTCTTACTTGTATGAAATCACAGGGTAATATACTGTAAAATATATTAATGGAATAAGTGGAAACTTTGCCATCCATGATTCGCTTAACTTATTAGCAATTGCTATGCACGACAAATAACCACATCGTTCAGCACTCATTCTATTATCTGTAGGTGAATGAGTACGTCCGTACTTCTACAAAATTATTTAATAACACAATAATTTTACATTGAAAAATTAAAATGTTAAACTTAATTCAAAATAGCTATTGACTTACTTTACCAGGTTGTTCTGTGAAACTTTCTTTAAGAAAATTACTAAAAACAGGACCTGGGCATAAAAGAGTTACGTGTATATTACTGTGTACTTTTTCTCGACGTAAAGCTCCAAGGTAACCCTTTTAAAAAATGTTATACAAATAACAGTTAAATAAAATAATAAATTAGTGTATGATAAGTTATAAAATAATATATATGTGTCCAAAAATTGTTTATACACTATGATTTGAAATGAGAAATTTAAATTTAAAACATATTAGATAATACCATAATCATGCTAGTCAAGAAATAGTTAGTATAAAATACTACAATTTTTAGAAAAAAATAAATGGTAGAACTGGACAAATAACAAAATCAAAGATATTTACTTTAGTTTTTTTAAAGGGCCTGCATGTGCCTATTTATTAAGAAGCAAAGTACAGGAAATTTATAAATCTTGTTGTTACCGTTCAATATCTTTGTGTTAGTTGTAAATGATTATTAGAGCAAGCATGGTTCAATATGTGTACTCCTTCATCTCTCTCGTCATAGCAAATAGTTTAGAATGTTTCTGTCTATACTGTCAATTTTCCTATTGTTATCGACTAGTAATTTTGGGTTCATTACTATATCTCAGTATAGATGAAATACTAATCAATTGATTTAAATTTGTCGAAACAACTTTTAAGCAACTAGTTTTTCTTGTTAGCAAAATATTTTTTTATTCAATCCTTTCAAATTAATTATAATAAAACTTGAAAAATTATTAAAACAAGTTTGCATAATTTTTGATCATTACATAATAATTTGTATTCAATTACTATTTTATCACTGAAGTTTAAACATATCATAAAGTAAAACAATTTTATTACATTTATTAACTACCTATTTATTTTTCTAAATTCATATATTTATCTTTATTTATTGTTTTAACAACTATGATATATAACTGTTACTACATTTTTTAGTCAACATTTATTACTATCCCGAATAATCTTGAAGATAACGTACGTCTTTGTTTTAAATTAATTTATAATACCTAATATACAATAGGCACAATAAAAAAAACTAGGTAATCAATTGTATTATAAAGTTGTAAAACCACTTAAAATAATTACAATTTGCTTACATGAAGTGCATGTTTAGTTGCATTATAAGTAGCAGAAAATGGAGCAGGTACAATGCCTGCAATACTAGAAGTAGCCACTATATGACCATGTCCAACTTGATTGAAATATCTCACTGCAATTCTTGATAAATTAATAACAGAAAAAACATTCAATGCAAACGCTTCATGATCAACTCCAAGTTCAATGTCTTCCCATACAGCACGCTGTGAACGTCCAGCGTTATTTACAAGAATGTTGAGCTATTTAAAAACAATAGGCATTAAATTCTTCACAGTCACAATTAAATGTTTAAACATATCTGTCACATTATTTTTATTTAAAAAAACTAAATAGTTTTTGAATAATCAAATCAATGAATTGAAAAATATTGATTAAAAAATAAGTGCTATAATTTAAAAAATGGATCTTTTTAAGTCTTTATTAATAGTCATGATAAAATTGTATTACCTATAACCAATTTAATAGCCTAAAATTTAAAAATCAAAAGGATGATTGGAATTACACATAAAAACAGAATATAAAAAGAAAAATTTACACAAATAATAATGCTCTTTTAATTATTAAGGTTTTTTTTCAGCTTATTAGTTTAAATTTCACACAAATTTACCAATTATTTGTGCAATTCTGAATTGAAATTAGTTAATATTTTAAAGCAATAAAATATAGTATCTACTAGGTAATTTACCAAGAGAAAATTGAAAAAAGTAGCTAATACAATTCGTTATTATTTATTTAACTTGCCTGAAGCAGATATTTAACAGTAGTTAAACAGTAATTAAATTATGTAACACATTATAAATAAGCAGTTTATCATTACTTTTTCTTGTCAATTATTGAATAGCATTATTGAATTTGTAGACATATTTTATACTTAATTGTTAAACCTATTTCATTAAAGTTGTTCAAGTTAAATTATTAAGAGTTGAGCTATTTATATATAAGATTTACACAAATTTAGAATTTTAGGTTGGGTTTTTAATTTCATAATTCTTGTCGACATAGATGGATGTCAACTTAAAACTTAATATTGTTATTATACTGTACATTTTTATTATTTATCCTTTGAAACTAGGGTAAGGACAAAATTTACCTAAATGGTCATTAAACTGGCCATGTTATTCAAACCATAACTTTTGAATATTTTACTAGCTTCCTAAAAATAACACGTAGATATAAGTGTTGTTACTAATTTTTACAATCAGAATTTTTGTTAAACCATATTCAACTATTATTTTACATGTTAATACAAACAATTTAAAAAATAGCATGGAGTATCTTAAACTGTTTTTAAAAGTCTTAAAATAATTTAAAATTTAAGATAGAATTATGACTAGATATTTTGTTATTTAGGTACTATTCATACTTTGCCAAAGTGATTAATGACATTATCAAACCACGAAATATGTTTTGATATATTAGTAACATCCATCGGTAGTACAAGTACATCATTAGCAGTTAACTTTCCTTGGCTTATCTCTACAAAAAATATATTAAAATATTAGGAACATAATCGTAACAGACAGTTGAATATCATGGTTCCATAAAATATTTGATTTTAACAAATATTACCAATACAACGATTTTTGACTTCGTGTAATTTATCTTTGCTTCTAGCAGATAAAACAAGTTTAGCACCATGTTTAGAGAGATTCAATGCAATTTGTTCTCCAATCCCACTAGAAGCTCCAGTAATCCAAACTACTTTATCTTTTAATGAATCTATACAAATAAAATTTGTCTTAAGAAAATGTATTTTCTAATCACAATAATTGTTAAACTGATTACAACTACTAATTAGGTACAGATATATATTTTGGAAGGGGAGAAAACATAATAGTTTTCAGTTATACTTATACATATTATTATACAGTGTACACTGTACATACACTGTCCTCCGCATAAATTCAGTCTAGGAACAATTTAAGAGTACCTGAATAATACAATAAAATAAATTTAAACATTTTTTACAAACAAAATAGGTATCTAGTTTTACAAGTAATGCAACACATAAAATAACTGAAAAGCGTATCCTTGGGGTGCTCATACAATGCGTTTCTACAACTGTTGAACTGTCTTAGATATACGTACATTAAGTTGATTACCAACGTATGAGTAGCATTGGTCTAGAAAGTTGGTATGAAACATTACATGGATGTTGAAGTTACGATGCTAACTTGAAAAAATTTAAACTAGACTCCCTGTTACAGAAGATATAGGGCTCATTATAGACTAATCTAATTTGTATTATACCTACATGGCTATTGTGGGGGCCAAGTAGGTAATCACGACCAAGTGAGATTTATCAATTTTAAAATTTGTCACAGTACAGTATTAGTACAGTTTCTTTGAAAATAATAAAACGAATTTAATATTCAGCAACAATGAAATAGAAAATAATATGAAAAAACCTAGGTAAATAATAAACATAAAAAAAAAAAGTTAATTACCCAGGTTCGAACTGAACTTGTTGTAAAACCACAGTTCCAAGTCGGTATCGCAGGTGAAGAACAACAAGAAATATACGAGAAACTTCAACACAACAACGAGTCCGATCAGGCTAAGAAAAACCATTTTTTTTTTTTGTTTTTTTCTTATTTTGCTCGGATTACGAGCAACAAGTAGGGCTGTCGGTACAAGTACATCACTTCGACTGAGACACGACCTATGCGGTGATATTTTTACGTCGACGTCCTAGAGGTATATTTACAGACGACAAAACTCGTTTTCAATATTGAAATAGAGGAAACGATTTTTAGCGTGGACAATTTTTTTTTTTATTTATTATAAGTGCCCGTTATAATAATAATTATTTCCGTGACGAACAATTGAATACGGTGGGCGAAGGTCAACGAGAGACCGCTGTAGTAGGTATTCTTATTATTATTTTCGTTGTTCGTTGCCGAGCGAACCGGTGCGCGCACTTGAATAGTAGTAGATGCAGTCGCGCGGTGTTCCGCGTTGGCGTTGAGCTCACTACCGTCTACCGTTTGCTGTCGTTAGGTGACGACCATAGATAAGTGTATAGGCCTGGCACATCTGGCGTTGGGTGCACCGTACTGCGGGGAGGTGTCGGAATGTCGGGTCTTGGGCGGTCTCCGGCTTATAGAGTGTCGACAAAACTCGCGCGTCGGCCGACCGCGCCACCGAATTCTTGTAGGTACGTGGCCAGAGCTATGTAGTATAGTTTAGTATAATATCCGATTTCGGCAGCCGGACGTACGTTTTTGGGCCACAGAATAAACGAAATATATTCATTTATTCTTGGCCTCCGTCAAGGTATAATAATATTTTACCACTCTGCCGATTCATAAACCAGTATAATATTGGTGACAGTGGAGTGGTGATTTGAGTTTAAACACCTTGACGTGCCTTGAGAAATATTTTTTCTGGGAGCCGGGGTTTTTTTAATTTCGTATTTTATCATAAATATTTAATTTTAACTTTTTTCCACCCATTAAATTTTGGAGACAGGTTCAGAATTGCTGTGGTACCCAAACCTAAAACCCCCCTAAAAATTTTGGAGTTAAATATAGGACTATGTTGTATAGACTAACTATTAAAACTTATAGTTTTTTTAACGTTTAAGTTCTTTTAACGCGAAGTAAAAATGTATTTGGGCATTGTCTCCGTTTCTTGGAGATGGCCACAGATATAATATACAACAAACAAATTGTATGTATCTGTGGAGTGGGTACTTCACTAAGGCTTCTCAGTGTTCTCACGCGTTTGTATGTGTTACTTTGCTTTTGGCAAAAAATGAAAATGGCGCTTGCCATAAAAGTCTGTGGTTTTCAACAAAAAATTTAAATTTAGATATATATAAAAAATCAGTTTAAAAAATATTAATATATTATTTAAAAGTGATGCATCGTCGTTAAAAAAGTAGTAAAGAAATCTAAGCATTGTGATGATATTATAAAAAATTTTGTAATTTCAATAATAAAGAATACCGTTTGACACTTTGAACTGCAGATTGCAGTAGGTTTTTAATTATTTATATACCATAGAAACCTTATACGAAAGTAAATAACGACTACTAAAAAGTATAAATTACGCAATTATAATTTGTTTTTTATAGTGTACTAGCACTTATCATCTTATACGTAGTATAATACATTCATGGTATTATCATTATCTGTAATTACACATAAACGACAATAAATTGACATAATTATGAATTATAGGTTTGTACCTACTTGCTAGTTGCTAATATTTACTATGAAAATAAAAATGATAATATTTTATAATATAATAGAAAGCGAGCAACGACCACCGGACTTGCAACCAAAGAACGTGTGCTCCGCATTATTGCGAATGTTTCCACATGATACACAACGAGGATTATAGTCACGCGTGCAAACTGCAAAACCTACCTATACCCAATTGTTATGCAAATTTAATTTAATTTTATAGTTCATTTAACTGAATTAATAATTTATAGTTAGTAAATAAATCATATTATAATTATTAATTGGAATTTGAAACACTATTTCTAACAAGGACCTAATTTGGCTTTTTTGAAAAATATGCTTGCTCTAACTATAATAATATATGTATTTTTATTTGGACATTGTGCATTATATACTGAATTATTATGTTACCAACTGCGTGTTCAGCATTTTTTCTAAGAGGTAGATGATGAGAATTTTAGTTTACATGATACATAATTCTTGTATTCAATAATTTAAAGCTGTATAAATAAATATATAATAATAATATATAATATATAAATTTCACGGTTTTCCTGTAAATTGTAATCAATAAAAAACAATATTTTATTTCTATATCCATACAGAAATGCTATTTAACGGGACTATTTCAAATATACTATATTTTTCTTATAGTATGTTACACACATAATAGCGCTTTGTGCCTCGTTCTCATTAAAAGCATGGTGAATTTAATAACAAATACAACTTGTAACAAAAATTAGTATTAATTTTAATTTACATAAAATATTTAATACACCAATTATTCAAATTGAATATTATAACCAGACAATAATATTATGTTGTACAGGTATGGAAATTGTGTGTAAGATTAAATTATATTATTATTACTCTGAGCCCGGGTCTGAGGTAAGACCACTGCTATAGATACTATATAGTATCTATAAGTATATATTCTGTGTATCTTATAGAGTAATATTATTATATATAGTAATATATTACTCTATGGTGTATTTATAGCCGTGGGTAAGATTAGAGCACGATTAGGTATACATACAAGTTGGAAAACGAGTAGGAATTGTACAGAGAAAATATTGCCACTTTATGTCTATTAGGGGCGGGGTACGGGGAGAAAATTGGGATCCAAGTACGCAGCGCTATCTATTGGTTAATTTCTAATAGCATTTAATAATATCACAGATAAGATAATAATAAGTTTTATCTTATCTGTGATAATATTTTGATTCACAATTATAAATATTTATAATATAATCGGTAGGTGCGCCACATTGTGATCGCACCTTAGCATGGTATTTCCACAGATATAAGATAAGTGATAACATAAAATTTGTGGTTATATAGTATATACTCGACATGGTCAATTGATACACTTTTTTTAATTTTTTTGTTATTTGACGTCTTGACGACCGGCATTGTCCTCTAATATTACTTATTTATTGTGACTCCAGTGTATCAATCAACTGAGCCAAAGTGTTCAATTGGTCATCATCATTGTAAGTAAATTATTGTGTGAAGAACACTCGTATAATTTTTTAATAATATTTTAGTTTGTATGTATTTATTACTATATATTGTACTATTATGTGTTGATTTTGATTTTTGTTTAACACATTTATACCTGTTTGTTTTTAAAAACCTAGGGCACTAGTTGTACAAAATTGATACGTTTTTTTAATGATGTGGAATTTATTTATAAATTAGTGAACGTCAAACGGTATAATAGACCGTCCTGAGTTACTCAGTCAAATACAATTTAGAATTTCTAATTTAATCACTAGATCAAGCACCCTATTTGTAGTACCCCCTAGTAAGAACAATAATTATTATACTTCAAACAGTTCTTAATGTTGACTCCTCTCCTTTGCTAACAACACTGTAGATTTTGATTTCTTTTTTATTCTTTACTAATGTGAAAATCCCATGTTAATAACTTGTTTACTTAATTTGTTGTATATTATTTGTAATACCACTTATCATATGTATGTTATAATGTATATTTCACACACTTACCCCTTGAGATGTTAATAATTAAATAATAATAAATTTGATCATTGTTATTATTATTAACTAAACTAGGTATGGCATTTATTTCAGATATTTTAAAAGTGTAGTAAATTTAAAACCATGGAAGAATTTGGAAGAGAGCCATGCCCAACAAGAATATTGGAAGATCTTGGTGGCGCTTTTGCCATGGGTCTTATCGGTGGAGGTATTTTTCAAAGTATTAAAGGTTTCCGAAATGCACCCACTGGAGTAAATAGACGTTTTAATGTAAGTTCATTAAATTGAATATAGTTATTCTAGAATAATTGATTTTAAGACAAAGACAAGGTTTTTTATCACTGTCATGTTTTCTGCCGATGATTTTAAATTTTACAATAATTGTACATTTCTGATTTCAAAGGCCTATAGTAATCTGTAAGTTTTGTCAATCAACAACTAAATTTTATTTTATTTTCAGGGAGCTTTTCATTCTGTTGCAACCAAAGCACCCAACATAGGTGGCAGTTTTGCGGTTTGGGGAGGATTATTTTCTACCATAGACTGTACCCTAGTAGCAATTAGAAAAAAGGAAGATCCTTGGAATTCTATAGCAAGTGGGGCTTTAACCGGTGGTATATTAGCAGCACGTAATGGAATACCAGCAATGACGGCTAGTGCTGTTTTTGGCGGGCTACTATTGGCCATGATTGAAGGGTTTGGTTTATTTTTCATGCACATGTCAGCTGAACAGTTTAGACCTCAGCCGCCAGTATTTGAAGATCCAACCAATAGCCCTAATGCTGGTTAACTCAATGGAGCTTTAAAATGTATTATAATAACTATTATTTTTATTAGAGTTTATGTGTACTTTAACTATCAAATGTAGGCAGAATATACAATCAATATACAGTGGGTATTGGTGTCATATTCGAAAAAAGTATACTCTTCTTCCCATAAACATTTTTATAATGTATCATTTATGTTCATATTTGTTTCATTTTTAAATAAAAAAAATTATAACAATTGTTTTGTAAATGATTACAAAACAACACAATGGTCAGTGAGTATGTAAAATATATAATTACTGTTGTATAATATAGAATATTAAAGCTAAAGAATTTTTATTGAATAATCTATTTTATTTATAGAAAAATATAAATTATACCTAGATAGTATATGTTAAATTAACCTAATGTTTATGTTCATATTTCCAAGTTAAAGTATGAGATAATTTATTCAAATTAATTAAATCTACAATAGAAGTAAAAAAAAAAAGCTTGTGTTTTTTACATTGCTGCAAAATATCAAATTCATTGATGATTTTAAATTGTTGAAAATACAATTTAATATCTTTCAAATTAAAAGCATTATGAGGACATTCGCTTGTGTTAAGATTTAAAAATAATAATGTTTTATTCATTAAGTACAATTATTTAAAAATTTTAAATGCATATTAAGTATGTACTTTGTTAAACATTACACAATACAATTTTGTAACCCTATTTATAGATGTCATTTTGGACTGGTGTTGATATAATATGTACCATGACTATTCTAAAAACAATTTTTCATTTCTTCTAAGGCCTTTCAACTTAGGTTATTTGATTGATTGTTATGCTTCATAAAAACAAATATCCTTAAAATCTAGTTCAAAATTCTTTTATTGTTTATTTTTTAATACCAATTTGACTTGATGTATGTTTTAGAGTGTCTAAAAAATTAATTTACAATAGGCATTAGGTTCAAAATAATCAATTATATTGCTAGCATATTTTATGCAATTACAATTTTAAGAATTGAATGCTAACTAGTAATTACTAATAAATGATATCAACAATAAGTATGACACATAGGACTTAACATGCTTAAATAATACTATCAATTAGTTTTATTCAGTGAAAATAGTTGAATCCATTTTTAATTGATTTTTCAAATATTATGAATAATAAGTGAAATTCATTTTTACAGTTTTAGTTTCAATGACAAAAAGGCCAAGTAATGTAACTCCTAAAGGCAGCCCTAAAGTTTCAGGAACAGTCATTTGTTTTTCATTAAAAAAAAAAACTATTCAAGAATAGTCAATATTGATTTTTAAAATTATTGACTTAGCCATCATGGTTCTACATAAATCAACTTTTATTACAGAAAACAGAGCAACAGAGAGAACCATTGAACCAAATACTTTTATGTGACAGTCTTGTAATCCATAGGTAATGGTGTCTAACACTATAGCCCCTTAGATCATAAACAATAATATACATGAATTTTCAGGGATTATATTGTTAGGCGCATTGGACACATTTTGCGTAATTGAAAAAGTTAAATGCACACTTATAATTTTTGTTTTGTGTAGTTGATTTTTATTTTAGATTCTGAGTGAAACAAAGAATTTATTGGTTTTCACATGATGTGTGTTTCTTTATTTTTTTACCACTATGTAATCATAATAACTTCTACGTTAATGCTCTGATTTTTAACGTAAGTACCTCTTATGATAGGTATATGGACACAGATAGTACATTGAGGGTTCATAGACTCTTAAGCATCTGTAAAATTAAAAAGTTACAATAAAAAATATTAAAGTTTTTAGCAAACGTGTCTATGACATAATCAATTTACATATTTAGCCATAACTTCCACAATAATAATCGAAAAAAGCTAAAACTTTAGTTTATATGTCTATGGGTTGCAGATTGCAGAATACTTGCAAAATTTCTGTTTGCACTTATCAGCCAGTCGGTGGTTAAAGTCACGGTTTAAAATATACTTTGTGTATATATATATATATTTTAAACCGTGGTTAAAGTGGAGCCTGGGGGGCCCTATCTCTTGTTTTTGATAAATGATAACAATTAACAGATGATATTTGACTCATTGATATTAAACTGTTAAGAGATTGACTACTGAGAAGCTGATGCTTGACGCCTGTAAAATAAAAGCTCTCTAGATTTGACTATTTGTGAACACTGACTGATTTGAAACGCAATAAGCTGTTTTAACTTTTAATGTTAATTTTAAATTAATTTGAGTTTTTTTTTACCACTTGTTTATTGACAATACGTGTTAGTAATGAAATAAGTTCTACAATTATATTACTAAAACATATGCGTACATAAAAAAAAAAAATGAATAGTTCTTGTTTGACTCAAACCGAAACCAAGTCGCCATTTTTGATTGGTGTAGCCGGGGGTACTGCATGTGGAAAGGTGAATAAATTATGTAGTCGTGCGGCGCTTAATGAAGTTTTTCTGCTTTTGATTCTACAGAAAGTAATATGTATAATCATTATTTCAGTCTACGGTTTGCAAAAATATTATAGAAAAACTGGGGCAAACCAATTTGGATGAAACAAGAAGACAAGTGGTATCAATCAGTCAAGACAGCTTTTATAGAGAACTAAACGCAGCAGAAAAAATCAAGGCTTCTAAAGGACAGTTTAATTTCGACCACCCTGGTACTTGGTTCTTCAGAACCATTTTAGTCACTAATCGCTTGTACTATGTTTTACTGAGAAGATTTTTAGTCCTGTACACAATTATTATTTTCATATTGATACTAACTAAACGTTATAGTAACATTTTTTTCTTAAAATTTATCAGATGCATTTGATGAAGTATTTATGTACAAAACTCTGACGGCTATTCAAGCAGGAAAACCATGTACTATACCAGTTTATGATTATAAAACAAACTCAAGGTAAACAGTTTCATTATAGCCCGGTATATTGTACAAATTTGAGTGGTGAAGTATGAATAATATGTCCACAGGCTTACTTACTTTTACCAATTTTTTAATTACCATTCAAAATTATAAATACAACAATTTTCACTAAGATTTAATGATGTTTTTTTTGTTTTGTTATCCTATATATTAAAGGTCTGCATTATTTAGTTTTTGTGATTTTGTTGATAAATATAATATGTATTATTATTATTAAGTCAAAAATTGGCTAGTATATTTTTCTGTTTATCTAGGAGTAAAAGTGACGACATTGTCATTTATCCAGCAGATGTTGTTATAGTTGAAGGCATATTGGCATTTTATTTTCCTGCCATTCGAGATCTATTTCATATGAAATTGTTTGTGGACACTGATTCAGACACTAGATTAGCCAGAAGAGGTAACAAAGCAATGTTCATTTGTTTTTCCCAAAGCAAGTTAATAAATAATTTGTTTAGTTCCTAGAGACATTAATGAAAGAGGTAGAGATTTAGAACAAGTTTTGAGTCAATATATGAATTTTGTGAAACCTGCTTTTGAAGAATTTTGCTTACCGGTATATTAAATTTTTTTATTCAGTTTTATATTAATAATAAGACTTAGTTATTAAATGTTAATTTTTAATGTGTTAAAATATTACAGACTAAAAAATTTGCTGATATTATCATACCAAGAGGCGCAGAGAATTTAGGTATAGATTTTATTTTTAACCTTGAATAGCTTTACAACTTCATACCAATTCTTGATTTGTTAACTTTTTAATTTTATAAATTATACTTCTTAATCATCATAAACGCAATTTCAGCGGTTAAAAGTCATTACTTTGTTACTTAAAATACTATAAAATCAATGGTAGAAGTATAGACTAAAAAATATAACCTTATTTTTATCAATAAATTACATAGTTTTAGAACTTTTCTCTTGGAAATGTATCTATTATATTATATTGTACAATTCAAAACATTTAATCAATACAATTAGCTATAAAAATAAACAAAGGAAGCTAAAGATAAATTTATGACAGTTATTATTAATTTATTTTATTTTTAACAGTGGCCATTGATTTGATAGTACAACATATTAGAGATATATTGAACAATGAAAACTGCACTCATTACGAAGTTACAGAAGGACTAGTGCCTGTACACACACATAATGTCAATGCTTCTAGACTACATTGATCATCAAATTATACAGATTTTAATTTAATAAGTAATAACATACATAAAAAATAAAATAGAATAAACATAACTGTGACATAATATCATGTATGTTTGAGTGAATAAACTATAACTTTTTAAGAGACTGTTTATTTCTATATTCCATAAATGTATTAAAAAAAAAAAAAGTACAAATTTGTTTGACTACATTTATTGGTAGTACAGTTCAATGTTCATACCATCATGGATTTCATCTGAAGACAAATTATTAAGGATGAATCAAATATTAAGATTTTTTATCACCTTATAGAAAAATTAACAACATGAATAACATGACTTAAATAATTAAATACAGTAATATTAGATGTGAATTAAAATAATTTTTTGTCTAGGCAATCTGTTACCTGGTACAATTTAATATAAGTATCACAGGGGAAAGACAGATTAAAGAAATATTCCAGTGGAGGTACTTTGTCAGGAAGTAATAGTTATATCATTAAGTTTAACAGATTTATATTTTTTTTTGCATACATATGCTGTATGTATCTTATGATAAGCACATTTATGCAGGCCATAAACACCACTTTATCTTTTGACAATTTCCTGAAATAGTACTGGGTGAGAGCTGAGTATTAAGTGTCTTGGAAGGATAAGTTAATCGGTTATTGAATACTTGTTACTTGTTAATGAAGTTAAGCTAATTCCGTATAGTTTTAAAACTAAGTATTAAACTCTTTGGATACAGTTTATGTTGGAAATGTTTGCTATACCCCAAAACTGGCTAGATGCAATACATTCAGATAGGTTATAGCAGTAGTTTAAAAATTAATAGTTTGTGAGGTAGTAAATAAAACTGACCAAAAATTAGTTACTTAATAATATTAACTATTTAATAAAGAAAAATGTAGCTGGTAATTTTTTGTTTTAGAAAAAAGTTGGAAAATGTTGAACTATCCCAAATTTAGAATGGGCTCTACCTCTGTTTACTTTAATCATTAAAAACAAATTTTGATATACATACTTATATGTCTATTTTACTTTTAAATAGTTTTATCCTGTTAGTCATCCCAATTTTAATATTATAGAAAATGTATTATGTTATGTAAAACCAAATTTGTTAATTGAAACTAAAAATTTTAAAAAGAGCCAGTTGTTTCAGAAAATGAATAAAAAAAGTATTGAGAAAATGGTGTTATTTTGGTAGAATGCATGACAATTAAATATTATTGTACCAATGTTTTAATAATAGTTTGAAATACTAGAAATGTTTACGAGTTTCGAATATAATATGTATTATGTATAATGCAATAGGTTTCAAATTACTTTGACCATTTTTGTCTTATGGATTAAATATAGGATTAAGAAGATTTTAAAAATTTGGAAGAGTTTTGATTAATTATATATTTGATTATTATACTCCAAACTTTGACACAAGTTTAACAATATTTGTAACCCACAAGATTTTACTTTTTAAAAATAAGTTTAAATTAGAAAAAAAATTATATATTTTTTAATAATTTAAATAGGAATGATTGACTATAGAATGGCAAAACAGGATGCATGACCAAACTGCAAAAAAACAGAAAGAATGATTGGTCAAATTTTAAAAGCCTCACATTAGGTATAAATTTTAATTGGTCTTTTAATAATAGATTTTTATACGGAAAATATATAAAATCTGAACTATTTTCATACAGATCACAAACAAATGATATATGAGCGTAAATTAAACAATGGGTTCTCATTCTAAACTGTTGTTTATGGTACAGGTGCACACATAATGAAAATTTTATTATACTTGAAAAAATGTTTGTAGAAACATATACTATTTGAATAAAGCAAATATCATAATTCCAAAGTAAGTTATTGTGTCAAACAAATTGAATTTTAACATTTTATAGTGACTTTAAAATAAAAATTTGTGAAGCAAAGTCTTAGAGCAGTCCTAGAGAGACTAATAATTACAATATAGATCCACAAAAGTTTTAAAAAATTAAGGGAGGATAAGCTCAAATATTACATCAAAGAAATAATACAAAAAAATGAAATGGAGTATGTAACAACAAAACTTGTCTAGTAATAACATTAAAGAATCATTTAAAAATATGCCATTCAACAATTGATTTAGTATTTTGTTATTTAAAAATTGCATATCTACCTTTAATGAGTTATTTAAATACTGTAGTAAAAATAGAGTACTAAAAGGATACAATCTATTAATCGGATGTGATTTTTGTATATTGTGTACCACTTCTTGAGCATTATCTTTTCCCATTTAGTTCCAGTCTGAGCTGCAATCAACTTTTTTAAGTCTTCAACTGTGTCATCGGGGCTGCATTTCACTCTGACTTTTTTCCCCAATCTGTCATTGCAAATGATTTCTATCATTTTGGATTATTCTTCAAAATTGACTTATTACCCTGTATAGAATGAAAATTGTATTAGTAACAAATTATAAATTAAAAAGAATTTAAATTATGATAGATAAATAAGAGTTGTTAAATCAACTTAAGTAATGATTAAGAATAATTTTACATACAATAAGCTTAGAAGTTAAATACAGCTGTCTTCATGCAAAAGTAAGCTGTAATACAATTTGCTTAGTATTTTTTTATTGTCATGTATACAACAATTAATACTCTAAAGTCTAAAAGCTATACTACGTAACAAAATTATTTTGAAGTATATAATGTAAGGTAGTTCTAAGATCACAAAAAATGAAACGTTTTCTCTTTAACCCAACCTGCATGAAAATCAAAATAAGAAATACAGTACAGTAAAACTGTTAATGATTCTATGTGAATAAGTCGCGGCTTATCTCAACTCCCAGGGACTTGGAAATGAAGGAATTCACTCTAGAATGTAATTTATTGTAAAATGTTATTTTTCTCTATTGATGTACTGTTTACAATAGTAAATACTGATCGATAATTCTATTATAATTATAATTTAGATTTAGTGCACTCCATAGTATTAGTTTGGATCCGCCACTGTGATTACAAAACACAGTGTTGATAAAGTGTGTTAAACAGTTTAAACTAAAAATTAAAATAATAATTTGTTTCGTATTAATTGTTATAAACGATTGAAATATTTCTCGTTTGTATTAAAACACGATTTTCAAGTTTTTGAATTCATATTTCATACAGCTAACCAGTGTCATATTATTAAGATAAATCAATAAAATCATGGATAAACTTGGGACAACTAAAAAATTAAAATTAATAAAATTACCTTTGACCTTGTTAAACCACACAACGAGTTAAAGTTTTTAATTATTACTTATTTAATATTTTATTTCTTAATTAGGAATTGTGACTTTTTGAAATCTTATCTAGATAATAGAATTCATGTTCTAGGAACTACGAATGAACACAGTACAAGCCAAGGTTTTAATGATAACTACACACAAGTACACAACAATAATGATTTGATAAGAAGAAACATTGCTTACATTTCAGAAGTTAGCACCAACGTTTCCAAGTGGAAAAATTTAAAAAAAGACATTTTTATAAAATCCTAAATAAACGAATGGCAAAAGTAATTTACAACTAGTAACGAATTTCGAGTGTTCCTTTACAAATTAAATCACATCACTTAATTTATTGGCCTTTAGAATGTTCAAAATTGACGCTGACGTTTGGGTCAGAATTAATGACGTCCATGCCAATGACCAAAACGTTCCTATCATTTGAACGATCACATCATCAACCTGACAACACGAACACGGAACATCAGAAAAAAAAAAACAAATATTAATAAATATTATTGAAGTTTAAACGTTTTCAATGAGCCTACTTTCATAGTTGCATGTTTAATTGTTATAATTAATTATGTTTCACACGTTATTATAAATTATTAGTTATAGTTAATTTTAATTGTAGTTTATTTGTTTATTTTATTTGCATAACTATTATGGCATTCATACCCAAAAATGTCATTGACAAAGCGGAAGACATCTCAGAACTGGTAATTATTAGTATATTTTGTTAATAATTATTATATTGCACATATTATGGTGTAATTGACTTTTGCCTGGTATTTGAATCTATGTAATATCCCAACAGGTTGTGAAAAACTGTAATGCATACTTGCCAACAGCTTCTCGATTATGTTTAATATCAACATTTATTGAAGATGGCTTGCGTATGTACTTTCAATGGTCAGAACAGAGCAAATATATGGACATGTCTTGGAGTTGTGGAATGTTTCTTGCTACTGTATTTGTTCTCATAAATTTAGTTGGACAGTTGGGTGGATGCATACTTATATTGTTACAAAAACAAGTTCGAATAGCTTGTGGAATATTATTCTTCATAGTAGTTTTACAAGTAAATCAAAATTACCTATATAATATGTGCACTTAACAGTTTTATTACAAATCTAGTTTACCAAAAAATTTATGGTACTTGTAACATAAAAATATTGGTGCAATCAAAAATGCCATGTCAGACTTGATTTCAAAGTTGGAACAATTTTAAGTTGACTGATTTTGCATTAGTTATAAAATATCATATACTATATTTTTCATTTTTCATACATTTTATTTTACATTGTTATTTGTTAACATATTATTTAATATTTTAGAAAATTAATTTCTTTTCATATCATGTTTCAACCTTTTATTTATTATAATAATATATGCAATTTACCTATTTATTGTTATGCAAAAACAACCAAAAAAACTAACCAGTTGGATGGGAGAAATATTATAAATATTGTTGTGTGGCCCCCAATTATGCATTAAGTGCTTTGCATAAAATGAGCATTTTTAATGTAAATACTTAATTCACTTATTTTCAAATAACTGACTTTGGAACCAGGTCAAACCAAGCAATTATAATTGTACTAAACTTTTTTTTAACTACATAATAAAGAACAAAAAAGGAGGATACCATAAAATTAGATTTATACATAAAATTTGTATTTTTTTGTCAACGCTAATTTGTCTAACCAATAGCATACCTATAGATTTAACTACTTTCCAACATTTATATTATTCTTAAACTCTAGACTGTAGCATATAGCATACTATGGGACTTGCATTTTTTGCTGAGAAATTTTGCATTAATTGGAGCGTTGTTATTAGTACTTGCTGACAGTGAAGTAGAGTCAAGACCTTTGCTAGCTGGTGTTCCTTCATTAGGTAAATTTCTAGATTTTATTTTTAATGATTACATTTTAAAAATTAAATTATTGTTGTTGATATAGGAGAAAATAAACAAAAAAATTACATGCAGCTAACGGGAAGATGTCTGATCGCGTTTATGTTCATAACATTATTAAAATTTGAGCTATCTTTTTTCCAGGTTTGTGTTCTTTTGGTATAATATATATATATATACTACATACCAATCAATATATCTATATCACATTTTTGGTTTCTTATTATAGCTCATACAAGACTTTCTAGGAACTATAATGATGATATTAGTGTTTATTGGTTACAAAACAAAACTTAGTGCACTAGTGCTAGTATTGTTTTTGACAAGTTTAAATTTTTATTACAATGCTTGGTGGACAATACCGGAAACAAAACCGCTCAGAGATTTTCTCAAATATGACTTCTTCCAAGTAATTATAATTTTTAGTCAATTTTTTAAATTAATTTCATGGAATGTTTTTTCTTTAATTAAGACGCTCTCAGTAATTGGAGGACTATTAATGATTGTACTTCGAGGTCCTGGTGGCGTGTCAATGGATGAACATAAAAAAAATTGGTAATTTCAAATAATCTCGAATGTAAAATAATTGTCTAATATTATTATGTTATTTTTCAAAAACAAATATAAAAAATTTGATTATTTAATTATTGTTAAATTATTTTTATTACTAATATCTATTGAATTTATTATACAAGGAATCAACTACAAATTAATAAATATAGTTGAAACAATTATTATTAATTTTATAAAATGTAGAGTACCCCTACTAAATGTAGATCAAGTAAAAATTAGTCCAATTAGATTAAATATTCAAAACAAATTTAATATTTTAAATGTTCACAAAATGTAGTTATGTGCATGCTGCATACATTAAACTTTTTAATCTAGTTATTGTCTCGTGCTTCATTTACATTATTTGATACAAATCCGTAAATAGAAAGATTATTCAGTAAATGTTCCATTGTTGCTGGTACCATTCCTAATATTTTAAATTGTTTTCCCATTTCCATTAATTTGTTGTAGCCAAAGGTAAGCGAAGTAGCTTCTCTTTCATTTTGAGTTAAAGCTAACAAATTCTTTAAAAGCAATAATAAATAAATTGTATTAAAATAATATTCATAAATCATTATTAGTAATTATGATGTAATATCATACTTTGTATCTCATTTCAATCATCAAATTTTCTAAAAACTTATTTTGGATAATTGGTCCAAAACTGAGAATATCTGTTCCTGCGATATTTTTTAATCTACAAAAATCAACATCTGCTGTCAAGTCTACAGTTCCAGGATTGTGTAACGGATTAACTTGTTGATGTCCACTAAACGCCTGTACTAAAAAAACATAAATCTTATTTACTACTAGTTTAAAATAAAATAATTTAGATCTTACCCTAAAAGAATCATTTATAGGTTTATCTTGCCCATAGTCAATACATACAAATATTGCACCATCCATTACTATTCTATCTCTTAACTTCTGCATTACAATAGCTGCATCCAACCCAACTTCAATATCAGTTCCATAATCAAAATTTGAACTGTCATAATATTCAATCTAATTATTGGATATACAATATATTACTACATATTATACAATATATTTATAATAAAATAACATACGCCTGATATTAGATTTGATGTAACTGTAGGCGTATTACTTATAATGTACCGAAAAGTTCCACTTAAATCATTTTCTACATCAATTAATATTTCACGCCAATCTTCATTAACTTTCTTAACGGTAATTGAATAAATAATCATTTTTTTATAACATAAATAATGAATAAATAATACAGTATAATAATAAATAATACTTACTCTAAATTTGTGTATCGGTAAAGCATCAAAAAATTCTTGTGCCACAATTAAACTAAATGTATTTCTGGGGACATCGTCTATTGATCTGTACCAGAATACTTTTTTACCCCCATATTTAGCAGACGTTATACCATGTTGATAATAGTTCTTGGGTAAGTCTGTTAACAACCCCGAACAACATAGTTTATTAGACTGTTCTATACTGCACTTTTTACTTATTTCTACCATATGTATGCTGATGTCAAGAGTATGGTACATAGTTTGTTTCAATAACTGAAAAAATATGAATTCAAAACTCAAGTATTTTGCAATATTTGCATATACAATAAACTAAGCAAATCACCCTGCCACAATTTTTTTTTTTAACATTTATAAATACGTATTTCAATAACAATGTCACCATAATCATAATTATGAAAAATTATAAATTTTTTAAGGCATGGTGATTTGCTTACTTAGTTTACTTGAGTGCTCTAATAATTTTTCAGTGTTTGCATAAATAATGTTTTACAAAAAACAATTCAGAGGGAACTCAATGATGTAATACATCCTGGCAAAAATAAACTTACTCAAATAAGTAGGAAACTTCTTTGTTCTTAGCAACAACTAATAGCTCAATTATCAGTGTTTTATGAATTCAAACCTAAAAATTACTACTTAGGTAGTAGGTACATTAATAGCGTCTATATTTTTTGGGAATTTTTATTTCCGTCAGGATGTTTTGGATTACTGAGCTCGAACAGAATCGTTTTTTTGAAGACAATGATTTATCATTGCTTCCAGAAATTTAAATAATATGTTAAACTTAAAACCACAACTTACAAACCATTCACCTGCTCAAAAAAATTATCTACTCCAATGCATAGTCACTAGTCCAACCAACTTCTCACCCGACTTTACTTCATTTCTTTATTTTTATAAAAAAACTTCCTTTTGTTTCATATTATAATATAAAAAGAAAAAAAGTGATTAACTATTTGCTGACCTACTCAAAAAACATAATTTAGTCTATTAATGGAATATATTAATGATTTAAAGGTATGAAGGTTAAAATTTATTAAAAAAATAGAAATTGCTAATAAAGTTTTAGATTTCATGAGAAAATGTATTAAAACCAATTACTAAAAAAGCCCAAGAACCAATTTTATTACCAAAAAAAAAAAAAAAATTGTACCAAAATCCAAAAGGAAATTTAATGTTTTTTTTAAAAAAACACGGCTAAAATAATCAGAAAATTCAAAAACTTGTTAACGCATCAAGAAAAAATTACTATCTCGTAAAAATTTCACTTTTATTAGACAATTATTTAAGGAGTTGTTTTGATTTAAGTGTCAATTTATTGAATATAATATTGATAAAACTTGTTTGTAACACAGACACAATAAAAAAAAAATTTTAAAAACATCTCTTGCCCCACTCAGAATCTAAAACACTCTGTAATAATTGTTAGCATTGTTGCATAGTATTTTTACTAATTTTAATGTATTAATATTGCATTTTAAAGCAATGGGATAGGAAAAAAAAGATAAGCATAAGCAAGCACAGTTGTCAGTTGTTGCTCGAACAGTCGTAACTTGTCCGCACTGACGTTTGTTCTTCGGTCCGTCAATGTTTTTCTAAGTCGAATAAACTTTCTTTTTTTATTCAATTACTAAGTGTTGTTTATAAATGTAATGTCTAAACCTAATACAATCATATGCCACTCTACTATCAACATATTAGTTACTTAAAGGTTCAGTTAACATTACATGCAATCCAGCACTATACTTTGTTTTAAACTAGAATACGCCAGACGGCTAACTAATTTATGTTTGGCGCCAAGCATCAGCTCAAAGAACCAATCTGCTCTTTGCCACAAGGTTTTGCGGTTAGCAGTTGCAATACGCAAAACAGTATATTTTAGTTTGAGACAGTATACATTTTTAAAATTCAATAACATTAAAGTTTCCCAAATCAAGCTTTAGTTAGAACATCAAAATAGAAAGTTAACAATTTTCTTAAAAAATATTCAATACAATATGAATACTATAATCTTACTCTAAGCATATCCATCATCATCACACCAGTTCCAGGTCCTAACTCAATTAAATTTACAGGAGATGGGCAGCCAGCTTTTTCCCACATACTCAATAACCACAGCATAACCATCTATAAAAAAAAATATACAGATTATTTGTATGTAAGCTTATAGCTAAAAAAAGGTAAAAATGGATAAATTGCCACTTATTACAATTATCGTAAATTACAATCTAAGAAGATGATAGTTATTTTTCTAGTTTTAAGCTAAAGTTGTTAAATCATCAACTGTTGGTAAACATTGTTATTTTTCATGTTATTTTGAACACACCTAGTAAATTAATTCATATTGATACTTAAGTTTCCAGAACAAAAGTTTTTGTTGTTATTACAATTTTAACCAATTCTAAGTCTAAGAGATTATGCACAAAATATAAAATACTATTAAATAATTAAATGATACTTTGATTTTTTAATATGTAATAAAAATGATACTTTGAATTTTAATATGTAACAAAAAAAAAAAACAAATGAATACATTTTATTTAAGAAAAAAATATGCATTTGGGTAGGTTAGATTAGGTAAATATGTAAACAATTACAAATTATATTATATTAAGTTTTATTTGATTCGGAAAATTTAACTTGTAAGTAACCACAACATATAAGGTGTGTTTGTAATTTGTATATTTTGTTTGACAAATTATTACAAAATATTGTATACAGCTTGAGTCTTGAGATAATATTTGTTAATGACAAAATTCAAATAGATAGTTAAGACTTACCAAAGTGATGTACTTTTAACAGTTTACTTACTTCTCCATAAAGCTGACTAATTTCTGGAGAAGTTATGAAGTCTCCATCAGAACCAAAAACTTTACCATTGTTATAGTACAATTTTAAAGATTCTCGCATATAGTCAGCTACAGTAATTGGACCATTAATTTGTATTTTATCTTGAAAATACTTTGTTAAGTTATGTTGAGCAGGTGCATTACTTTGCAATGTAGTTAGGGTTCGAGCAATCGGTTTTATATTTTTTAATCTAATAATTTTTAACATATTGACTGCCAAGAAGAAATTCAATACTAGGGACTTTTTAGCTAAAATAAATTAAACCAATAATCATTGTTGAAAAGTTGATAAAATAAAATATTTAACTACCAAGACTTAATCTGTATTTTTTTCAACAAATATGCAATAAATTTTATAATATTCTTCTAATTTTAATTTTTTTTTAGACAGATATTATTAAAGCAAAGATCAGCATGTAAATTATTGTGTTTTGGAATTAGGTATTGTGGATATTTTAAAGTACATAGTAAAATAAATTTACTATCATAGAGTAATAATTATCAAAAAAAAATTATAATTTTAAAAAATAATTATAATTTTAACCACGATTATAGATAAACTATCTATAAACGTGGTTAAAATAACTTTAAAAAAATAAAATAAATTGATAATAACATTTTTGAGGTTATGTAACAAAGTAATTTATTTTGAAAAATCATCTAATATCAAATTATTAACTGCAACTATAGCAAAGGTACCATTTTAGATCTATTCTGAATACTGATTTC
Organism: Hormaphis cornu; assembly: GCA_017140985.1. Taxonomy (NCBI): domain Eukaryota; kingdom Metazoa; phylum Arthropoda; class Insecta; order Hemiptera; family Hormaphididae; genus Hormaphis; species Hormaphis cornu. Next base: position 8,835,971 of record CM029363.1, on the reverse strand, counting down.
TTAAGTATTTTCGTCGACAGTCCGAAGTCGGTCATCACTTTATTAATATAAATAAAAATTATTTAAGTCGAATCAACCATGTCTCGTGGAACTAGTGCTGGTTTTGACAGGCATATTACTATATTTTCTCCTGAAGGAAGACTCTATCAAGTTGGTAAGTATAAAATGTATGGTTTCTAAATATTTGTTAAAAATACTTTTTACAAGTACTCTGTTCTAGCAATATTGATTTATACATTTGTTGGTTTTAGAATATGCTATTAAAGCTATACTACAAGGTGGTTTAACATCTGTTGCAATCAAAGGAATTGACGTCGCAGTAGTAGCTACCCAACGTAAAGTGCCAGTAAGTATTTTCCTGCGCTGTTGAAACTTATGTCAAATAGTATAGGTATAATGTACTCAGTTGTGATGTAAGAACAAAATTGTGTTCTACATTCATCTGTTTTGCTTTTTAACTCAAAACACCTTTTTTATACTATCCATCAGGGGCAAAAGCAGGAAACAATTTTGGGGAGGGGAGGTTTGAAAAAAATCAAAACAAATTATGTAACGTTTTAATTTTTTTTTTTTTAAATTGTAAACAAATTTGAAAGACTTTTTATTTTAGAAGGGGTTTGAACCCCTAGTAATAAATAATGGCCCTAATAATGGCCTATTGTTATACTTTACTAAATATTATTTGATATTATATCATGTGTATGTTTAGGATGAATATTATATTCTAACACATTTATAGCCATCTATAACATTTAAAAAAACATCTGATGAATTCTTTCATATTTTAAATTATTTATATAGATTCTATACAATGTTTATATTCTATACAACAATAAAAATACATCTTTACATGGCTATACATTTGACAAGACCACAACTGACTTAAACTGCTCAGAAAAAAGATTTAGCTTAGAAGTTTCTTAGTTCCGAATCCCGGATCCCTACATATTTAAGATGCAACACTTAAACCTCTGGGCCACAATTAAATGTTAGCTTACTAATATTTTACTATTGAAGTTGGTGACGTATACTATATTACTACATTACTTGCCTGGATGAAGAGACGATTGTGGACCCGTGTCATATAAATGTTATTTACTATACCTTTAACCTAACAACTCAGTGGTATATTTTATCAATTGATTTGTTATATTTTAGGATAAGTTAATTGATCCAAAAACTGTTACTCATTTGTTTCGTATTACTAAAAGTATTGGATGTGTTATGACTGGAATGACAGGTAAAAAAATTAAGATATATTTTTATTAATCTTTAAAAATGATGTTGAAAACTGAAACATTAAAACTTTAATTAAATCTATTTTTTTCTGATAATTTAAAAAAACTTTTTAGCCGATGGTCATTCTCAAGTTTATAGAGCCAGGGCTGAAGCTTGTGAGTATAAGTACAAAAATGGATTTGAAATGCCTGTGGAAACATTGTGTAGCCGTATGGCTGATATTTCTCAAGTATACACTCAAAATGCTGAAATGAGACCTTTGGGATGCAGTAAGTGTTAAATCTCAACAAAAAATATTAATCAAATTTTAACTATATTTATTTTTTGATAGTATGCATATAACTTCAGAAAAATAATTGTTACATTTTGCTTAGGTATGATATTGATTGGAATTGATGACAGAAAAGGACCAATGGTGTACAAAACAGATCCAGCAGGGTATTATTGTTCGTTCAATGCTATTTCTGTTGGGACCAAACAAATGGAAGCTAACACTTATTTAGAAAAAAAATTGAAAAAAAAGAAGGAATTCTCTAAAGATGAAGCAATTGAGGTAATTGATTTTTTTTTTTTAAAGTGTATGTTATATGGTTTGTACATAACTTGCTTTTTGAAACTTACAGTTGGCTATTTCATGTTTATCACATGTACTTGCTGTTGATTTCAAACCTAGTGATATTGAAGTGGGTATTGTATCTACAAAAAACAAAGAGTTTGAGTAAGTGGATTGTTAGTTTATTCTTTACATATTTTAATTTAAAAATCATTAATTTTATGAAAAGATATGTATAAGCAGTAAAAAACTGTCAATTTGACCAAAATGTAATATTTATTTTACTGGAATACTACCCCTATCCTTGTACACTTAATATGAAGCTATCAAAAGCCTTTTTTTAAAACTGATTTAAATGTTCCACTCTAGGTATATTTAATTTTGTAAATACTTATATTTAGCTACATTATTCAAATTTATTTTTATGGAATTTAAGTTATTAGGTATCAATCATTACAAATCTATAATATATATATATATATATAGTAAATTTATTGATTAAACTTTTAGATTGTTGGTTAAATATTAATTTATATTTTAAAATATATTCATATACTAGTGAATGAATTTACAAGCCTTAAAAATGAACAATAAGTACAACGTACCCAAAATCTTAAAAAATTAGGTAAAACCATTCATAATTACATTTTTTGTTTCAGTTTCAATAAAGAATTCTTAATAATTCTTCAAAAATTTATAAATTTATTACAAAAAATTTGACTGGATAGCATTGGTTTAAATAATGTGTTTAAAATTTCAATGTACATTAGAAAACATAAATTTATTTAGATTATTCCTTGATAAAAGATTTTTTCTAGGAAAACATACTTAATTGTACTCACTTTAAAAAATGTATTTTTACTGTAATAAATGAGTTGTATGCATTTTTCTTATTTAGAGTCCTGAGTGAACAAGAAATTGATCGTCATTTAACTCAAATTGCTCAGAGAGATTAGCAAATACATCTGAAGAGCTTGAAAATTAATGTATAATTATACTGTATTATGCATTATATAATATAATTTTCTAATGTTATGAAAGAGATTATTAATAATTTTGTAACAGTTTTCTCCTTCAATGATATTTGTAATACATTTTTTTTTAAAAAAATAAAAATTTTGTCTCTGTTCTCACAAATGTGTTTATGGTAAATACTTTTTAAAAGGTTATCTGACTAGTGGCTAGTTTACAAACAAATTTGTTTCTGGGTATCTGGCTAAAAATATATGTTTTGTCTTAATTATTGATTTCGGTTGTTTATTTATTTCATTTTTTTATATAAATTAAACAATCGTTTAAAAAATAAATCTTAAATCTCTTACACAGTATATTTTTAGTATTGCCAAGAAATATTTCATAATGATTAATTCTGACATGGATGCAGCAACTAGTGATGGAGCAAGTACTCAAACTAGGATCAGTGGTCGATCATCTATTTTCATTCCAGAAAGTGAAAAAATAACCTGCGTTGAAAACAATGATTCCATCAATATTGAATTTGTTTATTATACGACGATGTTAAAAAAATTTGCACCCAATTTGAGTAAAGAAAAGGATAAAGAGAAGGTAATACCTTGGGTCAGGAAGTTATACGCTGCAGAATATGCCACGGAATTTTTTAAAATTAAGCGCAACCGATATCTTTTTACAATGATATTATCTGTCCTCAATGATGAAATGTATGGCGAATTTAAATCTATCCCGCCGGGCGGCCCATTAAAATCTCCAGAAAGTTTTTCTATTCCTGCCATGCCTTTGACAACATGGGAAGTAGACACTATGTGGGAAGAGATGTTAAAAAATGAAGACAAGAATACTACTATTTGTTCTATGCATGCTAAATGTCCTGAAGAAAAAGACGATGATGAAGAAGAAGTTGATATGACTGGATTATCCGAAGAAGAAAAAAAGTCTAAAAGACAGAAATCAAAAGTAGACAAAAACAAAAAATCTTTATTCAGTTCTTTACTTGATTGGGAGTTTCAATACTTACTTCATATTGCTCGACCCTATGCTGCTTTAATGACGACTGTACAAGATAAAACAAGAGTAGCAAAGTGGTTACAGAAATTGTGTGGTGTACGAGTAGATATTGCATGCCTTAAAATGAAAGGTGTGCGCAACGATTACATGATGGCATTACTTGGCTATTTATATGATCTAAGGCTAACAGGACCGTTTGAACACCCTCCACCTGACGGACCATTAGAAAATTTGGAAAAAGCTATGGAGATACTTAAAGACAGCTACCCACTAACTTTACCCACACAGACTGATGTTAATGAATTTTTATCTGACCAACCGTCACCAGCAGAAGGAGGTGCTTTTTGTTACATTGCTATTAGCGGCGACTTACAAGCAACTAATTTGATCAAGTCAAAACCGGTGCATACAAAAGACTGTTTGAAATAATACAAAAATAAAATAAAATATTTGTGAATCTTTGAATATTTTTAATTGAGTGTAAAGGTATGATAATTGTATTACTTATAATTAGGGACTTCTAAAAAACTTATTCAGTAAATTCCCGTTACAACAAGTCATAAAAGTTGCCTACCAAATTTCCGTAACTACGAAAAAAATACTGTTCCTTGAAGTTTGCTGTAACAAAAACTTACTGTACTTTTTTTATTCTTTACAACCCACTAAGTCCTCAAACTGAGGTAAACAAAAACAAAGGAGAAAGTCTCACTTCCTAAAAAAAAAAAATTTAGCACAGTTTAAGTAGTATGATTTATGACTTTTTGCTCAGTTACATCTCCTTAGTAATATTTTTTAACATATTGTATAAAATTACTAAAATATGATAGGTTTTCATGGAAAAAATAGGCAGTTACTTGGTTTTTTGTTATTTTGTGGAAATCAAGAGTGTACTATACTAAAAAAATAGTTGAAAACCATTTGTCCTACAATGATTGGAAATCTAACTTATTCCAGATAAGTCACTTTTAATTTTAATGAAAAACACCAAGCAACAACTGATAACAGTAGTTTAATTATAATAATTGTTTGTACAGTACAATCTAAAAAGCAAAATTCTTGCTGTTTTAGTTCCATTTTTTGTCATACACAAGCATATTATAATTAATTGTAAATAGTTTTTTTTATTTATATTATAGATTTGCGTTATGTTAATACTTCTACAAAATGTTGAACTTGTTATAGCTACTGTCATTTATATTAAATTTGATATTTATCAAAAGAACAAACAGCAATATAGAAGTCTATCGACTATAAAACACATAGTCATTATTCAAATGCCGTAAAAAGAAAAATTTTATCTTAGTTACCTAATTTAATGTTTTAAACAAATTTCAACAAAAAAAACTTTAACACAGAATTTAATTTATAACATACATAGAATTGATTCATAGGACCTACAAATAAAATTTGTTCCAATCAAATTGAATGTATAGGTCGCTTGCACCTAATTAATGTATCAGATTTTATTTGTACCATATTGATACAATGAGATTAAACACCCAAAATTTTCTTGGCTGCTTCTACTATATCATTTGGTTGAGGCAGTGCGGCAACTTCCAATGATTTAGTGTAAGGCATTGGAACATCAGCACCAGTGACTCTTATAACTGGCGCGTCTAGGTGATAGAATGCTTCACCTTGAATAAAATAAAGCGTTAAAAAAATTGTTTGAAAAAAATGACTGTTAACATTTTTAAACTTACTCTCCATTATACGAGCAGAAATCTCTGATCCAATACCAGCATGTGGCCATCCTTGTTCTACAGATATAATATGATTTGTTCGAACCACTGACTTTACAATTGTATCAATGTCAAGTGGTCTTAATGAACGTAAGTTGATAACCTCTGCTTCAATGCCAATAGATGATAAGTCTTTTGCTGCATCTAAAGCTAATTCAACTCCTTTGGAATGTGCTACAAGTGTAATATGGTCACCTAAACATATAAACAAGTAGAGTTAATACAAACTTAAATAAATTGTTCTGTTGTAAGATTTTTACCTTTTCTTTCAATCTTTGCTTTTCCAATTGGAATTACAAAATTGTTATCTAATACTTCATCGGTAACTGGATACTGATTTCCATAAAGCAATTCATTTTCTAGGAACACAACTGGATCAGGATCTCGTATAGCGGCTTTTAACAAACCTCTAGCATCCTCAGAGTTGTATGGAGAAATCACCTAGTTATGATTATTATTATATAATTTTATTTGGGTTTAGATTTTTTCTAAAAATAAATGAAAATAAGACTAAGTATATGATAATGAGTAGACACCTAGCACTGTTTAGAATCTAATTCATCAGTTCTCTTTTAAACAAGTCGAGAATTTTAAATACTTAGATGTTTATTACGAGATTAAGCTTTAAGAGTAGGATAAGTGCATCAAACCGAGCGTACTACGCAATGAATAAAATGTTCACATCAAAACTTCTTTTAAGAGACACAAAGAAAAAACTATACATTGCCAACTTACGCCCTATTGTCATGAACGGATTTGAAACATGGTCCATGACGCAGGGTGATGAGAACAAGCTATTAACTTTCTAAAAGAAAGTACTTAGAAAAATTTATGAGTCTGTGTTAAGCCCAATGACTGATTTATACAAGCGGAGAAAAAATGCAAACTTAAGCAGACTGTTTAATACACCGAATATTCAAAATTTGTTTAGATCAAAAAGACGAATAGGCGGCCATGTACGGCGTGCAGAGGGAAGATTGATTAGACAGGCTCTCATCAACAAGCCAAATAAAAAACGTCCTATGGGAAGGCCACATCAACGTTGAATGGATCGAGTAAGAGAAGACGTAAAAAGATTGAAAAATGGAGAGTATTGAGGATGTAGAAGATTGAGTAGTTTGGAGAACTCTGGTAGAAGCTTCAAAGCGCCTAAATTATTGCGCGTAGAGAAAAAAACAAAAAGTAGATTTTTTCTAATTAAATTGAGTTTATAAGTCAAGAACCCATTATTTTATGAGTAGTAATAAAATGTGAGTACTTAAAAAAAAGTTAATTTATTTCAAATTTGAGAATGTTTCCAACTCTACTAAATAGTATAAAATAGAACTACCTTTAAGCCCGGACACTGACTGTACCAAGCTCCAAAACATTGAGAATGCTGAGCAGCAACACCAGCAGCTGCTCCGTTTGGTCCTCTGAATACAATTGGTACATTTATCTACAATTTTAAAAAATAACTTTAGCAAAATTCAAATTAAACGTGCTTTTTTTTTTTTTATTTAAACTTTGTATGTACAATTAGTTTCAACAATTAAGATTTGGAAATACAATTAGATATTACACAATATAATAACAATTACAAGACACAACTACAAATACAAATACAGAAATAATGGAAACAGTACGGAGTAAAATTTAAATTAAGAAACCTGAATTATAAAAGAAAGATAAAATTTTGGTTATAATGTTTTTTTGTTGATTTGAAAATATACTAATAGCATTGAAAGGGATGTTGGAGGTATTTAAAGTAGAAAGAAGGTGGTTGCGATGTGTTAATAAGTTAGGACAGGTGAAGAGAAGATGATTAATATCGCAGACCATTAGGTCGTTGTGTAGGGTGCAAAATGGGGAGGCGTTCAGTGAAAAAAAATTATGCGCTTATTATGATATATTTTTACTTACCATGCCGGCAGACATATAAAATGTTTTTGCTGCTGAGTTAATAACTTGATCAATAGCTTGCATTGAAAAATTAAATGTCATAAACTCACAAATAGGTCTTAAGCCAGCCTGAAAATTAAATTAAATTTTAGTTATATTGTTTTGTACATAATTTAGGTACACAATTGAATACAGCACAACTTTAAAACTGAAGTTATATTACCAATAAGAGTAAATATTTCTATACTTATCATGAGCTTAAAGAAATTTAAATAATTCATATTTTAAAATGGTCTAACATTAATAGTTTCAAATACACAGTACCATAGCTGCACCAACAGCAATCCCAGCAAAACCAATTTCTGTAATAGGAGTATCAATCACACGTTTTTCACCATATTTTTTGTATAGTCCCCTGGAAACTTTATATGCTCCATCGTACAATGCTACTTCTTCACCCAAGATAAAAACCCTTTCATCTCGTTCCATTTCATCATCCATAGCAGAGTTTAAGGCATCTCTGACAGTCATCTACAAACAAAATACAATTCATTAATTTACAAAATAAATGACAGTTACAAACAATCATTAATTATTTAATTTAGGAAACTCAAATGTTAATAATTTCAATGATTTGTGTTTGCTAATTGTTTTGTTAGCAACCACCTTTAATGACCATTTCCAAATCTCTATATACTACAAGTTACTTTACTGTTTACAGAAGGAAATTTACGTCTAAGTAAGTTTTATAGGTTCTTAAGGCTTAACATTTTTACTTTATTGGGATTTTGAGTGGAGCAAGAATATTTTATAAAAATGTTGGCAGTGACTGTTTGCAAAAAAAACTAGTGGTTTACCTGTTTATTGGATAACATGCGTGTTGTGGAAAGTGATCTCTTGAATACTTTAATGGAACTCTGAAAAATACATGATCAACATAGAAAATGTTTTAAAATTATAATAATTGGCAAATTGGAATAGTAATGTTTGGGGAAGCAGTTACCATTAAAATCGACGACGAATTAAATGAAATTGAAAACGCCATTTCGTTCGTAAGCTAAAGTATTATATTAACAATTTTTTCAAAATCGAAAAGCACGACCAAGACGAAACGGTCAAAAGAAAAATTGAACTGTCCAAATTCACCTTGGCCGCGGATCGAACGAGTTTGTGAAGGGCAGATATTTTCTTGATCTCTAATCTCCAATCCCCATAATTTATTATTGATAAGAATCATAAGATCAAAGAATATGAAAAAATTGTTTTTAATGTTTTCTTTTTATCTACAACCGTGATAATGATACGACGAATGATAATGATACGATGCCTAAAACCATATCAAGGACCTGGTATAGAGTACCGGCAATATAGTTCCAAAGACATTATAAAAGCTCGTCACCCGGCGTTGTACCAGTGTGCGTTGAAGGAATTATACCACTCGGGTATTTTTTCGCCTTTACATTTTCGGACGTGGACCAATAAGAACGAGACAAGTGATTTCCAGCCGACCAATGAAAACGGCCCACATGTCTGACTAACTGTATATAGATATGAAACATGGGCAACAATTCGTCAGTATTCCGTTGTCAGATTTATATTCTCAGTTCTCAATGTTAGTTTATTGTGTGTGTGTGTGTGTTTGTGTGTAGCGTTAACTCGTAGCTTTGCATTCGTCAACATACGTTATCCGTAGAAAGTTCTAGACCGTTGTGTTTGCACTTCGAAGTAAACGTAGCCGGTGTTTTTTTTCTGTCATTTCGTAAATCAATTCAAAACTCATTCGTATTCAATTTGTGGTCGTCGCGAGAGGTAAACTTTTTACCTATTAATTAAATATAATAATTGCTAGCTACCTATCGGCTATCCTCGTTGGAACGTTCAAAATACGCCGACACGTATTGTCTACGTGGTGTCATTGTACCGTTGTATTAATGACTATTTTTTTTTTCAGATTTTTCACCGCCAGGCCATGGACCGGAGAAAATCAATTTTGGCATTTTGGACGCTGCTGTTCTTGGTTCCTATTTTGGCTAAGGACGCGAGCAAATCCAAAGATGATCTTGGCACTGTCATCGGAATCGATTTGGGAACGACGTACTCGTGGTAATTATGATTTTCTCTAGCACTACCTACACGTTTTCCATTCATATTTATTATTGTAAAAACTTTTTTACCATAAGCTAGTATTAACCCGATTGTAAACTAACTACAGTACTTATGTCTACCTTGTTATATTTTTGCTTTGAGTGGTATGCTTTCAGTACCTAGGTTTGTTAGTTGAATTTATTTTTCCTTGATAAATTATGTTTTATTTATTTTTATACACAAGTATTTAGGTTATTTTTAGTTTTGAACCAGTGAAAACATTTAGTTTTAATAATTATTATTACTAAGTTGTATTATTTTGGTAAACTAATGAATATAATTCACAATACTTGGCTAACTATTAATATATTAAATATTTTAACACGAGTTCTGTATGAAGTGTATAGGTAGTTTAATACATTTTCTTCACTAACTGTAATTGAGTTACCTATTGGTATTTCTCCAAACAATTAAAAATTCATTTTATTTCGTAAAATTTGTGATAGGTACCTAACTGATGTTCATTTCATTATTTTTATACATAATACAATTATTATCTATTGGTACTATAATTAAGCAATTGCTTAACATGTAAACTTCTATTTATCTTACTTCAAAAAATATTCTTTAATTTATTTATTTATTGAAGTAGAAAAATAGATATTTATTTTAAGTTTTGGACCATTTTAGGTTTACTGAAAGAGGGTATTCTTAATTTGATTCCTATTTTATTATTCTGACACGTAGGATCATGGAGTGGCATCCACGATGACATTACGACTAATAATATGTTATTCAATAGATATCAATACAAAAGGCATTTAAAAATTCATAATTTTGTACACCAAATTTCTGATTTCCTTGATTTTGTTCACCAATTTTCCTTTGCCCAACCACTCCCGTCAAAATATAAGCATTTTAAGAATTTTGTGTTGGTCAATTCTAATACAAACAAACTATGAAAATAATAATTATACCTAACTAGTAATTTTCAAAGAATTATATTGTTTAAAAATCATGAATTTATTACACCTGTAGAGTATATTTTCCTTATTTTTTTTGTTTTTTGAAATAACAGTAACATCTTAATTAATAGTGAGCAGCTATTAGCATTGGCTAATATATATATTGTATATTGGCAATATATAATATGTATTATAATTTTTAGTGTTGGAGTTTACAAAAATGGTCGAGTAGAAATCATAGCCAATGACCAAGGTAACAGAATTACACCATCATATGTTGCATTCACCAAAGAAGGAGAACGTCTAATTGGTGATGCAGCTAAAAACCAACTTACGACAAATCCAGAAAACACTGTATTTGATGCTAAACGATTAATTGGGCGAGATTGGTCAGATGCAAATGTTCAACACGATGTAAAATTTTTCCCTTTCAAGGTAAATATATTAATGTTAATTTTAATTTTAATTTTAAATAACTTTATTTAATACGCTTTTACTTTGTAATTAAGCATTATTTATGATAAACTCTTGTTTTAGGTAATTGAGAAAAATACTAAACCTCACATAGAAGTTCAAACATCTGAAGGTACATCAAAAGTATTTGCACCTGAAGAGATTTCTGCTATGGTATTAGCTAAAATGAAAGAAACTGCTGAAGCTTACTTAGGCAAAACTGTAACACATGCAGTTGTTACTGTTCCGGCATATTTCAATGATGGTCAACGTCAAGCTACAAAAGATGCTGGAGCTATTGCTGGTCTTACTGTCATGAGAATCATTAATGAACCAACAGCAGCTGCTATAGCTTATGGCTTAGACAAAAGAGAAGGCGAAAAGAACGTTTTGGTGTTTGATTTGGGCGGAGGTACTTTTGATGTATCGTTGCTAACAATTGATAACGGAGTTTTTGAAGTGGTTTCTACCAATGGAGACACTCATTTAGGTGGTGAAGATTTTGATCAAAGAGTTATGGATCATTTTATCAAACTGTACAAAAAGAAAAAGGGCAAAGACATCAGGAAAGACAATAGAGCTGTTCAGAAATTAAGACGCGAGGTTGAAAAGGCTAAACGTGGTCTGTCTGCCAGCCATCAAGTGCGAATTGAAATTGAAAGTTTCTTTGAAGGAGATGATTTCTCTGAGACTCTAACCCGTGCTAAATTTGAAGAACTTAACATGGATTTGTTCAGATCGACAATGAAACCTGTGCAAAAAGTTATGGAAGATGCTGATATGAACAAAAAGGATATTGATGAAATTGTGTTGGTTGGGGGTAGTACTAGAATTCCTAAAGTACAACAACTGGTTAAAGAATATTTCAATGGAAAAGAGCCTTCTCGAGGTATTAACCCAGACGAAGCTGTAGCTTATGGTGCAGCTGTGCAAGCTGGAGTACTGTCCGGTGAACAGGATACAGACGCAATCATTCTCTTAGATGTTAATCCTTTAACCATGGGTATTGAAACTGTTGGTGGTGTAATGACCAAATTAATTCCTCGTAACACAGTTATCCCAACAAAGAAGAGTCAGATTTTCTCTACTGCTGCTGATAATCAAAACACTGTTACTATTCAAGTATTTGAAGGAGAGCGACCAATGACCAAAGATAACCATCTACTTGGGAAATTCGATCTTACTGGAATACCACCAGCGCCTAGAGGAGTACCCCAAATTGAAGTTACTTTTGAAATTGATGCCAATGGTATTTTGCAAGTAAGCGCAGAAGACAAGGGAACTGGAAATAGAGAAAAGATCGTTATAACTAATGATCAAAACAGATTAACACCAGATGATATTGAACGTATGATCAAGGAAGCTGAGAAGTTTGCTGATGATGACAAAAAATTGAAGGAACGTGTTGAGTCCCGAAATGAGTTGGAATCATATGCATACTCATTGAAAAATCAAATTGGTGACAAAGAAAAATTAGGCGGAAAGGTAAGGATTTTTCAACTTAATTTTGAATTTAGAACACGTTGGTTAGATATTATAATAGTTTTTAGAATTATTACAAATCATAACAAATAGAATAATAATCTTAATTTTAACCATTAGTATAGTTGTTAATAGCCAAAATATAGTTTTTAATAAAATAATTACTTAAAAATACTTTAACTATTAACATTTATACTTAATTAATCAATTACAAAATAGGGTTGTATTATTGAGTTATTCATTAAACATCAAATGTATAAAAACATTATAATAATTTAATTGTTAAAAATATCTTTTTTTTTTTTTTTGTATAGTTGTCAGATGCAGAAAAGACCAAAATGGAAGAAATTATTGATGCCAAAATTAAATGGTTGGATGAAAATCAAGATGCTGATCCTGAACAGTATAAGCAACAGAAAACCGAACTGGAAAGTGTTGTCAATCCCATCATTTCCAAATTATACGCCAGTACTGGCGGTGTTCCTCCTCCACCAGCAGGGGATGCTGAAAAAGATGAACTCTAAGAAAGAAATCAATTAATTTTTAAATATATTTATTGTATATAAGACTGCTAAGGTTCTATTTCCTTATGGATTATGTTAAGCAGTTAGGTTAACAATTAGCTAATATATTTTTTTTCTATTATTTATATAATTCATCATTTAATAAATGGTAAGAGTTATTTGTTTTTTGTACAATAAATATTTAAATTAATTTGATAATAACATCTTAAATAAGCAGAATCACTTTTGTTACAACATTTTTGTCCAATAATACCCTTGTCAAAGTGTGTATCAATACATTCAGTTAAACATAATATTTACTAAGTTTTTTTTATGAAATAGTTTTTTTTACCAACCTCTATTGATTTCACAATTTCTGTTCTATTCTTTTCAACAATTTAATAACATTTGTGCATTTAATTATATTGGTTAAGCTTATTCTATGTGTTAAAATATTATACTTGGTTGCTCGAGAGACTGAGCATCTTGCAAACCAAAATTGATAGCTTTTGCACATTTTCACATGGCCACGCCTCACATTACACAATTTTATTACAGTGCTACAATGTTGATGTTAGTTTGGAGTCTGCGGACAACAATACTCCACGTTTATATTTACATGGTAGGCTGTGTATCTGTGCCTTCACCACCTCTTTAGACTGTGCTTGAATTGGGGGGGGGGGGGTGGAGTTCCTTTTGAATTTTTTTACATTTTGATAGCACCCCTTCAAATTATTTGGTTGGGTTGAGTTTAATCATTGTAAAGGATGCTAATTTTTTTAAAGTTTTGGAGTACCCTTTCATTTATTTGTCCAATTTGAGCACTGCCTTTAGATCAATAATCTACAATATCAATACAACAACACACTTCAAAAATATTTTCTCAATGTCAACAATCGGCAGCGCACAGTGCCTGGTCTCTCGTGCTACAGAGTATAGATTTTTTATTATTGAGAAAAAAAATTCAGTATTAATAAATGTTCTAAAATTATATTAATAGTAAAGTGTAAATAAATAAATGTGTATTTTTCCAAACTTTTAAACTATTCTAATACTAATTCATCATTCAAAAAACATGTGATAAATCACTACACAATACATTTTAATTAGTAAATAAACTAGGAATTTGGGTTCCTTTGTTGCTGAACAAATGGTTATATGCCGTGTGTGTAACTAAAACAAATTTTAAATACGTTTGGGATGTGGCAAAAAGTGACAATTTTTATAGATACTTGAGTACTGACCAAAATCTTGTGTATGGGTTAGGGGGAGACTAAAAATTCAAAAATTAAATTGTGGTAGGAAACTATGAATGGAATTTTAAGCATGAAAGGGTTACTATGAATTTGAAATTTTCATGATACTTAAAAAAACGTTTCCGTGATTTGGACAAATGTTTCTCTTTCCTGAAACATGATTTTTTTTTTATGACCTTTTAGACCACATATGCAAATCTTTATCAGAAGTCTGCTACATCCTTTTTGACACAATCCTTCAATCACATTTGGAGTCTTCTCTCTTGGATTCTCTTGTAGAACCCTCTTTATCATAGCATCAAGTTTCCTCCACACGTGATCTGCCCATTCCAATCTTTTCCTTTTTATTTTCTTTAGTATATCTGGCCTATTGTATAGATCATATAACTCCTCATTGTGTCTTTTACACTATTCCCCTGTTTGCGGGTCAAGACAGGGTCCATATATCCTTTTTAATATTTTTCTTCAAAAATCCATAGTTTTGACTCTTCACTTTTCCTTACCGTCCAACATTGCGCTCCATATAGTACTATAGATCTTATTAGCGTGATGTATAGCTGGAATTTAAGTCTCTTAGAGAATGTTCTTGACCTAAGAAGTTGCCCGATGCATAATACCTAACCTAACCTAACACTTGTTGCCCATTTGTATCCTTTTAAGTATCTCATACTTCATATTATTTAATTAGGTGATCATTGTACTCAGATATTTAAATTCTGATACATTTTTGAAACTGTAAGACCTTACATTTAAAAACTCTTCTGCTTGTCTTCCATCCCGTCTTCTTACTTTCGTATATTCTGTTTTCTCCTCATTAATTTACTAGCTCACTTTTTTTTGCCGCTGTTATAAGTCTTTTGCCTAGATTTTTCACTGTATTTATGTTATTCCCTAGAAGCACTATGTTGTCTGCATACACTAAAAGACTTATTGATGTTCCATTCAGTTTTGCCCCTTAATCTGTTGATACATTCATTATTCTAACTACTTTTTCCAGAACTAGATTAAAAATAATTGAGGATAGTGCATCAGTGTAGGGCGTAAGCCTGTGTTCACCAGAACCTCTCTCAATAGTACATTACCAACTTTGACTTTTATTACGGTCTTCTTTAAAGTGGCCTTTATTAGTCCTATAAGTTTTTGTGGGACGCGGAAATGTTCTAGAATTTTGTAAATACTTTCTCTGTTGATACTATCATACACCTTTTTGAAATCTACAAAAAGTGTATGTAGTTCTTGATCGAACTTCCAAGTTTTCTGAAATAGTTGTCTTATAAAAAATATTTGGTCTATCGTGGATTTATTTCCACTGAAACTACTTTAATAGTCTCCTATAATATTTTCCGCCAAAGTCTTGATTCTGTCCAGAATGCAATACAATAGAATTTTATAAGTTACATTCACTAAGGCAATACCCCTCTAGTTGTTACATTCTTTTTTATCATCCTTTTTGTGCATAGTGCCATATTCCAATCTTTAAGGATCTCTTCAGTACTCCATATTTTTCCAATTAGTTTATGAATCATTTCAATCATTGTTTCATCAACGTTTTAGGATTTTGCCTTAAATACCAACTTTGTCAGGTGATTTATGATTTTTTAATCTATTAATTTGTGACATAATTTCTTGTACTGTAGGCATTTTTTCTCATCTTCAATTATTGGGTTGTTCTTGTATAGTCAAGAGTCTTCTCCATTAAGCAACTGTTCAAAAATCATCAAAAACATATGATGATTAAATTAATTTTTTATTTAGAAACACTAAGCTAGAATATGTGGAATAAATGCTTCCATTTCTATCTCATTGATTTTTGGACCTACACTTTATTTTACAAATGAATACCCAGTGTGATTAAAACTAACAGCCAAGTATCATTTCAAATATTTTTGAGTTAATTTAAAAATTTTTTTACACTACATGTTCTTTGACTTCTGCATTTTGTGATGCACACTGTTCATTAACTTGTTTCTAATTTTTTAATGTTTCAGTTTCATTATTCTGAGTTCAGCTACAAACACATAACATTCACTCTTGTTTCGTTTTAAGAAAAAGTTCTGCTCAGAAGAGGTATACCCGAGAACTGCACATTTCCAATTACCAAAAATCAGGAATAATATTACAGGAGAAAAACTAGAATAACTGTAGAAACAAATATGGTAGATGGTCAGTTTTGTTTCATCACATTTATTAAATCATTTGGATAACAAATACCTAAGAATAGATCAATATACTTATATCACAACTGTTAGGTTTTTAAATTTTATAATATATATGTATATATGTCCTCCAACTCGCATGATTAATACATATTTACACGATTCAAATATTGTTAATTTAAGACTAATAATATTGCAATTTACACAAATTACCATAAGTTACAAATTTTTAACATTAAAAAAAACTACAATACAAAATAAATAAAATGCTTAAAAAATGTAATGTTTTTACGTAAATTCCAATAATTATGTACATTTTGATGCATTGAAATTTAAAATTAAAAAAAAATCAAGAACAAAAAAAAAAAAAAATTGGAGGGAATATACACATTAAAAATAATATAAATTTACAATGCAATTTATAAATGGTTTCACTGTACATACAAAAATGTTAAATAATTAACCTTATGAATAATTAGAAAAATTAATACTATCCAACAACTTTTTCAAAATTAGAAAAAAATATATACTCAATAAAGTACTGGTGATTTGCACAGTAGAAAAAAAATATTTAATCGGTTGACACAACTTCATCACAATAACATTAGTATATTAATTTACTGGCAATTACTCAAAAGTGAATATTTTGAAGATGACATTTTTATTATAATCAAAATATTCCGCTTTTACCAGATTCAAGCAAAATAATGAAAATGGGGTTTGAAATGTAATGTTATTTTGGATATTCGTTATACATAAATCTGCATATTTATTAACTGAAACAAGCACAATGATACACACATGTTAATGGGTGTACTATTATAAATTACTACTACTATAAATTCTATTAGCTATTACTCAAATTGAATTTAAAACACTTAATGTAACAACGTTCAGGAATATATTGTGAAAACGTAACAACATATAATAAAAACAAATCTAGAATAGTTACTCAGCTGCAGTAACAGTGCAACTGAGGCTTGTACATAAATTAAAAAAATTAACTTAATTCATAATGATTTTTATATTTTAGTTATTAAAGAAGAAGTGATTATCAACAAGTTTAAAAAAGAAATAAATCATTTTCAGTTCGTGTCAAAAACTAAAAAAAAAATAATAAATTTTTTATAAAACTTCTTAGGGAATAAAATAATACATTTGAATAAATAATACAAGTATGAAGATTGCATTAACAAGTCAAATATAAAGAATTATACACTTAAAATTGGCTAGTATTTAAAAATAAACACTTTACATAATATACATTTGAGTCTAAGCAGTTTATTTTTCAAGAGTTACATTTAAAGATATAGTATACAATAAAAACATTGGAAATTTTTGATAAAATCCAGACAGAAAAAATTAGAATAATGTTAAAAGACATACAACAAATACTGTACTGTATAACATTCAAATAATTTTTTCATAATAACAAATATGTTTTAGTTTAATTATAACAGGATATGGTTTTTATTAAGACAATTACTTTTTGTGTCAACCAACCAAACATTTATATTGATAGAAAGAGAAAAATGTATAAAAATGAATATTTTACTGTTTCAGAGAACAAATTAATAGGTAAAATAAGTTTTAACAAATAAGTCTTAGAGAAACAAGTTTTCAAAAGTGTATTTAAAGTTTACATCGTTATATTACCCAAGATAAGCAAGACCAAATTAGATCTTGTAGAAAATTATGATAATATATATCATATATGATCAGGGTCAAAAAATAAAAAATACAAATACAAATAGAAAGACTAGACTTTTAAATTTAAAAATCTTGTTAAACACATATGTACCCTGTGTTGTGGAAGAAATACTAGTCCTCATCAGACATAGGTTCATATTGGGCTGTTAACATAGTACCGCCACCACTTGCATCGGAAGTTTCATTTTTCTGCGTAGCTGAAGCAGACATGTTGATTGCCGCTGAAAAAGGATAGGTGTAAGCTTGTTCATTTTTGTTGTCATCATCTGAAGTACGCATTACTTCAACAATCCGATTTTTGACATAATCTAAAGGGGATATGGAAGGTATATCTGCTGCCGCTTGAGTTGGATAAAAACGCACTCTGTTAGTATCATCTTTCATTTGTTGTTCATATTCTTTGTGTTGTAAAGCGCGGCGTAACTTCCATGTATGTGGCTCAAAATTAGCTGCCAACATGTAATGTGGGAATTCTTTAAAATGATGTTCTGGAGGATATTGTTCTCCTGGACCTCCAGAACGATTACCAACTTCAGGGCTTGATCGAGGTTTTAAATTTTGTTTTTCATTAGCTTCTGGGAACGCCTAAATAAATAACAAACATTACCACCACACAAACTCGATTACTACAGAAGACATCAATATTTCGGAAACAATTTAATAGATAATTACGATAACCTAAAAAATTTAAATAACAGTAAGGAAAACTTACTTGAAATAATTTATCACCAGCTCTTTGCTGAACATGTGGTTGGTTATGTATTGGAGCAGCATTAGGAGGATGTCCAGAACCATCATTACTTTGATTAATTTGATGTGTTATAATGGCATCAATTAAATTGGCAGCAGTTAATGCGTGTGGTTCCAAGCTTTGTCTTGATGCTCTACCACCGCTAGCAGCAGCATTATCTCGACTAAAAAAAAATTCATTTTGATAAATACCCAAATGTAATTATATATTTTGTGCGATCAATTATACTTTGGTAAAGACGATGGTGGTTCTTGATGCCTAGATACAGGTGTGTTTGATCTAGAACTGTGAAATGATGAAACTGTAGATGGTATTTGATTCACTCTAGATTGTTGTTGTTCTTGC